>JADBJO010000183.1:275377-500377 GCA_016801955.1 Conus betulinus | reverse complement strand
TGTATGTACGCATTGTGCTTTTCAGTGCATAAGGGAGTTTCATTTGACATGATCACAACTGTCTACCTTGAGTAAACGCATGATTTTCCCAGTGTGAAATGAATGGGTGCTGTAGTCTTCAGTGCTGTGTGCTGGTGTCTTGGATCCCCTGGCCCTGTCATTATCATGCCTGATGGTCCATGCCTCTTGACTAGACAGTGCTGTGTTCCTCTTTGAGAGCATTGCGTAAGCAGACTTGGAATACAACATAGTCGACAGCCGGCCATTTTGTAGTTGTTTTGACTTGTGCTGTGTACTCCTCTTTGAGAGCATTGCTGAAGTAGACTTGGAAGACAGCACTGTCAACAGTGGCCATTGTTGTAGTTGTTTTTTCCTTCATCCGCATCCTCCTATCACGTATTGTTTGCAGACCCATTGTGTGTGTGTTTTGCTTCTACACCTGACAAAGGGACTGAAGGGGGGGGGCCTTACTCTGTGTGTGTTTCAGTTCTGTGTGCGGAGAGGGTGAACCAGATGACCCGGACCCACAGTGACATCGAGGCTGTCACCAGTTTGCTGGAGGACGTGAGCCACCACCCTGTTCAGAAATAGATAAATAGATAGACTGATGCAGCCCAGCCCCCCCCCCCCCCCCCCCCCCCCCCCCCCCCCCCCCCCCCCCCCCCCCCCTTTGTTTTGCCACAATTTGACAGATATATTGACTTGTCCTGCCTCAATTTGCATTTCCTGTATAGGGAGGTGTGTAAGTTAACAGTTCATCTTTGAAAGTGCGTTGCACCAACATTTTCTTAACCAGTTTTGGTAAAGTGACTGGCTTGCACTGTGTTGCATGTAGGGGGAAGTCGGGATGAAATCTGTAGCTAAGAAAAAAGAATTGCACTGCTGGGGTGAAAGAGGTGCTTCATGACTAAGGGAGGGTCAGCTGTTGCTTGCTGTTTTATATGGAAGAGTAAGAGAGAAAGAGGGAAGAAAAACAAATCTATTTTTGAAAGAATTTCAATGAAAAAAAAATTTAGTATCATTTGCTAAGCAGATGCTTTGCTGTGTAAGTTTGTGTGTGTGTGTGTGTGTGTGTGTGTGTGTGTGTGTGTGTGTGTTTGCAGAAAAATCATTTCATGCTATATAGGTCTGTAAATATATGCACTCCATATGTGTATGTGTAGGGATTCATGTATGTAAATACATACATACTTTCCCCCCACCCCACCTCCTCCAAAACAAAAGCTGTGTTCATACCAGAATACGTATATATATATCTATGAATGCTTTAAGAATGTGTATGTGTGTGTGGTTGTGAGTGCATGTTCATACAGGCAATGATGTAAAAGGCACACACTTGTGTGTCCATGCATACAGAACTGATCACATCATCTTCATTTCTGTGCTGGAATAACATTGAACACTGTGTTCCACTGGGATTTCAGAAGAGCGTGACCTCGAGTTGGCCGCTCGGATTGGCCAGACCCTGCTGAGTAAGAACAAGGATCTGAGCAGTCGCAAAGAGGCGCTGGAGGAACAGCTGTCCTTGGCCAATGATACGGTACCTCTGTGACATACCATCATATTGATTGCTTCATGTTACCCCACCCCACCTCCACCCCCTCTCCCTCCCTGTCTGCCTTTATATCTGCCCCAATGTCACAGTTTCTTTTGAATGAATGCAAAAATGAGAAAACTTGTCTCTTACACCACACACACACACACACACACACACACACACACACACACACACACACATTTTCTTAATGAGATGAAAACAAGCAAATAAAAACACACACTCTTACACACACACACACACACACACACACACACACATTTTCTTAATGAGATGAAAACAAGCAAATAAAACACACACACACACACACACACACACACACACACACACACACACACACACACACACACACACACACACACGTATATACATTCTTTCTATCTCTGTATTTCTCTCTCGTCGCGCTCTCTCTCTCTCCCTCTTGGTCGACTGCACAATCTACAAACGATAAGCAACATTTGGTTATGTCTTGAGGGGCAATGGCCAATTAATGAATAAAATATCCATATCCCTCTGCCTCTCTCTGTCTCTCTCTCTCTCTCTCTCTCTCTCTCTCTCTCTCTCTCCCTCCCTCCCTCTCTCTCTCTCTCTCCCCCCCTCCTCAGACCCTCCCCTTTCTTCCCCCCTGTTTTCCACTCATGTAATCCCCTTTTCATCCTGTTCTGTCGTTCTTCTCAGCAGCAGTCTTTAATGAAAACTGTCATTTCATTTTGATCCGTTTCCATTTCTGTGCAACTTGCTGAGACCTGATACTTTCACAGACACCAGTGGTATATGTTATGCTTCCAAATGACTTTGAGCAAAAGGTCAAGGTTACAGGCGAGGTGATTCTCTTCTGTGTCGTGAAACAAATTGAAAAGATACATGTGTGGCTTCATGACCATGAAATCAAAGCTGACAAGCAGCTAGGTGTTTTGTTAGTCATGTTTACTGATTTTGTCAAAATTTCAGACTTCTTGTTTTGGGAGGAAAGTACGAAGATACGTTGCCCAGGTATTTGCATAGATTCCCTCATATTTTGTTGTCAAAATTCAAAGACTGGAAAATGAACAGGGCTGGAAAAGATTTCCATCATTCTTGAGAGAATAAACTCTGTGCACACTGAGAAGTGAAGGTCACTGGGGAAGCATTTCTTTTTATCATGGGATGTCCACATTATCATACGCCGAGACAGAAACTTCTCCCGTGGTTGACAGGACAACCTGATCTGTGTTTTTTTTATTTTTATTTTTTTCATCTTATTAAGAAAATAGATAAATGGCACTGAGCTGAATTCACCAAGCAAGCAAGGAAAGTATGCTTACATCATTAATGTCTGATTTCTTTCTCCAGCAGATGACCTGATTCTCCTCTGTAGAAATGAGTAACTTTGTGAAGTGAACATAGAAAGGTTTACTGGTGGCTGTAGAAATGAGTAACTTTGTGAAGTGAACATAGGAAGGTTTACTGGTGGAGCTGATGACTAAAGTGAGGAATGGTCCCTGAATGGCAGATCAAGCAGCTTCGCCATGAGCTTACCAAGAAGGTTCAGCAGCTGGAGGTGTATGATCAAGACTTACAGAACCAGAATCCACAAGATGATGGTCTTGGGTATGTATCCTTTTTTTGTTTTTTTTTTTTGTCTTCAGTTTAAACATGATAATGGAACCTGTGTGTGTGTTTATCTGAAATTTTTGTTAAAGACTTTTCCAGTTCAAAGTACCAAAAGATATGTTAAATGATATGTAGAGTATTTTGTTCGCCCTTTTTCTTGGTTTCTTTCGTTTTTTTTTCTTCAAAATCAAAGATCTTTGAATTTCTCTCTGAAATACATTGTATACACTTTGTCCATCACACACATTTATGACCATGCACACACATGCTCATGCAGTTTGTGTGCTTTGTAACCATGCCAACTACTCGGCCAGTATTTGGCTGTGCATACACACACACACACACACACACACTCACACACACACACACACACACACACACACACACACAAAAACATAGCATCATGGGAATAATCATTTAAAGGAAGTGCATGTAAGTCTCAGAGTGTGCAGCCCTTGATGCTGTTCTCTCACAGTGATCTCAGCTTTGATTTCCTTTCTATACCTGTTCATGCCTGCGGACAGTTTGTTCAGGTAATTGACAGCGGCAAGTTATAGAGGAATCTTTTGGTGGAGGTGGTAGCACCTTCTGGAGGCAAACCCAGCCATGCTGGATCCAGATTAAGCCATAATACTAGTGAATAAGAGCCTTGGTAGGTAGGGGTTTCTGCTCATGTTGGTCACAAACAGGCCCCACTGAACACCATGGAAGTGACTTAGCAGAAATGCTGGGTCTCTACCGGTGGGTTGCCTCCTGACAACTTGAATATTGACTGCTCCCTGTGTACTGCAGTGCTGGGTCTGCAACAGGACCAGTCTGAGTGTGGCTATGTTTGGGAGAGCCAGCATGAATGGCATGGGAGTTACGCCAGTGAGGTGGGGCGCTGAAGAGGAGACCAAAAAGAAAAAAGAAAAAAAAAAGTGCATGTAGATGGACCAGTTTGGTGCTGTCCTAGACTTAGAAACCTCATGGTGGAGGTAGGTGACAGCAGCTACGATGTTGGTGAATCTTGTAGTGATCAGTTGGGAGGGGTAGGGTGAGGGTGGGGGGATGACCTTGTGATAGTTCATCTGTCTGCCCAGTCAGTCAAGACTTCCTCTGTATAGTCAGTAGCGGATAATCTACAGTGCATGGTACCTAATATATGTATGTATGTATATGTGTGTGTGTGTGTGTGTGTGTGTGTGTGTGTGTGTGTGTGTGTGTGTGAGCAGAGTGGGTGTCGGGGAGGCCGACGCCGCCCACAGCGCCGTGGAGAAGCTGCAGAGACGGGTGGGCACTCTGGAGAGGAGAACCTCCACCTGCTCCAGGAGGTACAGTACTGTACCCATTGGTGGGGGAAGGACAGGGATGGGGAGGAGGTGACACACTGCCCTGCTGCTGCTGCTGGTACAGTGAAACCTCTCAGTAAAGACCATCAGGGGAAAAAAGTCCTTATTTAGTGATAATTTCTTTTCTCTTTTTTACTTTTGGTTTTGTTTGTTTAAAGGTTTTTTTTCCCTTTGATCCTGGACTAAAACTCCCAGGTTCACCATCAGTAAGATTTGTTTGCATATGCAGCTGTTTCTAATCCCATCGTCAAGGTAGCACATTAGGTCTGTGGGGATGATGTCTAAATACGACACTGGTGAGCTTATGTTTTATTTCAGTGTCATCCATCCCACCAGCACTCAAGGACCTGTTGTCCTGCAAAGATGGAAGGGGACAAGATCTTTTGCCCCGTGTCATCATGCACAGACCTTGATGTAGTAATTACAGTCGTATTTGAAGGAGTAGGTGGGGACTGGAATCTACACAGAAGGTCATTCCAAACAGAAAACCTCTTCAGTCTGTTTTTCATGAATAGGAATGGAACCCCAGGTCCTGGAACAAGAGGTCAACTAGGCCCCGAATATCTATCTGGACCTAATCAATTTACCATTCACTAAAATGCTCTTCCTTTGAAGATCCAGCGGGGAAGTTTTTTTTTGTTAGAAAGTTATTGAAAGGTTTTGTTGGGCCTGTCTTTCCTTTACAGAAAGTGTTTGGGACAGCGAAAGCCTGTTGTCTGCTATGGGTGTATTTATTCTGTAGCCTTAACAGCAGTTTAAGTGGAATAAGATTGCTGTTGGTGGTTTATGTTACAATTGTTTGTTTGGGGGCGCATTTTATAGTAAGAGCATGCCCTGTCAAACATAAAACTCCAGATTTACATTTCCGCACAATCACCTGATTTATGTGAGTAGAGTTCTGGAGAGTTGATTGTAAAACACCGCCTTTACATTTTACCACATATGCCAGATTTGTGTGAATAGAGGACCAGAGAATAGTTTGTAATAGACTAGACTTGCATTTCTGCACAAATGCCTGATTTATGGAAATGCAGTCAGAGTGAAGTTCCATCAAAGTTCAAGTACAAAACTGTTAAATTGAGAGTATTATTGTGTTCGTATTTCTAATCATTTTTTGTGTTTCATCCATGTTAAGTAACATGCATTGGTGCGTTTTGTATGCATGTCTTGCAGACGGCCCAGCTGCGCTCAGACACGGAGACCTATGAAGAGAAGGAGAAGAAGCTGGTGAAGGATTCTTTGCAGCAGTTTGGTACTGCATTTTGTTCCTCATACCTCTCTCCTTCTCCCTCCCTCTCTCTCTCTGTCTTCAGCATATATTCTTGTTTTCTTTTTATTTATATTTTTTGCCCATAAAGGTAGTTGGTGCTGTTTTTTTTTAAGAATATTCATTTAGGTCTTTGTTGAGTTCTCTGTTGGGACGAAACAAAAAAGAAAATCAAGACATTTCGTATCTTCTGGGTAGTTTTTCTAACTGTTGGCATTCCATGTTATTTGAGACCCTTGAAGGCAGTCTGATGGCTTGGAATGCATGGTACAGTGTGTGGCATTGTTCCAGTTTCATTTCATTTATGTCAGCTTTGGTCCTCACTTCTCCGTGGATGTTGTCTTGCCTTTAGTAAAGCTGTTAACAAACAAGACCATTTGTCAGATGTTTATCAGGATGCCTATGTTATTTTTGCTGGATTTGAGCAGCATGTGTTTCAGGATTTTGCTGTGTTTAGATAAGAAGATATTACCAAATGATTGTAGATTTTGCTTTCTTTTGGAAAAAAAAAAAAAAAGGAACATCAGAT
Organism: Conus betulinus; assembly: GCA_016801955.1. Lineage (NCBI taxonomy): Eukaryota > Metazoa > Mollusca > Gastropoda > Neogastropoda > Conidae > Conus > Conus betulinus. The sequence goes on along the minus strand of JADBJO010000183.1, from coordinate 494,102 downwards.
TCCTTTCTTTGCAGGGTTTACTTTATTTAAATTAGAACATATTGTAAGATTTCTTTCTTTCTTTATTCTGTACTTTTCTTTCTTGTAAGTAGATATATTGTCATGTTTCTTTCATGTGGTTTTGTTCTAAGAGCGAAGACATTGTCAGATTTCTTTCTTTGTAGGTTTAGTGATCATGAACTTAAGAAACTGTTATCTGATTTTTGTCTTCCTCTGTGTTCTTCTCCCTGCCCCTAACCCCCACTGACTATGAACGTGTGTTGTTGTTGTTGTTTTTTTTTTTACATGTACCCCACAGTTGAGCTGACCCAGAAGGTGGACTCTTTGACGGAAGAGCTGCAGAGAAAGAAGAAGGAAAAAACTCTCATCAGAAGGACGAGATCGGCTCTCTCGTGACTCAGCTGAACGAGGTCTGCCAGCGAGTCAGAAAGGTCAGGCTGCACTCCCTTTGTCATGGCTATCCCAGACTTCCCATCATATTTAGCAATGTTTGCCAGGTCTGCTGATGAAGGGAAAATGGCAAGAAATTTTCAGTACCATTCTCACTTCTGAGCGAAATGATGACAGCGAGAAAGGAAAGATTGGGGAACTCTTAAACAGTTTCCGTCACTGTGCAGATTTTCAGAAAGACGTTTGAGTAGTTAAAGTGAAATGAGGTTCGCTCAGAAGCTAATAGTGTGAGGTGAACAAACTTAATGTGGGAGGATAACAGTTTTCAACGTTCATGTCTGTGGTTTGGATTGGGGACAGAAATGTAAAGTTCATGACGCTTCAAGTACAAGTCATCTGGCATGTCTGCTTCTCTGCTATACAGTGGTCAGCTCTGAAACGCACAGTGGATTTCTTTTTTTTTTTTTTTTTTTTTTTTTTTTTTGAGGAGGAGTTGTATCGAAAAATGCTTTTCAAAGATGCCAATGTTGCATTAATTTGATTGTGTAATAAGCCTATTTACTTCTTCCTCCTCTCACCCTGTACCATCTCTCCACATTTCTTTCAACCTTGCACATGCTAGCACCAGTCTTCCACCTCATGCTTCCCTCATAAACCCTAATCCCTACCTTGCTACACTCTACCTGTACTGGCTGTCTCTGCGTATGCTGTCGGCATCTTCTCATTCCTCCACCTGCTTTTTCTTTCTCTCTGTCTTTTTCTCCCTGTGTCTGCTGTCTACATTTTCCCCAAGTCCTCCTTCCCGTCTTGATTCCCTGTGTCTGTCTAATCTTTGCATCTTCAAATTCCTCAATCTCCTCACCTTGCCCCCCTTTTCACAGCTTCCTTTCCACATGTTTTCATCTTCCTCTCACCTTTGACCCTATCTACACCCTCAGTCCCCCTCCCCCCCCTTCCCCTTTTCACAATCAGTGTTCCCAATTTTGTCTTCTTTTTGGTGAACAGGTAAACACTTTTCTATCTACATTCACTTCAGAAAGACTGACGCACTGCACAATGCAGAAATGTCTTGGTGTCTCAAAGTTTAATTTTTTTCATGACCTACCAGTTGAACTTGATCTGTTCATTGTCTTCTATGCCAGCTCCCTCCCAGTTCCCACTTGTTACGTGTGTATTGTTTCATGAGGAAAAAAGTGTGATTATGTTGTGCTGTCCATCACCAAATTAATGGCCCATTTTTGTGCAGCTGACAGAGGAAAATGCTGATCTTCTGGATAAACTGCAGGCAGTGCAGGAGTCCCAGACACAGCTGTCAAGGGAGGTAGGTCTGGTCTGAAGTGACTCTGATGCCGCATGTGTATTGGTATCCTAGACTTATTCACTCTGACTGCAAAGACTGATGGGTTTTTGTAGTTGTGTGTAGTCACATTCAGATAAAACATACACACCCACCCAAGATGACATGGCAGATGGAAATAACCTCCTCAAGAGAGTGAGGGTTGTGGACGGATTTTGCACCTCGCCCATACCACCAGAACCACATCATGTTGAGTTAGGCAGTGAAAACAGCTATTGTTATGTTTGGACACAAACAGAATTCAGACTCACGCTGTTTAACTGTACTCCAGTACTGCTGAGCCAACCGTGCACCCCTGTTAAAGATACTGGAAACATTGTACATGTTCCCCAGTTTTACGCCTACAAGTTCTTTCTTTATGTTCATATCAGATTACATGGATCGTCATTTTCTTCAGCTTTTCAGTGCATGAAAGTTTGAATAGCAGGGATGACTAAACTTGCTTCTAAAGTACGGCTCAGCTAAACAGTGTTTATGTGTATGCAGTCAGCAGTACCTCTGAGCTTCAGATGCTGAGTTCAAATGTAGTGCAAAGTGAATGGATTGTACAGCCAAGGAGAAACTGGATAAGTGTTTTTAATACTATTTGGCACATCCTGTCATTATGATGGGGAAAAACAATAGAAAGGTGTGCCAGCTGTGACTGATTCCTGGCAGAGATGACTGATACAGTCAGTAAAGAGGGTGCTGCTGCTTCTGCAATCTGGGATACACAGTTTAATCTTCAGAAAGGTTTTTCTAATGCAAGTGGAGCCCTGAGGTTCCAAATTAATGTAGTGGTTATATGTGGTTTTACAGGTATGCACACACACACACACACACACACACACATGCATGCATGCATACACGCATGCACGCACAGGTGCATACACGCACACACATAGAGAAAACAGTATCATGGTATACCTACATATAAACAAAATGAAGTATATTTTGTACATGGCTAGAACTTAGTTAACTCAAATGGAGTGACAAGTCCCAGCTGCCACTGTATGCTTTCTCATGTCAAGCCCACACTTAATTCGGGTTAACCCTCAAACAGATTTCATTTCCTTCAGTTTTAGGTTAAACATAACTCAACTGTATTGCAGAGGAGGACAAGATAAGGCATTGCATTCTGTTGTTTTTGACGTCGTTTTTTCCAATAGATGTTAATGAAAAAATAGTTCAAATTGAATCTCATTTTCTAGCTTTTTTTTTTTTTTTTTTGTAGATTGTTGTTGTTGTTGTTGTTGACATACCCTGGCTAAAAGACTCCGGGGATCATCAAAAAGCCGAAGTACTACTTGACACTATGGTAAAAATGCATCAACTGGGGATGAGAACATTTCGTGTGTGACCGTCTTTGATTACCCCGCCACATGAGCAGCCACGCTCCGACTTTGGGGGATTTTGGAGACTGATAATGTTATGCCAGGAGCTTGTCACAACTGAAGACAATCCCCGCATAACTATGCTGAGCATAACAACATTTTGATGTAGCCTTGGTGTTCTAGCCTATGTCAGTTGGTCTGACACGGCCTTAAGCCAAGGTGGTTATAGATTGTGATAGCGATGACACGAACAAGGAAGTTGCTTCTCTGTGGAGATGGATTGTGATTGTTAGAATAGACATACAGATGATCAAATGATTCTTAACGCTGAAGGTAAGAATACATTCTGTGAAATGATTTATAACTTAAAATTGAAAAATATGATGCAGCAAATGATTCACCTTTGTTTCCGTGCAGCAACCACTAACTGTAGGAAGTATAGTTTTATTACCAAGTGTCTTTATTTTGCCAATGAAATTAGTAATTTGCTAAAAGTCTTCTTCTCTCTTTTGTAACTTTTTTTTTCTTATTTTTTGCTAACATGCAAGCTCAGATTTTAGCATGAAAATAATGAGGGAACAGTGACCTCAAGAAATGTTCCCCATCTGTTGTTTTCAGCTGGGCATTCAGAAAGATAAGTACGATGAGCTGTTTGAGACGCTGGAGAGGACTCAGGAGCAACTGCGAAGTCGTAGCCACAGGTCCAGCAAGTCACGGTCCTGTAGCCTGGACGCTGGCAGTATGGACTCCCTCAGTCTGGCCTCTGAACTGCAGCAGTCCTTGAACCTGGAGCTCTCGCTGGATGACGAGAATGGAATTAGCAAGTAAGATGTTACTCATCATTTATGTTTGTGTCCAGCCCCCAGCCCTGTTCTCTTTCTCACCCCCATCATCCCTCCCCTGCCAATTTTTTTTGTGATTTAACAAATGGCAATTGAGATTTGATTTGAAATCACAAGATGACAATGTGTATAAAATTGTTATTGAGATTAAATAGATATTTTAAATGTAGACAGAACATCATTTGAAATTTTTTTTTTTTTTAGCAGGAAAAGACATCATTTGGAAAAGAATGAAGGTTCTGACCAATGATGAATAAGGAGTCATTTACAAAAGTATTCCACAAAAGGACATGTACGATACCTTTTCAAATTTTACATAAATGTTTTTTCTGAAAACAATGTTTAAACTGTAGTTTAACATAAGAGAAGAGGGTGAGCTTGTAGAACTATAAAGGATGGACATTTTTTTTGGCCCAAAGTGTCCAGTGTCTTACCCATCCTGACCTTTTGCTGCAGATCGTACAACTGGAGGGTGTTTGAAACGGCAAGAGCAGCCCACAAGGCAGCACGCAAGTCAAGGAGTAACTCTATGCGGATGTCTTCATCCGCTTCCAGCTGCTGGGATGCTGAAAGTCTGGCTGCATCGGTTCCCAACTCTGACACAGAATCCCTGCTCAGTGATGGCTACAGTGGAGACTTGGACAGCGTGTGTGGGTTAGTATCAGTGTCTTAATGTGTGGAGCATGTTGAGAGTAATGTGTTGTTGTTTCATGTTGGATAGTGTTTTTGCTCTGGAATACTGTTGTTGTGTTGTGGTTTCATCATGTTCTTCTATTGTTTTACTGTTTTCCATACTTCAGTGGGAGCAGGGCTCATTTCTTACACTGCTCTGTAATAGTGCAGTCTTCGAAACAATGTCAGTCACTAGTCTGATATATCTAGGTCAGTGCAGTGTAGGTGTGATAAAACAATGTAATCTCGTGTGAAAAAGCAGAGTCACTCGTCAGTCAGCTTGTATGATATGGTTGTTTTTTTTTTGTTTTTTTTTTTTTTTGTTTTTGTTTTTTTTTTTGCTGTCCCAACTCTGCGCCACCTCAGAGGCAGCGCACCCACGCCGCTCATTCCGACACCCCGTCCACAGCCACAGCCCGGTCGGCCCCACCGCAGCCCCAGCACCAGCAATCCACAGGGAGCAGTGAATGTCAAGTTGTTAAGAGGCAACCACCAGAGGAGAGAGAGACTGCACTGCTGCCGAGCCACTTCGGTGGTGTTCAGTGGCGCCTATTCTGAACTAACATACGCAGGACACCACCTACTGACGACAATAATTGCTTAGTGGCGGAGCCGGCATGAGTGAGCTGTCCCTCCATAGGGCGCCACCACGTCAGTCCAGTGACAGCCCCCATGGACTCGCCAATACTGGTGACCCCTACGGAACCAAACCAAGGCCACAGACATGGAGAGGACATCGAAATTGAGGTCACCATGAGAGCAGGGCATGAAGGGCCACAGAATTTGAGACATTTTTTATGCTGATTAGTGAGAATGAGGATGATTAAGACGATGCTACGGATTTCCGTTTCGGTCTGAGACTACATGACAGGGCTGTACTCTACGCTTTCTTTCATAATATATCCCGCGTCGTCAACAGGCCCGAGAGATACAGGCACCTGCAATGTTGGTCAAGAAATTTGAGCAACACTCTCAGAAATGCATCGATTAGGTGGATGAAACTCGACTGTGTGGTCCCAGTCTTCCCAACTGAGTCCGCAGCAAACTCAACTCTGGGTAGGAGCCGGTCGGGGCAGAAAAAACCCACATGACTGATGGGATTCAAACCCACCACCTCCCACCCGGGAGTCCGCGACGCTAACCACTTCGCCACTGCGGCTGGTGTATGATATGGTTGTATTACCCATCTGTGTTTTTATGATGTGGGAAATCGGTGTTCCAACTTCATAGACACCAACTTTTCTTCCTCGCCTACCTCTGACTTCCATAGCTTGTCCACACTGCACAGAGTAACACTGCTTCGTCCACTCTTTAATCAGTACTCCTGACGTGTTGATGCATCACACCACTTCCACAGATTTCCTGTCCTACATGGACTGACATATTTCAATGTACCACCAACATAGCCTGGCTTCTTGATCCTACAGTTGTCTGACATTGTGCGTAGATGAAGTGCTGTACTTTTCCAGCCTGATGTTGAACTTCACTGCGGTGCCATGTTCCTTTGACCCACATGTTGCATAGCCTCATGCAGCTCTCAGCTACTTCATTTTGAGCTCAGTAAGACGCTGTTGTGCTGAGCTTTTTAGGATGTCAAGACTGTTTCAAAATTACCTAGGTTGATATAACTCCCCCCTCCCCCCCCCCCCCTCCCCGTTTCCCCACCTCTGAATATACACTTAGGTTTGGACTTTCCCAAACCATTTTGCCAGACTGTAGTGTAAAATAAAAGAATCCAAGAAAAGAAGAATCGAAATGATGCCCAGTTTGACAATGATATGAAATGACGTTGAGTTTGATGATAGTGATTTGAAATGATGCCGAGTTTGATGACAGTGATTTGAAATGATGCTGAGTTTGATGATAATGATATGAAATGATGCTGAGTTTGAAGATAATGATATGAAATGACGTTGAGTTTGATGATAATGATATGAAATGACATGAGTTGATGATGATATGAAATGATGCTGCTGAGTTTGATGATGATGATATGAAATGATGCTGAGTTTGATGATAATGATATGAAATGACGTTGACTTGATGATAATGATATGAAATGACGTTGAGTTTGGTGGTAATGATATGAAATGATGTTGACTTTGATGATAATGATATGAAATGACGTTGACTTTGATGATAATGATATGAAATGATTTTGAGCTGATAATAATGATATGAAATGATGTTGAGTTTGATGATAATGCTGAGGAGGAGAATCCAGATGACATTAAATCCTGTTGACAGATCCATGGTGGAACTTGGCCGTCCTGGCATACCAGGCTCCAATGATCTGCAGACGGCTCTCCAGAGACTGGCTTCCAAACAAGACGACTTCAACAGGACCCCCCATGATCAAAGGTACCAGAGGATAGGGTTTGCCTTCACCAGTTATTATCAGTACAACTTCGGATGGTGAAACACAGACAAAAAAAAACACCCACTTGTATTGTTTTCCGGTTTTTTTTTTTTTTGTTGTTTTTGTTTTTTTTAAAGCAGATGTCAGTAGGAGAATGTGGGCCGTTGCATTCAGGGTACCTTTACCAGTCACCATGACCAGGCTGCTGGTGGTGTTTGACCCCTTAGCCTTTGCAGAGTTTACCATACTGCTTTTGAAAATCACCGTCCAAATCATTGGATGATCGCTTTCATTACACAGCTCTGATTACTTGTGATTTAGATGTGTGTTTATATTCCTCTGTGTGTGTGTGTGTGTGTGTGTGCGTGCGTGCGTGCGTGCGTGTGTGTCCGTCCACGCGCTAAAAATTCTAGCTGTAGATATTAGCATGTGCAGAGAATGAGATCAACTTTTCATCATCCTGTCTAGCACAATAACATAAAGATGAATAGTTTTGCTGAGGTATGGAAATGGAAATACTGCATCATGTAATTATTGTCTTTTTTTAACTTGCAATGTGATTTTCATTCAGCGGTTCTGTGAAGATTTGAAGCTGGTAGACTGTTTAGAGCAGAGCAGAGGAGGGCAGTGTGTGGATGTGGCAGAAGCAGGGACAAATTGGCAGGCTTTAAGGCCATTTACTCATTATTTTGACCCCTGCATCTTTTAGGTCACAGCATCTTGTAGGTGAATTTGTCTTGTTTTCATCTAATGGTTTCATCGTTATTTAGGTTGACACTGTTGGGAAAAGCTAATAGATGATGATGATGATGATATGTGTGTGTGTGTGTGTGTGTGTGTGTGTGTGTGTGTGTGTGTGTGTGTGTGTGTGTCAGGAGTGAGGGTGTGAGCCCCTTCAGAGTGCCAGGGACACCGGACACTGTGTCCTCCAGCGCCAGTGGCTATTCCTACCTTGGCTGCAGTAAAAATCCCCAGTCCTCCTCCTCCTCCTCCCACTACAAGATGTCCAGCAAACTGCAGATTGTGAAGCCCATGGAAGGTGAGCACTGCTTGGTCATTGGGTCACTGGGTCACTGGGTCAGACACTTGCCAACTTTCCCAGCTTCCTTCCATTTACCATCCCATCAGTGGGTACATGTAGTGTTAAAATCTAATATTTGCATAGTATGTGAATAATCAAGAGCTTTTTTGTGTTTATTGGTAAACAATGCAGATTTCTTGTTGATATGAAGTCCATATAGTACTGTAATATGAATTAAAAGTAATTGTGATACGATTTTTTTTTAACCCTTTCATTTCACAGTGACTGTACAGCTACCAGCAGCCTCCACTCCACATGTGTCCATTCGTACCAAAAACATGCTGTGATTCAGTTTTTGTTTCTGTGTGTATGTCATTTTCAGGTTTCCACTTGCGTACAAATCCTGTTTGACTCATAAATAAGAAATATATATGTCTTTAACATGGTGCATAAATGATAGTAATAGGTTTAGCAGTTCAAATGTTACAGCCTTGTAAAGCTATTATCTCACAATAGCTCTGCTGCACAGCTGGGTGTACGTTGTTTTCAGCTGTGGGATAGCTGGGGATGAAAGAGTTAATGCTTTGCATCTGAAGTTGGATTCCTTTTGAAAATTACAGTTCGTGGAATTTTTTGCGTTCCGTCTTCTTTTTCTTCCCCTTTTTCTGTCCTCCCCTTATTTGCCAACTGCTTGCCAAAGCATTTGATTTATTAGGAAAGAAAATATAAGAATTACTTCAGGATAACAGAATTTACTTTTCCCAATTCTCAGCATCAAAAAGTAGAATGCAAATGTAATCAGTGTTTGTCTGTAATTATTCATATTCTGTATCTCCATGGCAGGATATGGGTAGAGTTTCTAAGTATTTTTCTTGATCTGCATCTGCATTTTCATTTTTTTAGTACTTTCAGATTCAACATTTCCGTTCTGTGTGATTGCCTTGTGTCTAAACTGCACTTTGTGTGTGTGTGTGTGTGTGTGTGTGCGCGCACTGTGTGTGTGTGTGTGTGTGTGTGTGTGTGTGTGTGTGTGTGTGTGTGTGTGGGGGAAATATCCTTTGTAGTGACGCAGTATTCCAGGTTTTCCATGTATACATTCTGACAAAGAGTTGTGATGATCGTTCATCCATACTTGATTTTCTCACCATAGCATATGACAGTTTGGTCCCGCAGTGCTGTCATGTGATTTGTCTGCCCATCAGGTTCAGTGACACTGCAGCAGTGGCAGCGTCTCGCACAGCCACACCTGGGAGGACTCTTTGAACGTCGGGAAGGGGTCAAGGTGAAGGGAGAGCGTAAGCTAGATCTGGAGGAGGAGGCTTATACTCTCAGCGACTATGAGGAAGATGGTGAGTAGTTTTGCCTCCCGGAACTTCAGAGATTAAGTGCAGAGGATCTCTTGCAAGGAAGAAATTCATCACAAGGTCACAAGAATACCATTTAACCTGTTAATTACCGTTCCACCTAATTCTTGTTTGCCTGCCATTGCCAAATATCATGTCCCACTTTGTAAAGCCCATTTAGGGTGACACTCTATTTCTTTCCCTTAAGGTTATCTGGGAAGGTTTCAACATTAAGACGCCCTGTTTGAGGAGAGCAGCTGTGCAGAAATGGCCACTATTGGCAAAATGTTCTGATCAGGCTCTAAAAAGTTTTTAAATATTTCTCAGCTTGTGTTCAGTGTGACTATGAATGACACTGATGGATGACTGTCCATGCTATAAATGAAGACAGGCAGACAAAACTAACCCCCAACTTAGAGAACAGAAGCAAGACGAGAGAGAGAGAGAGAGAGAGGGGGGAGGGAGGGAAAAACAGAACAAAAAGATATAGAACAGGGGAGATCACTCTGACTCTGTCTACAGGGAGGGGCTGAGGAAGGCTCTTGCTTACTCAGACAAACAAGTGGCTTACAATTTTATATTGCTGTTTTAATTTTTCCCTTTGAACAATTCCAATTCAACAATCAACCACGTGTGTTTATTAATTAATTACCCAGAACACAACATTGATTTCAAGTCAAAAGGTTTTCAAAATCGAGGTCAAAGTTAACCTCAAACACTAAAAATAAATAATCAAAAAGAGTTCAGACCAATATAAGCATCATCCTATCCCTTCTATGAACTCTAAGGTGCTGCAGGTATATTGAGACAGGGGCAGCAGAGTACGGAAATTTGCGGGCTAGACGAGGGACAACTTTGGATGCAGGGTTAATGAGGGTAATTGGGCAAGGTCACAGGGAGGCGAGGGTAAGGAAGAAAATAAAGGTGTGGCAAAAAACGATGACATCGAAGAAAAGGGCACCTTGAATTTAAAATCTGCTTTGCCAGTTTTGTTTTCATTCTAGGTAGACAACATGCTTCTTTTTCTGTCTTCAGCCAGTCAAAGGGAAGGTACTTCCTATGTCAAGAAATAGGAAGTAGTTTGTGGAACTTGGTTATTCTTTCTCTAAATCAGTTAATTTCAAACCCCAAAAATGATTACTTCTAGTAATTTTCTTCACAATATTTTTATATACAGAGAATGAAAATAGTAAGCTAGAACAGAATCAAAATACATTAGTTTCAATTCCATATCCGTCTTCTTACAACTCGAGGGAGACAGCTCTCGAAAGGAAACAACTTATCCAGAGACTAAAATTACAGTTACTTCCCTTGGACTATAGTTGTGTAGACCAGCCCTCTGTCATGTTGTCTACATAATAATTATGAACAGTTTTGTGCCCTAAATTGCTGCTGAATCAATGATGACTCAGAAAGCTTTGCAGATTGTAACTATGTGTCTGCACTCTTTCAAAACTTCAAGTGGCAGTGTGATTTGACCGGCTCTCTCATTCCCTGCTCATGTTCTGTGTTTCTGAACTGTCATTTCGCTTCTGTCTTACTACATGGCCATTCTGCTGCTGACAGCCTTCTTGGGAGTATTGTTGGGTGCATTTTTATGTGTATCAGTGTGATGTCTAAAGAATACAGTGTTGTTGAACATTCGCTCATCTTTCGTTTTGTATATGAAATATGACTCTGCATCTTGGGTTTTGAGTCTGTACCTGTAGTCTGCCTAACTCTGAAAACAGTTTTATCAAACTGACTCAGCTGTGCATGAGATTGTTCAGATCTATTCACATTTTCAAGTTATTTGCCTCTCCTACGTAATCATTTCTGACTCTACCATATTCAGTGTTTACAACTTGTGCAGTTTTCAGTAAATGAATTAGTCCCACACCCAGGTAATTAGGTAGTCAAACATCAAATACAGGTCTAGGTGGCATCAGTTCCCACACACACATGCAAAGGCATCTGGTCTTGCACACGGAAGGCACCTGATGCTGTCCAGTGTACAGTATTGCACACAGGTTCTGAAATATAAATAAGACTCCCTTTTTTTTGTTTGCTTGGTTCAGCAAGAGAAGCAAAGTCACAGTTGATAACATCATGTGTGCAGGGATGCACGTATGCATATAATGTCTTTTTGTTATGCTTGAGTGATTTTCCATATTGATTGATTCCCATTTGAAATTGAGAAAAATCTTGCTCAGCAATTGTGCTGGTTCTCACACCATTCTTAAAGCATGCTCATATCACATTTGTTTTGCATAAGTAATTACCCTAAATTTATCGGTGCACTGCAAAGATTTCAAAGAAAAAACTTTGCTCAGCAGTCATGTTTTGTTCATACACCGTTCTGCGCGACATACTCGTAGTTCTATTAAGTACAAACATAAACATAGCTCTCACACATTCTGTTACTGCAAGCATTGCATTTATTGGCCACTGAACATAATCGGTCATATGTGTATATTTCTGTGAAAAGTGAATGTACACACAGGTATGGAGTGGTGTCATCGTGACAGTGAACACATGGATGCCTGTTCGCAGATGATGCCCTGGAGCGCCTAAGTGGTCTGACGGAGAACGGTCCCAGCCAGCGGTGGAGCCCCCCTTTCACCAGTTCTGCCAACCACAGCCATCGCAGTCTGCCCATTCCCTTGACTCCGTCCTCAAGGTTCGTGCCATCCTGTGTCTTGCTCAAGGACAAAGAACACGACTGGCTTGACTGTGCCCCTGTTCTTCTTTTTCTGAAACATTTTAACGTGGATATTGTTGGATATTGTTTCCTCAGAGTTGTCCAGCAAGCACAGTTGTTGGGCCATGAACAGGTGTTGCTGTACAAAAAGTCACAGTGCCTCTTGGTCATGTGGAGAGATTTAAAAATGAGTCGGATTTGCACTGACACAGGTGGAGATGTTTTCTGTTCACACAGTGATTTGCATTTAGCATGACTTGGTATTGTATCTGTATATCTTCAACTTCCAGCATTTTCAGTGAAAGGTGTTAAGTCCCCACCAAGAGCACTTCAGTTTGGTGTCCCTCAGGGATCTGTCTTGGGACCGGTTTTGTTTGTGCTATACACCCAGCCTTTCTCAGCCATTATCAGCCAACACTCTCTCCTTCACCATGGCTTTTCTGATGACAGCCAGCTGTATGTCTCTGCCCATCTCAGTCCAGCTTCATGAAATAATCCCCTGTTCTCTAGCATGCATTACCGATGTTAAATCATGGCACAATAACAAACTACAACTTAACGCAGACAAAACTGAAATAATCCTCATTGCTTCAAAACACACTATTAGAACTCAGTCTCCTTAGTTCCATCAATGTTGATGGAAACGAGATAAAGCTATCAGCGTCTGTTCGTAACCTCGGTGTTACACTCAACCAAACTCTCTCTTTCAAACAACATATCTCTAATGTGTGCAAGTCCTGCTACCTTGAGCTTCGTAGAATTAGCTCAGTTCACCGCTTCCTCACTCAAAATGCCCTGAAGACTCTAATCTGTGCTTTGGTCCTGTCTCGGCATGACTATTGTAACTCCCTCCTTGCTGGTTGTCCCTTAACACTCATCTCTAAACTTCAAAAAGTTCAGAACAATGCCGCCCGTCTGATCTCCCGCTCCTCAAGATCTGATCACATATCACCAATTCTTTCATCCTTACACTGGCTTCCAGTTCAGTCTCGCATTGACTTTAAAGTTCTCCTCCTGGTTTTCAAATCACTGAATAATCTGGCTCCCTCCTACTTCTCTGATCTCCTCCATCTCTATGTTCCGTCTCGCAACTTGCGCTCATCCACTGATTCTCGTCTGCTTCGGCTTCCCTCCGCTCGCCTGAAAACTTCAGGCCAACGATCTTTCTCTTACCAGGCACCTGCTCTATGGAATAGTCTGCTTCTCCTCTGCGTAACATGGACTCGTTAGATACTTTTAAAACCTCCTTAAAAGCACATCTTCTCCCTGGGACTGATTAATGATATCCATTTACCATTGTGCTCGTGTTTGCTGATGTTGAACGCGCTCGTCTGTCTGTCTGTGTGATTTTTTTCTTTTCCCCCGGCGATTGTGTGTGTGTGTGTGTGTGTGTGTGTGCGCGTGCGTGTGTGTGGTGTGGGTGTGTGTGTGTGTGTGCGCGCGCGCGCGCGTGTGTGTGTGTGTGTGTGTGTGTGTGTGTGTGTGTGTGTGTGTGTGTGAGTGTGCGCGCTTTGAATTAGAATTATAATTTTATCATGTTTTTCTGTAATATGCGCTTTGGGCTCTTGCGAGGTAAAGCTCTCTATAAATATCCTTTTACATTACATTACATTACAGCATTAATTACTGAGATGACTTGTATCTGAAAATCTTTGGCTTGCAGCATATAGCATTGACATGACTTGATGTTTTTTATCTGTAAATCTCTTGACTTTCAGCATTTAGCATTGACATGACTTGATGTTGAATCTGTAAATCTCTTGACTTTCAGCATTTAGCATTGACATGACTTGATGTTGAATCTGTAAATCTTCATGTGTGCATATAGTATTGGCATGACTTGATGTTGTGTCTGTAAATCTTTGACTTGCAGTATTTAGCACCAAAATGATTTGATGTCAAATCTGTAAATCTATGTGCATAAACATAGATGTGACTTGACATTGTATTTATTACTTTTTTTTCATAGTTTGAAAATAGCATTTGGTTGATTTGACATTACTGTTATGTAACATTTGTGATTGTCTTTTGTTTGATAATTATTGATCTGACTTAAACTTCAGTTTATCGTATGACTTGGATTTAATGTTGTCATGGTTTGACATTGCTTTTTGGTTCTTCTTGCCTCTCAAATAAGCACTAGGGTGACTTCTTATCACCTATTAATACAGATTTGATAATAAAGCATCACTGTGATTATTCACTGCAGAGGTATAGATACATGCTAATTTTTCTTTTTTAATAATGATAAAAATGGTTTTCGGAGACATGGCAATACAGATAGCTTTAAATGATCATGTGTGTTTGCTGGGTGAATATTTCAGTGTATCATGTGTGTTTGTTAAGTTGTTTATTTCTGTGCAATTTTTTTGGTTTCAGTGACATAAAACAGAAAATGTGTATACTTTCTTCTCCTGAAAAGTTGAGGCTTTTTAAATATTTTTCTTTTTTTTTTTTTTCTTTATGTGTACTAATTCTACATTCCAGTTACGACTCCCTTTGGTTTAAAGTCCTACTTTTTCAGGATTTTTGGAGGTGGTTTAACGAGATTTTCCTGTACCAACTGAATGTGAAACAATCTCACAGTGATATATGTGTGTGTGTGTGTGTGTGTGCGTGTGTATGTGTGTGTGTGTGCAGACCAGGTATAGTCAGTCCCCAGCCTGTGGCATCCTCCACACCCCACACAGCCGTCCAGGCAGCGAAAGGTCCAGCGGCAGCGGCGCAGTTACACCATGTCTCTGGGTCTGGCAGCTCTCCTGCAGGACCGGGACACCTCTTTGGCACGAGCTGTCATGAAGACCAGCGCCTCCTGTCCGAAGGTGTCTGCAAGATCAGGCGCCAGCACCCCTATTCCCATGATCCCCGCAGAGTCCGTGGCAACCGCGTCTGCTGGCACCTCCCCAGCCCCGGTTCCTCGCCCTGGCCAGAGGAACCCTCCCACCGAAAACCCTGGCCTGTTGGGCAAGCTCATCAGCAGTGGCTATTCACTGCTGTGGAACAAGTCCGATGTTCCAGGCCCGTCTGCCCCATCTGCCCCTCCATCTGTTCTTTCTCATGACCCTGTCCTGGCAAACAGTGCCCAAGACCCTGCCAAGAAGCCAAACGATGGCCAGGTGTTTCCCAGTGGGGGTTCCGGCGTTCTTGGTGCTATAACCACACTGCGGAAAAATGGCATTTTGTGACTTTGAGAAAAACTGGCCGCCTGCCACTTGCAGAATAGCATTTTGATTATTGTTGTTGGACGTGGATGGTGGCAGTTTTGACCCGTGGTGACCCTGAGTTACAGACCTGAACTGCCTTTACAGTATACGACATAGAGGACCAAGTATGATGACCAACACAGTGAACTATCTTGCCACCGCTTTTCATTATCTGAACTACCAAATGTTGTTCTCGTACATATGTATTAGCGGATCTGTGAATTTTCATTGTGAGTGAGCATCGCATTTTGTTTGTATAAAATGCCAAATGTCTTTCATATTTCATGATCGTGCATACTGACGAACAGACAGCTACCTTAAAACGAACACAGAACTGAGCTTTAGTGGTGTCTGGGCTTGATATGTGATGCACACCTGTTAGCTATTTCAGTGATTGATTCCCCAGGAAAACTTGAGATGGGATAGAGTGGTCTCTGTATTTCTCACGTCACTAAGCATGAAATGGCATATCACATTTGTGTTCTTAAAAATTTTGTGGATTTGATATTAACGTCATTATCAGGCTATGCTGCTATTTGTGTTTGTGGTCTTGCCCCGTACAAGTGTTTGTTTTAACTAAACAACCAAGAGGAATACACAAATAAAGTGGAATAAAAGAGAAAAATACATTGATTACGATTTCTTTTTAAAACATGTTTTTGTGCAGTACAACTTATTGTAAGGGAGGATCCTGTTTCCAGAGGGGTGATAGGTATGGAAGGAAAATGCAGTGCGATTTATTGTAAGGGAGGATCCTGTTTCCAGAGGGGTGACAGGTATGGAAGGAAAATGCAGTGCAATTTATTGTAAGGGAGGATCCTGTTTCCAGAGGGCTGATAGGTATGGAAGAAAAAAAGGTGCAATGGTTTGTGCAAGATGCTCATAGTCTGTACAGGAGGAGTTGCTGCACAAAGACGTCGGTGTCCTGGAGGTGGGAGATTTGCCTGGGTCAGTGAAGAGTGTAAATGGAAGGGTATTCGATGAAGACTCTTTTGTTTCATACAGAGAGGGTTCCAGTCCAGTGCCTGGCATTTCACACCTGGCATGAGCAGGACAATGTGGAAGATGCATGCTAGGGTTTACCGTTATCTGAGACTTCTTTGCGTGGACTGGCAGGAAGTCGCCTCTCCTCAACAAGTCTGATTGCATTTGAGACCTGACTTTCATTTGCATTTGTTCTGTTAAGCTTTTTCTGTCCCCCCATCCCCCATCCATCTCCCAAAGCCCCCTTTCTCCACCACCTGACCCCCATCCCCTCTTCGTCATGCCCCCGGTCATTTTAAAATCATTTTACAACCACTTCGTTGGTGTGGGTGTCGATTAGTCAGGTGCCTGGCTCTGTCAGAAATCTTATCATTGCTCTCATTATGTACTGTGAAGACCATGAATTCGGAACTTGCATCATGATTATACCAGTTGAACTCTGCGTAGGATTTTGTCCATACCTGATCCAGCTGAATTTCTTAATAAACAGATTTAGTTAAACGAAAATTTCATATCAGTAATCAGAATTTTCTTATCATTTAGAGATAAAATGGTTTTTTTTTTTTTTTTTTTGTAGCAGAAAGAACACAACCACAAATGTATGTCAAGTTTCTATCTTTCATTTTTAACTTCTTTGTGCCTTCCGCCCCCAGCCTGACCCATCCACAGATATTACAGGCAATAGAAATCATCTCTTAATCTGAACCATCTAAGCACTTGGATTTTTGCTGGTAACTTTATAAACACATACGCATGTGTGTGTCTTATATGAACATATGCCCATGTGTGTGTGCGTTTCCCTGAGACCATTTGTTTCGCTTCATATTGCTCAGCAAACAAAACATCATCACTTATCATGTTTTTCTCTCTGCCCTGCTCCCCCCTCCCCACACTCTCAGTCTACTTCCCCCCTCCTCTCATGTGTCAAAACTGACCACATCTGCTGACCGTTGGGGTCCATTGTTCAGTGTCCTGCACTGCCTTCCATTAAAACCAGAAGGACATGGGGTCTCAGACATAGCGGATGTTCAGATGGCGCCACCAGCAGTCTTTGCTCATCCACTGCCTGTGTGTCAAACCCATGTGATACCTACCCTGCTGATAGACAACACAATACAGAATCTTCACTATTTGCCATGATTTGTCTCTTGTTGCATGTGCCAAAGTGTACGTTTTGTGCTTTGTGGAGAAAACCTTCTACCTTTTATGTTTAGTTCAGGTATTTTTCATTGTGATTGATTTCAGTTTGTGTGTGTGTGTATGTGTATGTGTGTGTACAAACTTCATTGCATAAAACTGAAATTTGCTAAACAGATGTGTACCTATGCATTCATTTATGCAATTTTTATTTTAATTGACAAACTTTTTCATTCATTTTCCGACACTCGATTCCATGTACGGTATTTCATCTGAGATAAATCTTTTCTGTGATTTTATTGTGTTAATAACAATGAGGAAGTTGATGATGGAAAAGTATATGTTGCACAAAAAAAAGAAGGAAAAAAGGTTTTTGTTGGCACCATACCCCAAAATGCTTGTAATAGATGTTCTGTCTGTGACACCATGCCCGTCTTTGCCCTTCATACAGTACAATGAAGTCATGCACATTGCTTTGAAGTTATCTAGTAGCACAGTACTTTGTTGTACATGGTGTGGCAAGATGTTACATAGTGTAATGTAGTCATGGACATTGCTTTGAAATTATCCAATAGCACAATACTTTGTTGCACTCGGTGTGGCAAGATGCGACAGTGGGACCTCTCCACAATGGCCTGGGTCTGTAGAGATGGGTCATCACAGGGAGGTAGACTGAGCAGCACAAGCACAAGCACGTGGACAAGTCAGCCTGTGGGCACACGCAACAAACGCTTAAACAAGTCTGAACCAATTTTAAACGTTAGTGATAGCGCACCGCCAAAAACGTAGACAAACAAATCACACAACAAAAACACGATGCATTTCGATCTCTTAGGTCTTCTTAAGGCAAGATACAGGATGCTTGGGACAACGAAAATGAACAAACAATCACTTAGCTCATCCACTTAAGCGCAAGATAGGCGCGTTGATTCAAAAGTAGTGCCAAAATAACGCTGATTCTACTTGAAATGTCATGCTGCGTTTGGTGACAGTCATGCTGATGCAAAAAATCAGATAAAACGGTTCAGACCAGCCCTCAGAAAGGGTCAAATGTCCTGTTACATACATAAAAAGCCCTTGTTAGTCTCATGATGTCCCATGCAGGAATAAAACAAGAGGGGCCTAAAATGAAGATCAGTTTGAAGTCAGGAGAGTGATGAATTGGGATGGTACAGGGACTGACAGTTGGATGGGGTTTTTTTTTTCAACGATTTCACATTTTCAGCCTTTCCCAGTGTGCAGTCTGGACAGCCTTGGCAGGTTTGGGCTAATTTGCATAACGGAAGAGGTGCTTCACTAAACCTCTTAATTAATCTCTTAAAAAAATTCTGTCAAGAGTGTAGGAAACTTAAATGGTGTTCTGTAATGTATCAAAATTTCAAACCATAAATACCTTCTTTTTTTCCAGATGGTTTGAAAAAGCCAGTCATCATCTTTAGCATATAGTAATTGTTTGAATGTTAGTGATATTATTATTAATTGTACTTATATAACACCTATCCTTGGCTAGAGACCAAGCTCTAAGCACTTACAGTCTGTGCTGTCCTTAACACAAGGGGCCGTCTACCTGGATATAGCTGACTGAAGAGTTGCCTGCTGGAGCTACAGACCGTCAGTTCCCATATCATTTAATCTGTCAGTTACCTAGTCTTTGTTTCACATTTTCATTCTTTTGAGGCATGCAATGTGTGTACATACCATCCATATCAATGGCCAAACTGACCTTCTCTTCTGAAAGCTGGTGATGGTATTTTATGTGTGTGTGTTCGATGCTAGTTGAACGTGTATGCATGAAACCTCAGTTTATAGTCTCATTCAAAGGACCAGAACATGTACGCATGAAACCTCAGTTCACAGTCTCATTCAAAGGACCATTTGGGAAGTGGATTTAGAGCCAATGTTAACCTCAAGGGAAAGATTTTCCTGTAGCAAAACGGCCTGGGTGAGATCCGAGCCTGCAACTCCAGGATCACCAAAATCACGAGCATGGCGCATTACCAGCTGAGATCTATTCCGGCCCCTGTTTAATTATTTCATGTTCCCGGACTTTGAAATGTAATATGAGAATCATTTTTCTTTAGGTGTGCCAGATTTGTTTGTTCCTACTTGCATATTCGAGGAGCCTCTGTGATGTTATTGAGAGATAGCCTTCTGTGTGTACAGCCTGGACAGTCATTCCTGGTTGACAGGTCTGTCTCTTAGACTGGCGAGTGCATGTTTTGAAAATGGCAGCATTTCTTCAATCATTTGTATGGGAAAAATTTTCAGGTGAATCATTCATAAAAATCATCAAATTCTGGATCAAAATCACTGTCTGAAGCCATTGAGACCCTGTAAAGAACCTGTGGGGCAGTCAGCTTCTGTCATTTGGCCATGAAGACAAATGAAACACACCAAATAAGTACCGAGCTTGACAATTACACCGCAAAATTAATGCAATTCAAATCAGCAGTAATTTCTGTTGAAATTGCTTCTCTTGGCTGTAGGTTTATACATATGTAAGAGTTTTGAAACCAGTTTGATGAAACAAGTTTAGTGGCCTGAGCATTGCTCAGGTGAAGGTCCAGAATACATTAAGTGGTCCTCAAGCATTGCTCAGGTGAAGGTCCAGAATACATTCAGTGGTCCTCAAGCATTGCTCAGGTGAAGGTCCAGAATACATTCAGTGGTCCTCAAGCATTGCTCAGGTGAAGGTCCAGAATACATTCAGTGGTCCTCAAGCATTGCTCAGGAAAGGTCCAGAATACATCAGTGGTCCTCAAGCATTGCTCAGGTGAAGGTCCAGAATACATTCAGTGGGGCTCAGGCATTGCTCAGGTGAAGGTCCAGAATACATTCAGTGGGGCTCAGGCATTGCTCAGGCACAGGGTTGAAAGGGCTGACACAGAAAAGTGATTGTAGATTGTGGGTAGGTCAGAAAAGAATCGGCATAGAAAGGTTGAAACTAGTTTCACGGAAGGAGAGAATTATCCAGCAGTGTGGTGGGTCATTGTGAAGATGTACAGAAGGGTTATTAACAAAGTTCCACTCTATGATTGGCTCACTGAAATCTTACTAACTGAGAGGGAGAGAATGACTGATACCAGGGTTTTTTTTTTGTTTTGCATATGCAGGCTGATACTCCTGCGGACACTCCCTGTAGAGACAGGCAGGGATTAATCCCATCTACCCAACAAAGGGAGTGGAGTTTTGTGTGTGTATGACTGTTTTTTATCCCGCCATTAAGGCAGCCATACTCCATCTTTGGGGAAGGTGCATGCTATGTGTAACGTGTCATCCATATCAACGGCCAAACTGGCCTTCTCTTCCAAAGGTTGGTGATGGGATTTTGTGTGTGTGCAACATGTTATGCGTGCGTTCACACACGAAACCTCGGTCTATAGTCTCATTCGAAAGACTGTATGGGAAATGGGGGAGTTGCAATCAATGTTAACTCTGAGGGAAAAAATCATCCTGGACTGAAACAGCCCGGAGGAGATTCGAACCTGCAACCCCAAGATTACGAGTCCGGCACTCTACCAACCAAGCTATTCCAGACCCCACTGATACCAGTGATGGGTCTACTTCAGTGTTATGAAGATGACCCAAAGAGGGTTGTTTTTGTGGTATTTGCTATGGGTCCAACAGTTTTGTTTCTGCATGCTACTGTGGAATGGGCAGCTATTTGTGTTGAAAGCAGCACATATCTCAAATAAGGTGCCACTGTTATTCAACAGTGACTGAAGGATGAAGACCGAGACTGAAGGATGCCTACCTGCCTGCTGTTATTCAACAACTCCTAGGTGGGGGATGTCAGGTTAAGAGATGGACTGTTAGAGGAAATGTGTGTGCAGACTGTCACTCCTGTTATTCTCTTTTTCAGCTTAATAATCTGTTCTTCTCCACACACACACACACACACACACACACACACACACATGTATTTTATGTATTGTTGTATCATAATCTTTTGTTGTTAATTTTTTATCCCTTATGTTGTAAATTTAGGAAGAGTATTAAAGTGTCATGGATGAAAGTAGATGTGTGAGTGCACTTTTTTCACCCAAGAAAAACGTTGTTATATGTCCATTTTTAATGGCAGCACACTTTGTGATTTAGGATGTTTGAGAAAAGACTTGCAAGATCATCATTAATCTGCAATTGTATCTGGATATACAACAATTACAACTAGATGACCCAGGACAGAAAAAAAGAAGAAAAAAATGATATTGTGCTATACTCGTTCTCAATCAGCTGTGAATTCAATTTTGCAATTATTAGAATAAGTTCAAGGAAAAGCATGAAAGTAAAGGCTAAAGAATATGTATTGTTCTGTTTTTTTTTTTTTTTTTGTTCTTTCTGTCTGAGAGAAACAGAATTGGAATCGCTTTAGAAACTTCACACATCTTTCGTCGGACCTTCTCTAGGGATACATAGAATGTGCTTAATTCTGCAGAAGTCATGTTGGTAGTTTGAAAACAATGTAGGGGCACCTGGGTCGTGTTTCTCAACCTCCTGCATGATTCTTTGCTTTCAGCATACAGTTGGCAGCAAAATGGGGTTTTGTAAGTTCAGCCCAAGTCCCCTTCGGATCAGGCTGCAAAGTACTTACTGCTTTTTTTTTTTTTTTTGCCTTGCTTCATTCTGCTTGTGCTGAATCACATTGCTACTTGGAATTCTGTGTGCCTCAGTGTGCTGGTAGGTTGACTTCTACCAGTGAGTGGAGAGGACAGACTACACTTGGTTTTGTGATTGTTTCTTTGCCAGCAGACTTTGAAACTTTTGTATACATGTGGATGTATGTGTTAGTTGCTAAAAAAAAAAAAAAAAAAAAAACCCTGCTGTGTGTTGCAGTGGGAATATGTTGCCTTCAAGGAGCTTGTCAATAGTGAATCTCTAGCCACATGATCTAACAATCTCCTAGAAATCTTTCGTGTGCCTTTTTTTTTTTTTTT
The DNA here is from genome assembly GCA_016801955.1 of Conus betulinus. NCBI lineage: Eukaryota > Metazoa > Mollusca > Gastropoda > Neogastropoda > Conidae > Conus > Conus betulinus. The sequence continues at coordinate 471,867 of JADBJO010000183.1, read as the reverse complement.
TTTTCTTTTTTTTTTTTTTGTTTCATTTTTTTTTTTTTCATTTTCGGTGAAGTGCACCTGTAGGAGAGTTGGGTGCTGGATAGAGATTCCAGATAGGCAGCTACTTGTTTTCATGAGCTTTGACAAGGAAGAGCAATGGTAGTTGCTTGGCTGGAAGTGTCACACAGCCACAGAGCTGCATAGCAGTTGTGACTCTTCCGTTTGCTAAAGGCTACCAAAAGCGGTTTTAAGAATGAATGGATACCATGAGAATCTCCAGTATAGATAAGGCAACAATTGTGGAATTTGAGCAGTGTTGGAATATTGGCTTCGCAACTATGTTATTGGGACAAGCAGCATTCGGAAACAGGGGGAGAAGAATGGATTGTGTTGACCAAACTTTATCCAGCTTCAAATTTAAAAGACAACAGATTACAGTGTGTCTTTTAAGTCTGATAAAACAGATCGTTTCATGTTTGATTTCAGTGGCATAGAATAATGGTGGTGTTTGCTGTGACAGCAGAAGCTTTCCATGGTTTCATCTGGGAGCCCTACGCAGAGTTGGAGGCATACTGTTGGGCCAGTCATTCAGTGTGTTGTGTGCTGTCATCTGCATTGTTTTTTTTCAACCTGAACACTGTTAATGCTGCTGTTTTGTTCTGTTCCATTTTTCTCAAATGTTCAGAAAATCTTGAACCCATTAGAACGAAGGCTTTGTATGCATGTCGTTTGTGAAAGGTATGCTAGTGGATACCAGTTTCCATCATTTTCTCCCCTTAATCTATAATTATTATTTCACTTGTTGATCAGAAGCATCATCACCAAATTAATGAATGGGCTGATCTCTGATAATGAAAGAGCACTACTATTGAGAGTTGTAAATAAGAGCAAAACTGTATGTTACGAGTAGTTGTGAAAAATGATGATGACTATTTGATGTTGATCTTCATGTCCTTTTTGACCGGTATATTTATGTACCGGACAAAGCGACAAGTAGCTGAATGCCAAAGTGGCATATGTGATGTTTTGTATTATTAAACACAATTTTATAGAAATGTTACCATTTTGTGCTTTGCCTGGTCAGAAAGGGAGAGACAGTGTGTTCTAATTCAGTGGTCTTTTTGAGAGTGTTGGATTCCTTGTATGAAAGCAGATGTTAAATGACTGTTTCCATCTACACATTTCAGTGAATATGTGACCAGTTGCATGCCTTGTCCACATAACTATGATTTAAATATGTGTGCATGTAATCATACAAGCATGTATATACATCAGTGCACACACTTCACACAAGTACTGAAAAGGATTGAAAAAGTTCTGAAAAAGATGAAAAAGGACCATATATGTAAACACCTAGATAAAGTAAACAAACAAAATAGTGATCAGAAATGCAATAGAAAGGACAAGAAAAAAAGATATTATGTATACATGTATATGAGACGGATGGCGTGACTAACTTGACTTTTGTCTTTAAAATTTCTGCTCCAACACTCCTCCAGTGGACCTGACATCTTCAGGTGGTGAGTATGAATAAGTAGGGTAACTCTTGCTCCCAGGGTGAAATCATGACATGCACAGAAAATCCAAATTACACTAAATTTACCAACAGAAATGCTAACACAGAAGGCATTCGAAAGAGCGCAAATTTTTTCGAGTGTTTTATTAATAACTCCTTCAATATTCCAGTTGTTGAGCTTCCATCGCGCTTGGAGAGCGTTCTGAACACGTTTCTTCAAGAGATGTGTTTATCATCCATTAAAATAGAGGGAGGAGAAGCCCAAGTCGTCCTTCAACTGACGACAGCCCGCCAATCCCCTGTGACACTTCGTGACGTTGTGTATAACAGAAAGTGCCAGTCACAAATTATCCGGGATTGGAAGAGAGCCGAGGCACACATAGGTTGGAGAGAACAGCAGAAGGCAAGTGTGTCTGCATCCCCCTCTGGTCTTTTTTCTTCCAACCCCCCCCCCCCCCCCCCCCCCCCCCCCCCCCCCCCCCAGTTTAATTTGCAACACAGGAAAGATGACATTGACAAATTCCCTGATATGGCGCCGCTGACAATTCCCGAATGTGTAGCTGTAAAAACATAGGCGACACGACCTGCCGACAGCTTCAGCAGAACACGTTGTGTGCCACTGACCCAGAGGCAGTGGCGGTGCGTCAGACTGACCTGACACTGGCACACGAGGGTGACAGTCGCGTTCCTGTCATCGATGTTGATGCAGAGAAAGACTTGGGGTGTACTGAGCAGCACTCTATGCAGTCTACAGTATAAACTCCCTACTAACGTGAAATTTGCACAAGATAGGCTACTAACATATTCAAGAATTTTCTGGATGAAATTCGAAAAATTCAAATAACTTTTTATTGGCTTCGATGATTGAATGCCTGATCAGGCTCTCTGTAAGTGTAGTGAATGCGCAAAAGGCCTATACTTTGAAATGCTTTACAAAGAGGGGACGTAAAGAGGCCGCGAGGCCTAGGCTACTGAAAGCCAGCTCCTCCTCCTACTACTACTACAACTACTACTACTACTACACATCACCAACAGACAGTGCAGCCGACAGTGTGTCAACGCCAGGGCAGCACGCTGGTAAAGAAAATGGTGGCTGTGTCAACTGCCCATTTGATATTTCTGAACAGCAAACTTTCGGACTCTCATACGACACTTGTAGAGAAATATTGAATCATTTGCAAGAAACATCCCAGGAATTTGATAAAGCGCGGCGCAGCTTCCAATGGGATGACGACACCACAGCTGGTGGAAAAAGGAAATCCAAACTGACCACCTCTGGAAACGCATAAACATTTCCGCCTGTCCCCCAAATGAGCAAAAGTGATGGACCGTGATCTGGCTTCCATGTCGCATGTCCAGTTCTTTTTGTATCAAATATTATTGTTCATGCTTCTTTCAATTTCAGTGTCTCACTCCGCCCCCTTACCTCTCCACCTCCACTCTTGATGTGTCAATGGGCCGAAAACCTGACGCATTAAACCATTCGTATTCGTATTCTCTCTCTCTCTCTCTCTCTTTCAGTCCCATGTGCTGACAGGAAATGAGTAACTCTTGTCACTCTCTTTTTCAGTCCCAGATTCAGACGTTTCTTTTTCAACGAGGGATTGAAGGAGGTCTTCGGCGATGGGAAGGGTGGAGGAAGGTGGGGAGGGGGAGGGAGGACAGAGTGAGGAAAGGAAGGGGAGGAGGAAGGAGGAGGCAGGTGGCGCAGAGTGGGGGATGGGGGACGACGGACGAAGGGGAAAGCGAAGGAGGGGGACGGGGAGGAATGGAGGAGGGGGGGGGGGGGGGGGGGGGGTAGTGACACTATGTGTATAACTCTCTCTCTCTCTCTCTCTCTCTCTCTCTCTCTCTCTGTGCACTCTGTCTTTCAGCGTTAACCAATGATCGCTGATCGTGAGCAGATAATACCTGCGCCTGTGCAGCGGCTCTGAACGCCGTCACCCCCACCACCTCTCGGTCCCCTCTCCACTTCCCCCACCCCTTCTACCTTATCAGCGAGACGCATGGCATAGTGGACCAGTGTGGGGGTCGCCAGGAACAGAGACACGGTGACACTGCAACTCCAACTGGCCGTTCAGGTCGACAGGTTTTGTTTCTTTCAAGATCCACCTTAAATTACAAGGGAAATAAAGTGGGCGTTTTTATCTACCCGTCTGAACTCTTTCGTTGCAAACGTCGGATCTCTCTATTGTCCCATCACCAACTTTCGGAAGAGAAAGCCAGTTTGGCCGTTGGTATGGATGACACCTTACACATAGCATGCACCCTGCGTGAGACACAATGGGGTCACTTTGATGGACCCTGGGACGACATGATGATGATGATGGGCATGATGGACATTGGGGTCACTTTGCTGGCCCCTGGGACGACCTGATGATGATGGGCATGACGGACATGGGGTCACTTTGCTGGCCCCTAGGACACCTGATGATGATGATGATGGACATGACGGACATTGGTGTTACTTTGGCTGGCCCTAGGACCACCTGATGATGATGATGATGGACATGACGGACATTGGTGTTACTTTGCTGGCCCCTAGAACCACATGATGATGATGATGATGATGGACATGACGGACATTGGGGTCACTTTGCTGGCCCCTAGGACCACATGATGATGATGATGGACATGACGGACATTGGGGTCACTTTGCTGGCCCCTAGGACCACCTGATGATCATGATGGGCATGACGGACATTGGGGTCACTTTGCTGGCCCCTAGGACCACCTGATGATCATGATGATGATGGGTATGACGGACACAGATCCCCGGGTGGAAAAGATATTTGTAAGGGACAGTGCTGTAAACACATGATGACCCGTGGGTGTAAGAGATGTTTATAGGAGATAATGCTGTAAACACAAGATGGTGGGCATGACAAACGTAGATCCCTACGTGGTAGAGATGTTTGTAGCGGACAATGCTGTAAACACATGATGACGATGATGATGACTGACATGACGGACATAGATCCTTGGGTGTAAGAGATGTTTGTAGCGGACAATATTGTAAACACATGATGATGATGATGATGATGGTGGTGGGTGTGGTGGTGGTGGACATGACGGATATAGATCCCTGGGTGTAAGAGATGTTTGTAGGGGAGAATGCTGCAAACACATCATGATGATCATGATGATGATGATCATGATGGGCATGACGGAAACAGATCCCTGGGTGAAAGAGATGTTTATAAGGGAGAATGCTGTGAACACGTGATAATTATGAGCTGTTTACTAGCGAAAATTTGTTTTAAAAAATGTCTGAAGACATAAAAAAGGCTGTTGTTTATATATATATATATATACATATATATATATACACACACATGGATGAGAGAGAGAGAGAGGAGAGAGAGAGAGAGAGAGAGAGAGAGAGAGAGAGAGAGAGCAGTCAGAGCAGTCAAATCCACAGAAGCAAAGAGCAAGTCTAAAATGTCCCAAATTTTCGTCTTTAATTGCCTTCTTCAGAGGGTAATGCTGTAAAACAAAAATCATTTGCATCCTCCACTCTCAGTCCTTGAGCATGATTCACAAATGTGCGCAGTTGAATAAATGCACATTAAAATGTTTTTATTGAAATATAAAACTTTGTGTACAAAACAGAACGCATTATAGGGAAGCATTAAGTGGGAAGGGAGGGAGGGGAAAGGGTGGGGCAAAGGGGACGAGGCAACAACAGTAGGTTGGCCATAATATTCGCATTACCCCCGACAGACCACCACATTGATACATACAAGGTGAGAGAGAGAGAGAGAGAGAGAGAGAGAGAGAGAGAGAGAGAGAGAGAGAGAGAGAGAGAGAGATCTTCCATGTTCGGAGAAAGAGAGAAAAAGAACAAGTTCAACAAAGAAAGCGCCTGTTGCATAGGAATGAAGTAAAGAAGACCAAGCACGAAAAACACTAGTAACCTGTTGTTACATTGTTGTAATGAATACATATCAATGTGCACATGTTCACATACACCTAGACGCACGCGTAGCACACACACACACACACACACACACACACACACACACACAGAGGACGGGGCGATGATAAGAATGTTGTGTAGTTAAGTGAGGGCGGGCAGGCGTGTTGAAGAAGAGAGAGAGAGAGAGACAGACAGACAGACAGACAGAGACAGACAGAGAGAGACAGACAGACAGACAGACAGGCAGACAGACAGGTAGACAGAGATATATAGGGATGATCAGGAATAAAAAGAGGGGAGGAAAGTGTGGAGGGTGGGGTTTCTAGGATAGATAATTAGAGCTTGGGGAAATGTTAGGGGAAGGAGAGATAGAGAGGAGAAGGAGGGGAGAGCTGGAGTGGGATAGGGGACGGGTGCGTTTGAGAGGAAGGAGGGGGATATAAGTGAGGGAATGGGGGTGACAGCGGGGATCGATTGAGGAGATGGGGAGACTGAGGACAGGAAAGGGGAGGAGGAAGAAGGGAGGGGAAAAAAACGTGGTGATAGAGTTGATGTTCCCAACGCAGTTTCAAACATCACACATCTCATATACATCACTCCCCTCCCATCATCTCGTCAAACATCACTATCACGCATACACTATTGACACAAATAGATAGTACACATATGCGCGCACACATACAAACACAAACACTCGCACACACGTATATACACACATCTGTCTGACAGCAAAGTATGATGACATAGGGAAAATGCGGAGAGACTGGAAACCCAAAAGAGAAGGACTTACTCATGGGCGTTGAGGCCAAAAGGATGAATAGTTTTGTTTCCCCGAATTTTCCCCTTTGAATCCTAATGTTATAGTAATTTAAAATAGTTTGTTCCATGGGTATGCATTGCATGTCCTAAAGTGTGTGTCTGGCAGTGTTGAAATGGCTGGTGATGTGAGTGCCTGTGTTTTATAATGCTTGCGATCTATATGAATAAAATCTAGTTTTGAGGGGGTTTTCGGTCTCCCAAACATATTGAACATTCGTACACATGATCGACAGAACAGCAAATAAATTATTTTGGCAGTATGACATAACATGTTATGTCTGATTTTGAAAGTCTCTCATGTTGCATCACTCAGAAATCTTGTAGTACTGGTTACGTATTCTCTACACAAAACGCCAAGATTTGCCACATTTCCACCTCCCGGGGCCTTGGTTTCCAGAGGTGCTGACTGGGAAAGACGATGGCACGTGGATACTCCCCCGAGCGTTCTTGGTATCCACTCCTCCACCAGCGGGACATCAGGAACTGCCTTCCTCATCCTTAGGCTTGTATGGAGAAGGCTCCAAATATTCCGGCAGCCGCTTGCGGAGGGGAGGGTTAGAGGGTCAGGGAACCCTATTGGAGGTGGTTTGGGGTTTGTATTTCGGTGTTTCTGTCCTGGGTGTGGAATGGACTCGGTTGATAGCAGCCTGTATGGTACCAGTGAGATATCCACGCTGTGTGAGAAGCATAGTAATTTCTGTGCATATTTTTTGTACTCCCAGTGAGTACTTTAGAATGGGAACGACGAAATGCTGTCTGTGTGTCTGTCCGTCCGTCCGTGGTCAAAATGGGTTCCACTCGCTCCAGATAAAGGTACTGGGCTGATCTTTCTGAAAATTTGTAGGTATGTTCATTATGGGTGAAGGATGATGCCGATGTTTTAGTCTACCGTTATAGCCGTTACTAACGGCTGTAACGGCCTGTAACGGTTTTTCTTCTTTTATGGAATATCTCCGAAAGTACTTGGCCGATTTGTGTGATGATTAGCATGTATATTCATTATGGGTCACGAATAATGCCCGATGTTTTAGTTTACCCCGTTATAGCCGTTAGTAACGGCTGTAACGGCCTATAACGGTTTTTTCTTCTTTATGGAATATCTCAGACAGTACTTGGCCAATCATTCTGAAAATTTGTAGGTATGTTCATTATGGGTCATGAATAATGCCCGATGTTTTAGTCTACAGTTATATAGCCGTTACTAACGGCTGTAACGGTTTTTATTCTTTTTGGAATATCTCCGAAAGTACATGGCCGATCTTTGTAAAAATTAGCATGTATGTTCATTATGGGTAAAGGATGATGTCCGATTTTTTAGTTTACCCTGTTATAGCTGTTACTAACGTTGTAACGGCCTGTAACGGTTTTTCTTCTTTCTTTATGGAATACATCAGACAATACTTGGCCGACCTTTCTGAAAATTTGTAGGTATGTTCATCATGGGTCATGAATAATGCCGATGTTTTAGTTTACCGTTATAGCCGTTACTAACGGCTGTAACGGCATGTAACGGTTTTTCTTCTTTATGGAATATCTTAAAAAAATACTTGGCCGATCTTTGTAAAATTAGCAGGTATGTTCATTATGGGTCACGGATGATGCCCGATGTTTTAGTTTACCCCGTTATAGCCGTTACTAACGGCTGTAACGGCCTGTAACGGTTTTTTTTTTTTTATGGAATATCTCAGAAAGTACTTGGCCGATCTTTCTGAAAATTTGTAGACGTATGTTCATTATGGTTCACGAATAATGCCCGATGTTTTAGTTTGCCGCTACTAACGGCTGTAACGGCCTGTAACGGTTTTTCTTTTTTATGGAATATCTCCGAAAGTACTTGGCCAATCTTTGTGAAAATTAGCAGATATGTTCATTATGGGTCACAGATGATGCGTGTTTTAGTTTTTACTCCGTTATAGCCGTTACTAACGGTTGTAACGGCCTGTAACGTTTTTTTTATGGAATATATCAGACAGTACTTGGTCGATCTTTCTGAAAATTTGTAGGTATGTTCATTATGGGTATGGGTAATGCCCGATGTTTCAGTTTACAGTTATAGCCGTTACTAACGGCTGTAACGGCCTGTAACGGTTTTTCTTCTTTTGGGAATATATATCAAAAAGTACTTGGCCGATCTTTGTGAAAATTAGCAAGTATGTTCATTATGGGTCACGGAATGATGATGCCCGATGGTTTAGTTTATTGTCATGGCCGTTAGTAACGGCTGTAACGGCCTATAACGGTTTTTTCTTTTTATGGATATCTCCGAAAGTACTTGGCAGATCTCTGTGAAAAAATTAGCAGGTATGTTCACTATGGGTTACGGATGATGCCCGATGTTTTGGTTTACCGTTATAGCCGTTACTAACGGCTATAACGGCCCATAACAGTTTTTTTCTTCTTTATGGAATCTCAGAAAGCACTTTGTCGATCTTTCTGAAAATTTGTAGGTATGTTCATTATGGGTCAAGGATGATACCCGATGTTTTAGTTTACCGTTATAGCCGGTACTAATGGCTATAACGGCCCATAACGGTTTTTCTTCTTTATGGAATATCTCAGAAAGTACTTGGCCGATCTTTTTGAAAATGTGTAAGTATGTTCATTAGAGGCGACGGATGATGCCCCACGTTCAAGTTTACCGTTATAACTGTTACTAACAGCTGTAATGGCGCATAACGGGTTTTTTTCTTTTTTATGAAATGTCTCAGAAAGTACTTGGCCGATCTTAGTGAAAATTAGCAGGTATATTCATTATGGGTCACGGATCATGCCCGACGTTTTAGTTCCCCGTTATGGCCGTTACTAACGGCTATAACAACCCATAACGGTTTTTCTTTTTTATGGAATATCTCAGAAAGTACTTGGCCGATCTTTCTGAAAAATTGTGTGTGTTATGGGTCACGGATGATGCCCGATGTTTTGTTTTACCATTATAGCCGTTACTAACCGCGATAACGGCCCCTAACGGTTTTCCTTGTTCATGGAATATCTCAGAAAGTACTTGGCCGATAATTCTGAAAATTTGTAGGTATGTTCATCATGGGTCACAGATGATACTCGATGTTCAAGTTTACTGTTATAGCCGTTACTAACGGCCCATAATGGTTTTCTTCTTTGTAGAAAATCTCAGAAAGTTCTTGGCGGATCTTTCTGAAAATTTGTATGTTCATTATAGGTCACAGACGATGGCCGATGTTTACCAGAATAGCCATACTACTAACAGTTAGACCAGTCCAAGACGGATTTTCCTCTTTATGGAATATATCACACGTATTCAGGATATACTCGGAGTACGTTTATATGCTTTGCATCTTTTTTTTTTTTTTTTTTTTCATCTGCAAAGGAAGCGAACAAAGACGGCAAGCTCGGGAAAAAAAAGACTGTATGGTATGTTTTCCTTAAAAAATAAATATATATATATATATATATATATATATATATATATATATACTGTTAAAAAAGCCTAATAAAAATTCAAAGGTGCTCAACCCCTTGGGGAGCAACATCTGTTTAAAATAAGGTATTTAAAAGGAAGTTTTAAAAAACTACAATATTGTTTCGAGCGCTTGCTCTCTTCAGGATGGTATTTAAAAGGAAGTTTTAAAAACTACAATATTGTTTCGAGCGCTTGCTCTCTTCCATCCTGAAGAGAGCAAGCGCTCAAAACAATATTGTAGTTTTAAAACTTCCTTTTAAATACTTTATTTTAAACAATATATATATATATATATAATTTTTTTTTTTCAAGTATTTTCAAGGCTCCGCCGTAAAAACGTTGATAAACGAATCATAAGACAAAAACAACGCGTTTCGAGCTCTTGGGTCTTGTTCAGGCAAGACACACAACACTCAGGACAAAGAAAATGAACGAGCAATCACTTGTTTTCATCATCCAATTCGGCGCAAGATGGGCGTTGAATGAAAACTTATTACCAATATAATCTTATTTACAATTTTTCCCCCACAGAAGCAGGGGAAAAAAACAGGGATAGGCTAATACGAAAAAAGCAGCTAGTTAAAGTTTTAATCTTAAACTTAAAGCCATCACTGACAGCTTTGGAGACCATTACGTACTGTAGTTTGAACGGAACTACTTGTTTATTCTCAACCAGAATGGACCTTATGTTACCAAAGGTAAAAAAACAACAACAACAACAACAACAACAAAAAAAAAAAAAAAACTGATTTGGAATTAAGTAGACCAACAGATGACAGTGACAAGATAGCTAATTGCCTGGATCACTGTCGAGCTCATCGAACAGCCCTGATTGACGTTTCTGAAGAGTTTCGGTAACAACGACAGCCTTATTAAGATTTTACAATTGAAATGAAGTAGATGGTGGTTACTCTAACCAATAATTTTCTTTCCAGAACATTTATTCTGTATTTCAATACGCTTCACTAAATGGAACCAAGATTATTAAAAGGTGAAATAACCACGTTCCTAAAATATCTAGGCACCGGAAAGCACCCAAACAAAAAAATCTCGTTGAACCGGAGACTACACGAACAAATCTGCGGCAAAGAACGACTATTGTTCACAGTATTGTTTAGGTGCAACTCAACCCAACACGGGGCGTCTTTCTTTACGGGGCCTGTTCCAACAATAAATTTGTACATTTCAAGAGGGCCTTCGCTGTGGCAGAGACGCCGCTAGTTCAATAGTATGCACCCTCACCGTTCTGTCAAATGATGAAAATCGATGAAGTGACAGAATAATCATCGTGTTGATTGTGGTCGCTATCAAGGAAGAAGAAGAAGAACGTATACAAACAGAATATCCGACCCCAAAATACACAAGACACTTATTCTTACAGCATGAAACCCAAGAGAAAAAAACAACAACACGTCATTGACAAGTTATCAACGTCGTCGTGTATGTGGGGTTAGAAGAGTTATGTTCTCTTCTTTCCATTGTTAGGCCTAAAGGAAATGATCACTAGGCCTATCTGTCGACGTGAGGCCTATAGGCTAGGCCTGGCACCTAACGGAAGCTCACATCAGGCAACTTTTTCCAAACCCAAAATGCAATTCTTTGGTCACATGACACGGGTGATCGTATTCTCGTACTGAGGTGAGACTGAAGCAAACGATAGATGAGGTAACCTGAGTATGTATATGGTAATAATAACCGCTTTAGTTGTCAGAGATGATGTCTTTCTGCGTGATAAATGAATGTTGACGTGATGTGGATAACTCGGCATTACGGTTTAGGCTGAAACTAAGAGTGCCTCTGTCCGGAAATACCCACAATGCATCAGTAGGCCTAGATCACGTGATGCGAAATAAATATTCTCAAGAAGACGCCATATTGTAGAAAGGTTTGCCACACGACAACAATTCTGACATAGCACAGGTAAATAGTCTTTTCTAGTATTTTATCGGGAAATCACTGTTATTGTGTATGACAGATAGTGTACTTAACGATCAGATGAGGTTTGTTGATTGTGCCGGTATTTTGCTTTGTAATTTTCGCTCATGTGTGACATCTGGTGATTTGCCTTGTTTGTGATCTGTCGGTATTGCTCACAAGGCCCAGGGTGATCTGGTAGGGCTGTACCTTATGGTTTACAACCTTACAATGACGGGAGATACATAGTTTGATCAGTGTGATTTCAGGTACATTTGTAGATTTCTGAGTATAACATTAAGTCATTTTTCAATTTCACGAACAAGATAATAAATGGATAAGCGTGTTCAGTCTTTGGCATACTCGGGGATGATGGCTTTCTTTTTCCCATGTGCCTGAGTAGGACTTCCAAAGGGGGGTTTGAAAACTGTTTTACGAACTGTTGTTTATCACATGTAAATAGATCTATGTTCTCTGAACCAAAGTGATATATGATAGAGGTCTATATTACAAGAAGTAAAAGTTGCGATTTTTTTATTGTTGCGATTTTTGGACTGTGCCAAAACATTTTTGTCAGTTGTAGTAGTAATGCCACATTGAAATATTTATTAAGCAGTTGACTTATATTTAAACATGAAGTTTTATATGGACATCAGGGTTCTGAGTCAAACGTAGTATACATTTTCCAATCAGATAAGTAGTTCCCGAGTTACTTAAAAGGATCAAATTTTGTGACTTTTGTCATTCCGTTTGAATGGGAATAAATTCTGTTGTTAAGGCCAAGTTTCTTCGATTTTGCTTATTTTGGCATGTATTTCATAATATGAAGAGATGTAGACAACAAATAGTGGAAGCTTCATCCACTAAGATATTTTTTTCATGCCAATTCTACAGGTGTGATCAGTTTTGCTCCAGATGCGTTGTGTTCGTCATATTACTGCAAAGTAGTAAAATAACTATAGAGTACAGTGAGAGCGTTTGAGTGCTGTCCATTTTGTATCTTTGTATAGTTTATTGTTAGAAGTGTATGTAGTATAACAGTGTAATATTTATGCCTTGTTAGCACAAAATTGTTCAGCTAACCATGGCCAAAATAATATACCAACCTTTTTCTGTCCGTTCTGTCAGAACTGAGATGTATGAAAACAAAAATGAAGTACAATGGATCTTTATATGAAGGTATAAAAGAAAGATAATGAAGCACAATGTCTATTAGTAATAGAGGTATATGGAGGATTAGGAAAAAACAGTAAAAACAATGTTGGTATTTATTAGTAATATAAGTGTATGGAGGATTAGGAAAAAAGTGTTGGTATTTTTCTGTTGGTAAAAACATAATGTCGTAGTTAATACTATGAGCTATTGGTTTTATACCAGATGAAATGTAAAACATGCAATCACTTCAATTTCAAAGTTGAAAATAGGTGGGGAGAGAGAGAGAGAGAGAGAGAGCCTATAACCCCCCCAATTTGGGGTAAATCAACCAGACTGCCTTGAAAGTCATGCGAACAGCAGGGTGAACTCTTCCACCCACAGCTTAACATTATTTTGTCGTTTGTCAAGTTTAATGCATTTTCCCTTATTTAAAGTAAACAGTTTTCACATTTGACAAAGTATCAAACCAAAAGTATCAAGCTTTTGACAGTTTTGAGGAAAAGATGTACAATAATAGCCAATCAACGCAGCCTTTGTGCGCTGAACGGACGAGTCTGTCATGGCATCAGTTGATCCATTCACCGATTTAGCGCTGCCATCGAGAATGCCATGGTTAGCAAGTTCATTCCGAGGTGTAGTAAAAAGGTAAAGTGCCATGGTTAGCAAGTTCATTCCGAGTTGGTCATAGAAAAGTTAAACTACAGGTGTTTTATTCCACAGATTGCTTTGAAGAAACTTTTTAAACTTTGTTGAAAAATCAACAGAGAATCAAATGGTAACAACTAGAAATGTGAAAAATGGCAACTTGCACCTCAATTTTTGCCAAAAGTAGCCCAACGTCATGTTTATGGTACTCGGCTTCCACGCATCGAAAGAAGTTCTAGTTTGCGCATGCCAATTTCATTGTCTTTACTCAGATTGCAAAATTTGAAGCCGATTGGTTAGTATATGTAGCTGTAGTGACTTTGTAAGGTACCCCCCTCCGACAGATTGGACCTATTGAAACCACAGCCAGTATGTGGTTTGGCATGGCAGTTTTTGACTTTCACTTGAAATAACTCTCAATTTATTCAGTCTGTGTAAAAAAAAAAAAAAAAATTTTTTAAAGGGGAAAAAAAAAAGAGAGAAAATGAATAAGCATTAAAAATTCTTCATTTATTTCTCGTTCAAACAAGGCAAACATCATTGAGTTAGATCACACACTTTGTGCTCAATACTTCAGAAACATCTGTCAGCAGGTACAAAAATCATTTAGCGGCCCACAGCCAGTTTGGCATCGCTGATTGTGCATAAGCATAGCAAGACCATTGTAAATCGCAGATATATCTACTGCTTATGAATCTCTTTATACATCTTATCGAGCAAACAAAATAATTTGCACAACAAAATGATTTATTAAAATTAAAATTTTTGAGTCCTGAAATTTTTATGTGTTAGCACGTCTTAGGTTTGTCATATGACAGCCATGGGCTGTCTCATACAAACACTTTTAAACAGTATTTTTCCACATTTGCCATCTTCAGCTGATTGTATGTCGTTTGATTTGCTTGTGCAGTTCAGCTGTGTCAAGGGTAATAAATGGATTTTGGATATAAAAGATCAGACTCGGAGTGACCAGAATCTCTTTATAAGCATCAAAAGGAGAAGTTTGTTGGTATTTTATAACTTGGTAATTCTTTCTAATCAGAACTGAAACATTATGCATGAATTCTCAAGTCATAATTCCATATAACTAATGAAAATGTATGATTAGTAGTCATACTACTTGAACACTGACCAGAGTTTTTTGTGTGTTGTTTGTTTTCAGTGTGCTATCATGTCGCTGGTTCACTACAAGTTCAAGAGCAGTCTTGAATATCAGCATGTCAAGTTTGATGGCCTGCATATTTCTGTTGGCGACCTAAAGAAAGAAATAGTCGCCCAGAAACAGTTGCGCCTTGGAGACTTCGAGCTAGAAATTACCAATGCTCAGACTGGTGCAGGTATGTATTGATTCTATTTATCCTTATATGAAAACAAGATGTGTTTTTTTAATTTGAAGTGCTGAATTAACTCCTGTTTTGAGGATAAACTTCAGTGCAAAGCTTATCTCGGGTGGTAGGTAGGAAATAGGGTAGAAAGTAATTAAAAATCAGGATTTTGCTGAAAGCTCTTTTAAAAAATCTTAAATTTTATCACTTCCTATGATTTTGAATAAATTGTGTAAAATCTCGAGTTAACTGGGGGCAAAAAAGAAAAAAAAAAGGGGGGGGGGGGGGGGGGGGGGGGGGAGCCGTAGAAAAGCATTAAAAAAAACAGTGCAACTTGATGAAAGCTTCACTTCAAGCAGTTCGTGTTTTGATTTCTTTTCTTTCAAAAATTCTACGAGCGATCAGCCAAGCACTTCTAGCAGTTCACCATCCTGCAGTTCATCAGCAATCAGTTCTGTTCCCGCACTGATGTCGGTGATCAGCCTGAGCTGTACTAAAACGGGGGCAATGAAAGCTGAAATACTGTGGACTTTTTAAAGTAATGACAAATCGTTACAGCTTTCATTCATGTGAAGGCAGTTCAAATCTGTTCCAGCGAATGTTCGCTAACTTTTTCAAACATTTTTGTCAGTTGATCACAAGAAGTGAGAATCCTATGTTTGCTCTGCTGCGGTGTAGAGAAACGAACATTTGTGTCTATACTGATATTAACAGTTGAGATTCCTAAAGAAATCTGATGCTCACAGACAATCCATGATGTGAGTATTGAAGAGTAACGGCCAATGATTTAATTGTGTGTCTGAATTTCATGATCATTTTTCTTGAAATTATCCTTGAAGTAAGTCCTTAAATCCAGAAAAGTGCTTCAAAAGTCCTTAGAACATCATATTTTTTGTTTTTAAATCTGCTTGAATCCAGACATGGGTCTGCTTCATTGTTACTGTTATTCAGATTAGAAACACGGATCATATATTCATCACAGTTCACACACTACCGTTTACATTGCTGGAATTGTTGATGATTCAGCAATATTTCTTTAATGTTGTATGCCTGAATTTATTGAAGCAATGACAGCCACATTTCTGTATGAATTACAAAAAAGTTGAAATTATTTGGAAATGTAACTATTTACAAAGGAATGAAAGTGATGTGATTTTTCATGAAAAAGTTTTTTTTTTTTAATTTTGGTTATCCAGACCAACAGAGCTGATTGGGTCAAGTGTAAAATCTTTTCAGTTGCTTATGAAACCAAATCAATTGGAATGGAAAATTTCACACATAAGGCCACCAAAGATTTATTTGAAAATTAAAAAAAAAAAAAAAAAAAAAAAAGGGGGGGGGGGGAGAGAGAGAGAGAGAAGTGCAAGGTTGACAACAGTGATTAATATGGACATTTTAGATGGAAATTAAAAGAATGTAGGTGTTTTCAGCGATAAACCGTAATGATTTGATCTAGTTTTGGATTGTAGGCTGCAGTGTTGAATCCAGATCAATTCATTAAATGATATGTGACTGTGCATCTGAAAGTATGAATATTTGCCAGCGGCGTTTCACATTCAACTTTGGAGTTTAATTTAAATGCAGGCACTCAGAGACGTGCAGGGGTAATCCACCCCACTCCTCTTTCTTTCTGTGTGTGTGTGCGCACACGTGTGTGTGTTCTAGTTCTCTTCAAACATGAAACTGGACCTCTATCCATGATTTTTATGTCCCATGACTTTGAATGTCGCATATGTCCCACCATTGTTATTATGTTGCATGCCTTGTAAGTGAAAAAGAAGACATGTGAACTTTCATTGAAATTTTGATTCCAGTAACTGATGATCTGGTTTTTGAGTGTTCAAGTTCATTTAGAATTTAAATGACAACATGCCTGTTTATCATATGATTGCTCTGTAATTTGAACACCTGTGAAAATATAACAAATGTGATGAACTAGAAATAAATTCTAGAGAAATAGTTTTCCCAGCAGCAACTGCATTTGCAGATAATACCATAGTAGGAGATGGGGGGAGGAGGGAAGAAACTTTGACCAAACAGCAACAACTGTAGTGCTGCTTCCATGTACGAAATTGTGTTAGACTGCAGTGATGATTATTTCCTAAAAAAAAAAAAGGGGGGTAAGACTGTTTAAAAAAGTCGATTCCAAATTTTCAGGGGGCCACAAAAATATTTAGGGGGTCACCATGAAATTAATAACTGCTAGAAAATGTAGTGAACACACACACACACGCACACACTCACACACACACACACACACACACACACAACACACACACACACACACACACACACACACACACACACACACACACACACACACACACACACACACACACACGAGCGTGCTCTGACTGGCTCACACACATAAATGCACAGAGAAAAAGAGAGAGAATACATTGGAAAAGAGTTGTTTATAATAGAGATAAAAATACATTAAAAAAAGAGGTGTTTAAAATAAAGTTAATGAAATATTCTGGACAGCGCTAAATGTTATTCATATTCGTGTTCCAATGTTTTTAAAGTGTTACAAACTAACTTGAGTAAATGTGAGCACCTATACTATCAGGGTTTTAACAGTGAAACTTGATTAATGGGATGGCCTCTGCAATTATCATCACAGAAATTCCACTATGCGAGCCATTTCCTTCAATTTGTATCATCACCAAATTCCAGTCGCCTTACAATAATCATCGGAAGCCCAGTGGAAAGCACGACAAAACTGTAGACAGGCCATTCTTGTCCCAGTGAGCAACAATTCGTATCTAGAATGGAGCCATTTATCTATCTCAAATGGTCATGTTGCACAGATCGTTAGACTTTTGTTCCATTTGCTGGATTATCAACCACGAGCCAAAGCTGAGCTGTCTTTGATTCTGAAAAGCCAAAATTCCTACAGTTTCCATGCCTTTCCCACTTAGCTGAATCATGTGATCTTTTGTGGTCCAGTCAGAGAGGGGATAGGCCTAGTCTATTTTGACTACTCTTGTTGGTTTTCAGTAGAGAAGAATTCTCAAGCAGAAGTCTTAATCAATTCAGAACGTTCTAAAGCGCTGAGGAAATTTACGTTTTTAACTTCGATTGTGGTGGTAAGACAAAAGCCCTTTTGTGTGATGCGCTGCTCAGAGTTTCAATGTGTCGCGGTAAATTTTAGTATGTTTTTGTGATGCACTGGTCTGAATTCCAGTGCTTCAGATGGGAAGTTAATGCGTCAGAGACACGCATTTGTGTGTAAGAATTAGAAAACTTTTTTTTACCATAGTCAATGGGAGATCACGGTAGTTATTACTCGGAAGAAGCATGTTACTGTGAAGGCCCCCTGCCATTCAGAAATTCAGAATTTTGTACACACTATCAATAGAAAATGGGCTCATTTTTGTAGAAAAGTACACCAATAGCAGTTCGAGAGTAAACGTGTCTATAACAGCAGTGTAAGTGGCTTTGTAGTGGTGTCATTGACTATTTGATTTGAGTGCAATGTTGATGTTGCTTAAGTTCTTTGTGTTACTTAGTTATGTGATTTATGTAATTTTGTTTGTTTAAAACATTCAAAGTCAAACCTTTTTGTTGTTTTACATCAGGTCTGATAGTTTTGCAGACCATTGTAATTCACTCTGGAACAAAGGGCTTTTTTTTTTGCCCAAATCACTTCATGAAATTGAACAGAACCTTTATATTTGACCATTGATTAAGAGAGACTCGATTCACATGTCCTTCTGTAGACCAGAGAGACATTTGGAGGGTTTGGTTGACATTTTGTTTGTGTTTGCTGCTAAAAAAAAAAAAAAACCTTTAGTTGAGATGTATTCTGATTGTCTTGCTTCCCCATATTCCTGCCTGCTTTATGAATGACTAATCTCTTTTTTTTTTCCATGTTTTTTCCTGTAGCTTACAAGAACAACTCGACCCTCATTCCTAGGAACACATCTGTGATTGTCCAGCGGGTGCCAGCCAAACCTTGTGCTGCAAGTAGCACACAAAAATCATGGTAAGAGATTGTTTCAGTTTTAGTATTCAGTATTTTTTTCAGTTTCAACCTTGCTCTCTTCCTGTAGCTATGGTTATTATTTAAATGCACTTTGTTTTCAAAGCATTAAGTTGTGATAAAGCTGGTAGGTGGGTTTTACAAAGATATCTCTAAACCAGCCAATCTTTAAACTTTGTTGTTCTTGTAGCTTATCTGAGAAACGTCTAGATGTCATGTAAAACTGTGAAATATTGGAATTTTGCTGGTTTAAAGTTGATTTTACGTCAGTTTAACCAGGGATAGTACTTTTGAGGTGCATATTCTACTTGAGAAATATCTTTAAAACAAACCCTAGAACTTCTTTTTAGGGCTTTGAATCCCTTTGAATTAAAAAAAAAAAAAAAGAAAAGAAAATGAAGTTATGTGTAAATCTACAATTTTTCTAAAAAATAATCTTGATGTTACTGTATGTCTGTACAAGTATTTTCAGAACTGACCACAAAATACACACCGGGGGGGGGGGGGGGGGGGGGGGGGGGGGGGGGGGGGGGTTCTTGAGGGATGTGGGGGGGGGGGGGGGGGGGGGGGGGGGGGGGGGGGGATTTTTGTGTACTGATCAAAAGTGATTCCCCCTAATATGAAGTTTTTAATATGAAACTGGGGGTGTGATTATGATGGTGGTGGAAAGGGTGGGTCACTGGTGGATACTGAAAATTGCTACACTGAAAATAATTTGTATGTATATTGAATATTAGCTGAAAGAAATCCAAATGCGTGTTGAGGATTAATATTCATATTTGCATTAGCTGAACAGAAGCATGGTATCAGGCACATGTATAACTGCACTTCGGAACATAGAAAATGCAGGCTTGAGAACTCTGTATGCAGGCTTGAGAACTCTGTTCGGATCTTAAGATCTGAGGAGAGAAAAAAGGGGGGGGGGGGGGGGGGGGGGGGGGGGGGGGGGGGGAGTGCAACCCGCTTAATCTCTTAGAGCCTTGTACTATATTCAGATTTTCCAATCCAGGTTTTCATGCTTCTTTCTAAGAGTTGCTACCTGTAGTTGTTTACATTATTTTGTGGCGCATCTGCATGCATTAATCAAAACTGTTCAACAGTGGGCAGATATGTGGGTGAACGCGATTCATTCGGCTATTTTTCTAGTGGGCAAATACATGGGTGAATGTATTTCATTCAGCTATTTTTCTGGTTGTCCCTAGGGAGAAAAGCGATGTCTTGTGCGCTATGAATTATAAATTGGGGTGCAGATGGTTTAGGTGTCAATTGTTGAAGATGGGAGTAGACTGAAAAGACTACAAAAGTGAGCAATTTTAATTGATGGTTTTGAACTTATTTTCGGAAAGTAAAGGAGCTGTGAATGGCACGTTACTTGATCGCTTTGTTGAAGAGCTGAACTACATCATGGTTTTAACAGCGCCCTTTGAACACGTTCTTTGAGTTAAGTTGATGCTTCAAGAGTACTAGACAGCAGTCGGAGCAGACTGATTACTTGGTAGGCTTAATGTTTTGCACCATTAATTTAAAAGAGAGGAAAGAAAGTAATGAAATGAAAATAATTTTAAAAATTCGTACAAATACATATGTTGCTATATGGTTATCTATAACCTTATCCCAGTCGAAATCTAGGTATCTCTCAGCTTCATTACCCTACACTTTCACTAAGTCTTGTGCTGTAAATCCTACAAATCAGCTCATTTTCATCAGTGAATCCCATGATAGAATGCCAGAAATCAAGGTTAGCCATGATGGAAAACAGTACTTCGACCACAAAACTTTAAAAAAAAAAAATAATAACTCAAGAACTAAGGCGCGTATCAAGCTAAGGCAAGTATCGAGTCAATGAAGTCACGTTCTTGCGAGACTTCCTTTTCTATTGCCATTGTTGCCACGTGTTTTACCAGGTGTTTGCGGGTGCTGTGTACACAGCCATTCTGACCTTCACCTGGCGCTGGCGGGCGCCATGGAAGAAGGAGATTAATTCCATTGCCCCCTGAACTGCCCCACTAGTGCGTTGCCTGTTGACCTCGCTTGGACCTAGGTGGCCCCTGGACACTAGTCTTTTTCAGACATTTTTTAAGTTGGCAGTCCTCCAGCCTGAAAACCTTAATAATGCATGTTTCAGTCACAGGTGAATTTGATTGTTTCATCAGAAAAGGACCGAATAGTTCAAACTCGTATATGATTGGTAAAGATCAGTTGGGCCTCTCGCCTTCTCAGATTTTTTTCCCCCATTCTGAATTGTTTGCATTGAATGCAGTTTTACAGTTTCTTCATCCTTTTATTTAGATCCCAACTTGAATTGGACTTGGAACAATTTTTTTTTTTTTTTTTTTTTTTACCCTGAACTGTTGGCAGAGTCTTTCATTACTCTTCATTGTTTATTTTAAGCAATGTCTTGAGCATAAAGCCACCAGCTTTGTCGTTGATACTAAATCGGTCAAGATTTCATGCAAAATGCTGGCTTCAGCATCTGTAGCTTCTTCAAATACGGTCAACAAAGTTGAAAATTTGGCGTTAGTGAAAACAAATAGCAGAAAACAGTATGGCTTTAACTGGAAGAGAAAGACATGCAGAAACTACTGCACATGTCAAGCCATTGGGGTGTTGGGGGTGTTTTTTTTTGTAACAATTTAATTTTCTGCCTTACCCATGACTTCGTGCTACATGACTGAGAATGCCGTGAGATAACTCTGCAATGCTCACTATAAAGAACCCTTAATAAAGAATTTTTTTTTTTTAACTTGCCAATTGCATAAATTTAATGGAAAAATTCTGAAGACATCATTCCTTCCAAAACAGCCATTTTTTCCCATATGGAGGGAATTGGTACACAAGAAAAAGAACAGACTAATTCTGCTTGAATGTTCTCGGTCTTGAAGCAGTTTTCCCTGAATTTACCAATAAAAAAAATGTCATGGATTAAGAGCACATAAGGATTTTCCAAGTTTCAGGATCAAAATAATAGTTCTATATTCTCAGCATACTAAATAATTAACTGTTGTTGTGAAGAAAAACCAACTTCCAACGATTTTGTCGAACAGAAAGTGTCGCATGCAGGAAGATTTGGCTTCAGCCTACTGAGCGGAAAAAAAAAAAAAATGATGAGAACAGGTTAATGAGAACTGGACTTAAAATTGTGATGGAATTCAGCAAAACGTGTGCTTTGCATAAGTGCACTGAAAGAATGACAGGGCAGTTGGCTTCATTGCAGACAAATTTTTTTTTCCCCTTTTCACTTTGACTCCAGCGTACTTTGTCACCCCTGCCTTTTCTCGGCACAGACTCTAACTGAAACAAGGTGCGGTCTTTGTTAAAAGAAGTATGTTTCAGCCATATACAGTCATTGTGTTTGGGGAAATAAATGGATTTAATCCTGTATTTTTTTAAAATGTATCTAGATAATGAAATTGATTTTTGAAGTGTGAATGGTGAAGAGGGGAATGGGAGTTGAAAGTGTGTGTGGTTAAAAGGAAGATAGAGAGAGAGAGACTCGGAGAGGGTAGAGACCGACACCAATACAGATTTTATTATTTTCAGTTCAGGAATGTGAATTGTTTGAAGCATTACAGTTTAATTATTTTGTCTTTTTATACATAGTGGGGAAACATTTTTTAGTTTCATGCTCTATCTTGGAAGAATCGGTTTTCTTTTGTTCTATGCCATTAGCATGTTTCTTCCGTGATGATTATTTCCTGAAAATTAGGTGGTTGGACTTGATGCAAAAAAGTCTTTTACAACTTTTCATAGGGTCTGAAAAATATTTAGGGGGTTACACTTTATAACTGCTAGAAAATGCACTGAAAACCACATGCACATGCTTATACGTACACACACACACACACACACACACACACACACACACACACAAGCTCACCGACTTAATAGAGAAAGAAAATGAGACTGAAGCGGATTAAAAAAAAAAAAAAATGCTAGTAACAAACCTAACCTTACACACACACAAGACTCACAGACTTAAATAGAGAAAGAAAATGAGACCGAATCAGATTTTGTAGAAGGAAGCGGAAAAAAAAAAAAAAAAAAAAAAAATGCCAGGAACAAACCTAACCTTACACACACACAAGACTCGCAGACTTAAATAGAGAAAGAAAATTAGACAAGCACATTTAGAAGGAGAAAAAAAAGGTGCTAGTAACAAACCTAGCAAACCCCCCCCCCCCCACCCCCCGTATTGTACTTAAAGGTGCAGATGAGCTGCTTGTGTCTGGCTCACACACGCAAATACACAAAGAAAGAGAAAGAGTCAGAAATGGATGTGAAAAGAGGTGCTAATGAGACGCTTCGTATTATGCTAAACATTACTTTTTCAGATACATGTTCCAGCGTTAGTTAAGTGTGGTCAGCTACAGTGAATAAATGCGAGCATCTACACCACTTTTTACTTCAACATTGAAATGTGATATATGGGATGCCTTCTTGAATTATCACAAGAGTTATTTCCATCAGCGTTGAAACATTTAATTGCTTGACCGTATTCTAATCACCATGCAACGATCAGCAGAAGCCTGGTGGCAAACGAGAGGCGAGTGATAAATACAGGGTTCGTACGCCCCTTGAAGACCCTTGAAAACCCTTTAAATTTCAACTGGGTCAAAAAGGCCCTTGAAAACCCTTGAAAACTGCAGATATCCCTTGAAATCCCCTTAAAAATTTTTTCGGACCAAAACTGACCGTAACGTTTGAAGACGAATCGGAGAACAAACGCGAACAAGACTTCGGACATCGATTTTCGCCTCTCGAATCGTGTTGCGTGTCGTCTGCTTTTTTCAAGTAAGGGAAGCAATTCAATAGTCGGGTTATCGTTTGCGCATGCGCAGTTCGACTTCCGACAAAGGGCGCCATGCTCCCTCATCTTCGTCGAAGTCCGATACTGTTGCGTCTGTTCCGAAGGGGAAATTACGCATTTGATCCGTTGTGGCTACACAGAAGAAAGAATATCGAAGCTGTATCACTGAATGCAGAGACAACAAACATGCGTTTTTCTGTAAAGTGTGCAAAAAAGACCGTTTATGTTCGGACAAAGGGCGAATCGGCGGTTGCAAATCACGGAAAGGAAAAAAAATACGTGGAATTGGATAAAGCGAGTAGGCCGGTTGGTAGTCTTACGGACTTCGTTCGCAATCATCAAATTCATCAGATCGGGTGAGACCCTATCCTTAGTAAGAATCGTCAACCAATCCACAATAACAGCAAGTGGGACAGATGTGTTGAAAGCTGAAGTGTTGTGGACGATTCATGCCATCAACAATCGTAACAGTTTCCGATCTGCTGAAGACAACGCGAAACTGTTTGCAGCAATGTTTCCATATTCCTCGATTGCGATGAACTATCGGTGTGGGGAAACCAAAAGCAGATATCTTGCAACTTTTGGCATTGCTCCTTCTTTCTGTCAGAACTGAAAAAAGAGTGAAATCACAGACTGAATCTTCAAATCAATCGTCACGTCGTCTCCGTAGACTTTAAGTGACTCATTTAAGTGCGCATTTGTTAAAAGAAAAGAAAAGAAAAAACGTCCTACTTTGTTCAAAAAGAAAGCATTCATACCACACCCCTCCCCCCAAACTTACCTACCAGCTAGCCTACACACACACACACACACACACACACACACACACACACACACACACACAGCAAAAAAAAACAAAAAAAAAATCATCAATTTTATTCACTTATTTGTTTTTTATTAAGTTACTTTCATTTTATTCATCTAGTTATCATAATCACTACCACTATCATTATTATCATTACTATCCCTTCTATATATATAATCATATATTAAAAAAAAAATGATACATAATATAAAAATATATATATATAAAAATCCCCCCCCCCCCCTTAGAATTATTATTAATCCACCTTAACCACAACCATCACAAATATATCACACCACCCCACTAAACCAGCAACACACAACCCCCATCGTTTCACTCCCCCCCCCTCCTTTTTCCTCTCCCATAATCCCCTCTGTCGTTTACGTCTGGCGGCCATTCTTCCTACCACATGGACAGATAAGTCACTCTTCGTTCTTTGTACTGTCCTAAAATGTTGAATATGTTTTTTTTTTTTTTTTTGTTTTTGTTTTTGTTTTTTTCCTGAAGAAGATCCAAGAGGTTGAATTGCATTGTGTGTCTTGTCCTGTGCTTTGTTTGTCAATGTCCTTGGTCAATGTCCTTGGTGGTAACTAACCCCTTCTCTTTCTAAATTTGGTTCATTCTCCATCAGTCACTCCATTTTGAAATGAAAAAAAAAACCCAGTTAAGTGTGGAGCTGCAGGAAGGCAACCCACATTCGCCTTTTCAAGAGGGGTTACCCTGCTCCCTATCCTGCCCAGAACAAGCATTAGGCTAGTCCAGGCCCGCCAATCATTCACACACACTTCCACACAAACAGCACATACAGTGGCTGTATTTTAAAAGTAAAGTTTGCTGAGCTCCCTCCTGAAATATGCTAGAGAGGAGGCCTCGGCTGCAGTTGCCGGTAGAGAATTAATGAATATGTCATGCTTTTTGATGAATCTTTGAACAAGGACTTGAAACAGAAGCAGCTGGACATTCATGTCAGATACTGGTCTGGAAAGCAGATTGAAAGTCTTTTTTTCTGATTTCTCAATTTCTGTATAAAGAATTCAGTTTTTATTTTTTGTATATATATGATATTGAGCGTGGAAAAGACTATAGAAGTGTAATCACCTTATCATCATGGCTGGATTACATGTGTAAGGTTATTATTCACTCTTTTTTTTTTTTTTCAAATGTACGGCTAAATTTGCCCCTTAAAAATTAAAATATCCCCTTTAGAAACCCTTGAAAAACCCTTGAATTTTTTTCCTGTGAAAAAGTGGGAACCCTGTAGTCCAGGCCCGCCAATCATTCACACACACTTCCACACAACAGCACATACAGTGGCTGTATTTTAAAAGTAAAGTTTGCTGAGCTCCCTCCTGAAATATGCTAGAGAGGAGGCCTCGGCTGCAGTTGCCGGTAGAGAATTAATGAATATGTCATGCTTTTTGATGATCTCTTGAACAAGGACTTGAAACAGAAGCAGCTGGACATTCATGTCAGATACTGGTCTGGAAAGCAGATTGAAAGTTTTCTTTTTCTGATTTCAATTTCTGTATAAAGAATTCAGTTTTTATTTTTTGTATATATATATGATATTGAGCGTGGAAAAGACTATAGAAGTGTAATCACCTTATCATCATGGCTGGATTACATGTGTAAGGTTATTATTCACTCTTTTTTTTTTTCAATTGTACGGCTAAATTTGCCCCTTGAAAATTAAAATATCCCCTTTAGAAACCCTTGAAAAACCCTTGAATTTTTTTCTGTGAAAAAGTGGGAACCTGTAAATATTGGTGAAATCTTTGACAAACCTGTGTAGGCTGGCCACTCGTGCGCTATGTGTAACATATTTGTATGTCCGTAATGGAGCGATGTTAATTGTCCAAACCAGTCGAATCACATACATCGCTCAATTTGATTTTTCATTCGCTGGATTGTGGAACCCACAAGCCACAGCTGAACTGTTGATTTTGATTCTTAAAAGCTAAATTTTAATGTACGTTGCTGTGCTTTCGCACTTCGCTGAATCATGTGATTTTGTGGTCCATCCATATTCATATTGGTTTTCAGCAGAGAAGAGTTCCGAAATGGAATTTCTTGTCAATTCAAAATGTTGAAAAGAGCATAGGAAAGCTATGCTTGTATTGACTTTGATAGCGGTGGATTGGTCGAAAGTGCTTTTACATGACCCAATAATTGTTGTAATTTGATAAGAGAAAAAATTACATCAAGGTATATTTTGGTATGTTTTAGTGATGCACAGGCCTGAATTCCAGTGCATTAGATGGGAATTTAATGCGTTGGATGGATAAAACTATGATCATATTTGAAAATGACATCTCACATACCAAGTTTCACTGTTTAATCTTGATAGTGCATGTGCTTACATTTACTTGCTTTAGCTGACAAGGTTTTAGAAATGTTGGCACACAAACGTAAACAAATAAATAATGTTGATATAACCTGCAGTGTTTTATGGACTTCGTCATTGGCAGCTGTTTTGATATCCCTTCTCTTTCTCATTCTCTTTCTCACTTTATTCGTGTGTGTGAGCTAGTCAGAGTGCATGCTGCAAATCCCAATGGGATAGTGTTTATTTTCAGTTCTGTTATTTTATCCCACTGACACATAAAAAAAAAAAAGAAAATCGTAGAAAAACTTTTTGGATTTTGATTTTCTGTGGTAAATGGTGGTGGTGCTTCTCTGTCTCTGGCTTTTTTTTTTCTTTTTTTTTTTTTTTTTATAACTGTCAGAGTGTGAGTGAAAGCGTATTGAAGACAGCAGCAAGGTTGGCTAAGGGCATCATGAATAACTCTTGGCTTAATGCTCACTTGGTTTGTGATAATACAAATGTGATGACTGGCAAGAACAAAGGTGTCATTGCATATGTTTGCATATGAGTTTCCAGTGTATTCTACATTTTCATAATTTGTAAAGATTCTTGTGACACTTAAAAGAAAAGGTTGTTTGAAGAAAAGTAAAGTTCACATAAATTGTGCGAACAATTTCATCGCATCGTGTTTGTTTGAAAAAAGTAAGTGTCGCGCTTGATTATTGTTAGCTCTCTGAAATTACACATTTCTGCCTTGCAGAGCTTCAATTCTTACTCATTGGTCTCTTAGGGGGTTGGCAGGTCTGGTCTCTTTGGGGTTGGCAGGTCCGTCACCCAAAGCATTATTGATTCCAGCCTCAAAATCAGTCAGCAGTCTATCTGTCTTTATGATTAGGTCAAGATCGACGTCCGAGTCACCTCGCTTCAAATCTTCTACAAGAGTGTAGCCCTCAAATACGTTCTTTTCATCGCAAGCACATCAGAAAATGAATTCTATAAGTTGCATAGTTACTTGATCCACCATTTTCCCGAAATCTTCGCCCCCCAAAAAGCCAAAGTTTGAAAATTCACAGCAGCAAAACTACTCCACCAAAATTTGTGCAACAAACACCAAAAAGGTGTCCAGAAACGGCTGTACCAGAAGACTCTTCTGTCGCGATTACATTCTGGGATTTGTGATAATGAAAGTAGCTGATACAGTATTCAGCGGTCGATCCGGTATTGAGGAGGAGGAAATCTCATGGTCAATCTTGGTCAGCCTGATAGGCATTGGGTTAATATTCTAATTAGATTATCACATCATCTGCAAGGCAGTGCCTCTCCAAAAGTTCAAATTGTACAAAAGCCCTGATCGGATTCTTGTGTCTGAAACGTGTGTGCAAGTTGGGGCCCTGATCGGGGTCTTTCGTCTCAAGAGAGTTAACTGTGAGGGTGTCTTTAATTGAATTCACAAGTGCAGTTACCACTCAGGAACTTCGTCAATAGTGGTGACTAACAGACCATAATCATGCGAGCACATGAATTTGTGCCAAAGGGTGCTTTTTTTTTGTTTGTTTTTGTTTGTTTTTTTTTTAATTGTAGTTGCTGTAAGATCAGGTAGCCTTCCTATCTCTGTTGCATATAAGCAGACAAAAACACATTCTCATGCCACCTGCTTTAACCAATAATTTGGAAGTTGGACCCTCCCCTCTCACCCCTAACAAAAATTTGGAAATTTGTACATTTTCTTTGTAGAAAATACACAAATTTTTGTTTACAAGTATATCAGTAGCGATTTTAGGGTAAACGGGTCTGTAGACACCAGTGTACTACAGAATTTTCTGCTCAGATTGATTACGAAAGTAAGAGCAATTCTTTTTTCATTCATTTTTTTCTTGTTCTCTTTATGGTTGAAAGAACACCGCAAACTTCTATTTGTCAGAACCGTGTGTCGACGAAAGATCAAGTTTTTGATGTGAATAATACTTTGTACATGCATACACCTTTTAGACTGTAAAATGATTGATCTATTTCCGTTATATGCATGTGTGATTGATGTATTTCCATTATAATGTATGTGTGGTCTGCATTAAGACAAACTAGTATATTATAATGAAATGTGCGGCCGAGTGATAAATTCACCGGGAAAAAACCCAAACATCGCAAGATGAACTTAACAAATTTATTTCCAAATAAGTTTCATGCATTATAATGTATGGTTTGGTTTTGTTTCTTTGTTGTTGGTTTTTACCTGATAGAACTCTATAAATACCAGTGGAGTTTTTCAAAATGGAACTTGCCTGTCATTTTGTGTGAGGTGGTCATGTTTAACCCTTTCACCGCCAGACATTGTATTTTGCATAAATCTCCATCGCCAGCCATTTTTCAAAAAAGCTCTTATTGTATACTAGCATATGTGTGAAACGCGGATATCTCTGGAACTAAACAACCAATTCTCATGCAATTTTTTGTACAATGGAGGAGATACACTGTACTTTTATATATATAACATGTTAGTAATGGTAAGTCAACAACAATTTCAATTTTTTAGTGATTTCAAGTGCAAAAAAAAATGCAAAATAAAAAAAAAATGTTGTTTCTTCTAAGCGTAAAAAATAAAGAAAGAATGCCAACAAACTCTCACAATGGAGGAAAAATACTCCACTCACAACTGAAGACCAGAAAGTATGGTATTTCCAACAGAAAAGTGCATGAAACAGCCACAAATACAACTACTCCAATAGCAGGGAACACACACACACACACACACACACACACACACTGGTACACACACACACACACACACACAAACACACACACACACGTCCCTTTCACTCTCAACAGTAATATATATATATATATTTTTTTATGAACACAGTCATTCATGTGCCTGTTGGTCTCTGAACCCTTGTCATTCAGTTGATCTATATAATCAGCTGTACACCCACTCGAAACACGTCTATGATACTCGCCTCTCACGTGTCAGTTGGCCACGCCCCCTTCAGCCTCGACCAGCGAGAGTGGGCCCACAGCATGTGTGTGAAGTTCGTTGCCTAAAGTCTTAGTTGGCTCCCTCACACAGAGTTAGTGAACAGTCAGTCAGTGCTGGCTGGCTCAACGCAAAAACACTGGGGCACTCGCCGTAGGGTAGTAAGTGGGCGTCTTATCAGCCTCTCATAACAAGTTGGCACAGTCCAACGCTTCACGTTGGAATAATTCAGTCAAGCCCTCACTATCGTTCTTTACTCGTGGCTGTCTGGGTCCTCTTCATCTGTATTAGGAACAACCAACTGTCTATTCAATATTCCCAGCACTTGATCTGTGGTAAATGTACGGCAAGGTCGAGTACGTAAAGTGCTTGGTGGTGACGTCATAGTGAATGGAAAAACAATCGGAATAAAGTCGATAAAACACTGAACTGAATAGTGTTCTGACAATGCAAATGGCTGAGCATGGGCCAGACCATCCCCCAACTATGAAGTTTATTGCTGGCTTTTTATCTCATGAACTAGGATCGTGAGAGTATCGGGAGTTAGGTCACCCTACTTTGTCGCCAAAAGGCGCCCTTGGCCCTCTGCCAACTGGTCGCCAAAAAGCGCCCATAGCGGTGAAAGGGTTAAAGACGCTCCTTGTTTTTTCATTCAGTGGTTGATATTTTTCAGATTTTTTGTTCAGCAGTTAATATGAAAAGTCTTAGAACTGGTAAAAACAGTACCAGAAGAATTAAAGTGGACATTTTCATAATGCTTTGTTGTCTTAGGGGTCTTACCTGCAGGTAAGGCAGTGCTGCTCAATGTTTTCAATATTGTTGTTTTTTGTTGGTGTTGTTAAATAGGCATTTATGTTTTAGACAGTGAAAGTAAACTTTTATTTTTTGTGTGTGTTTCAGGGAGGCTTACAAGCTGGAAGTTGCAAAAGCAGTACGTGTTGAAAAGTGGTCTTTTCTTCTTTTGGTAACATGTTTGATAACTTGAAAAGTTGGTGTGAGCAATGTTGTATGTTTCTTAAAGTGAGAGAGCAGTGTGATGTGTGTGTTTCTGAAAACAGAATGGTAAGTTTCTGCTTTATATATTATTCATAACGGTTTTACGTGTTTGTTTTTATTGAGTCAGTTTTTGACTTTAATGAGGTGATTAGGTATGGTTCTTAGTTTGACATCTCAGAATGTTCTGCGTGAAAAAGTACGGTTTTTTATTTTATGTTTTTTTTTATCTTGAAGTTATTTCAGAAATTTAATCTCTGCATTTCCCCAACCCCCACCTACCCCACCCCACCCCAGCTGCTCCTGTTCAAAATGGTAAAATCTGAATAACCTTTCATAAAGATATTGTCTGGGTATAACTGCGTGAGAAAGATTTCAGATTTTATTTTTATCAGAAACTGATTGTGATTTCTTTACGGTTTATATGAATGGATGGAATGTGTTGAATGAAAATGCATGATCTGTGAACGAAGTGAGGGTTTTTGTGTATTTGCAAACTTCACTTTGGATTGTTTGTAATTACTTTTTTAAGTGCATTGCTTGGAAATTGTATGTGAAAACAAACTTCAAATTGTGTTTGAGGCCTGTGCCATTGTTTTCTTGTTCTCCATTCATTACTGGTAGTTGCAGCGTAGTGCCATATCATTTCCCAGACTGATGGTGGTGTACACTGAGCGCAAAGTCACCTTTCATATTTCAGTTATTGTTAATTGATTTTGTTGTTGTTACTGTTTGTAAAAGCATTGAAAAAGGGAAACAAATTAAATAGAAAAACAGTTGGGGAAAGATCCATCATCAGGCCTAGATTTATAAGACCATTTTCTTGTGTTCTTGTGTTCTTTTCTTCTTTTGGTAACATGTTTGATAACTTGAAAAGTTGGTGTGAACAATGTTGTATGTTTCTCTAAAAGTGAGAGGAGTGTGATGTGTGCTGATGTGACCACAAGAAACCAAGATTAGATCTCAGTGATGATCAGTAAAAGTTGACAACATCATTAAATATTGAAGCTATCTGAATAAGTATATTGTTTGAATGCTTCAGGTGTCTGAAAGTGCCATATGGAAAGTTCTGAAATAATGTTTCCAGACTGAATTGATGGAAGGCTAGCAACAAGTCAGTAATGCTAGATCTGAAATTTGTTGATACACTTGAGGTTTGTTGTTTTGGATTGTTCAAGTCATCATTGATGAAGTTTACACCTGTGACTGCTTTCAGTTGTACTTGAGGGGACTGTGCAAAGGAAATTTCATGTGATGTCAGTGGATTTAAACAGGTCAAATAGGGTGTTTGATATCAGGGAAGTGAACAGAAAACTCAGATGTGTTGTCAGGTGAGACTGCACTGGACTTGAATGATAATTACAGATGCATCTTGCCTAATGATGAAATAATAATATGAAGAACATTTTAAATTTTTAAAAAAAAAAAAAAGGAAGAAAAGAAAAGTATGGCAAAAATCCTTTTGAAAATGGCAACAGAGTGCATGGATGAAGTGTGTGATCCACTATCATGTAGAAAAAGTAAAAGTTGCAGACATCTTGTTGTCTTTCTAGCAGTATGAAATAGCAGTCGTGTAGACCAGGTGCTTTTGGGCATGTTAAAGAAAAAAAAATTGTGCTACCTCTGCAGTTATGGCATGTTTTTAGTCCGAAGGGCCACGTGACTTCAGAAATTTGAACAATACATGGGAAAGAAGTTGTATTTTTCTACTGGTAAATATAAGTATATTTGCCATTTTGAAAGTTTGACAGTAATGTGGCTTGAGACTGTATTTGTACTTCTTTGCCCTCTTTCTGTCTTTTATATGTACATGTTTATGTCCTGAAGGGACTGCAATGAAATTATGGGAACAGAAGCATTGAACATATCCGTGGCAGTATTATTCTCAAAGTGTATTTTTATGAGGAACTTTTTTTTTCCTGTTACATGTTATTTCAAGAAATTCATGTGTGATAATATAGACATTATTTAAAAAAAAGTGTGATATGAGTTTTGTTGCTCACAAGATAACATGTGAAAATGTAAATTTTTAAAGGTCCTTTTTGGGGCTGGCAATGGTATTTGGGATCTCTGCTGGGTTATTGATTTCGTCAATTTTGTATTATTATTTTTGTTCTTTGTGTGGTTTTGTTGAAAGAATGGGGTCAAGTGGTTCTGCAAATTTATGGGCTGCAGGAAAATAAGTTTCCAAAAGTAAAGAATTCTCACCATTTTTTGACAAAGATGTCTGTGATATTCTCTTTCACACCCGCTCTCTCTTGTTTATAGTCTGTCTTATTTGTGAGCATGGAAGTTTTAGTTGTGTGGCTGGTGTGCAAAAGTGAATATTTTTAGGCAACTTTACAACTTGCGTAGCTCTGTTCTTTCTTTTCTTTTTTAGTCTTATATTGCAGCATATATTAACAGAGGCATACAGCATCTTTATAAACCAGATTGAATTAATTGTCATAAATGGCAGGATTTTTTTCTGAAGCTGCTTTTATGAGTTCCTGAAGGAAGAAACCAAAGTCAGTGTGCTAAGACTTGATATTATGCTTGATGAGTTAATTATAGACATAGACTAGACTAGAGAGAGAGAGATGCATTCCTATGCTCGCTTACATACAAGGTTTAAAAACAGCATTGCAAGTACTGATCACTGCTAAAAGAGTAGTTAGATGAGGGAGACCTACTGACCCATTCAATTTCTGTCAGAATATTGTCCTTGGATATGAATAATGTGAAGAGGTTGCTTGTTGCGTAATTGGCAAACGCGCACATGCACACTCACACGCATGCACGCACACACATGGGCCCATGCCCACACATCATACACACACACGTACATTCCACTACACACACACTAGGTAGGTTGGCACTGAAGGTCTGACCAGCACATTGGGCTAATGAGTAGGTCAGACATCCGCGGAGTCGTAGCAGCGAGGCCCTCTTCTTCAATTCTCTCATCTTAGTCATTAATTCATTTATCCATCAGCTTAAAATCATACGTAGTGTGATCTCAAACTTAGCGGATGTGGTGTAGGGTATATGGACTAGTCCACACAGAGTGACGCCTTTCTCTTTGTCTTGATTTCTACCTTTTCTTTAGAATTGATAATATGGTTACAAGTATATGCATTCCTACGCTGACTTATGTTCATGGTTTTGAAATAAAATTGCAACTTCTGATGACTGTAAAAGAGTAGTAGTTAGATGACAAGAGCCCTGATGGCTCATTGAAATTCTTTCAGAATATTGTCCTTGGATGCAAATAATGTCCGAGAGGTTACTTCTTATGTAACCAGCTGCCTATCTGGAATTGATATTATGCTTGATGAGTTAAGGGGAGAGGTGGCACGAAAATTTGACTATTTTCTTTCAAAAGTCATGTTTTGAGTTATGTATTTCTGTGCTCTAGAAAGTCTGTTGAAACCATCTGTGGTGTTCATTTTGTCTGTTTTCACATTTTTCTTGGTAAAAAAAGAATTTATTTGAAGGAGATGCATGTGAAAATTGCTTAATTTTTCTTTATTTTCAAACATCGTTTTCTCAAAATCTCTTTTTTTGACAACAGTTGATGTGCAAGGAATACAAAATCTCTGGATCCCAGACTGGCTAGCTTGGTAATTTTTTTTTCTTTTGATCAGAACTGATTTCTCCATGCAATTACATTTTATTCGCAAGTCAAAACAGCACTTATCATTTGCTATTTCTATTTGAAAAATTCAAAAGCAATGAAACGCAAACCCTGATGGCGACCATATGGAAAAAAAATTGTTGAAAAAAAAGCACTTTAGATACATAAAAGTCCTTTTGCAATTGCATTACTAAAAGTTCAGCAAAACAAGGAAAGATATGTTTCAAGTGCCTAACATGTCTGCTATGATAGAAATATAGTTATGAACCTTCCCCCCCCCCATTATTTTGCCCCAATTTGTGGTTCCCAAATCACACAAGAGCTTTGAAATCACCCAAACATGTTTTTTGCAGGTTTTTTTTTTATTATTATTATTTTTTAACATAAACACCTAAAAAAAAAAAATGAAGTTTTAAAAGAACAATGGTTAAATTTTCATGCCATTTCTTGCCTTAAAGTATGAACACAGCAGCTGAAGATTGGAATGTATGCATTCATATGCACACTTGAATTCTTGGTTTTGAAATAACATGGCAAGTTCTGATCTCTGCTAAAAGAGTAGTTAGATGAAGCGACCCAATGACCCATTGAATTTCTGAGTAATTAGATGACAGAGACCCGATGACCCGTTGAATTACTGTCAGAATATCATCCTTGGGTACGAATGATGTCAGAGAGGTTACTTGTTATGTTACTGGCTGGCTGTCTTGGTTTCTACCTTCTCTCTGGAAAATGCTAATAGTGGTGCTGACCTAGGCAAGTATGATGACAAAGCAAACGGTGCGCTTAAACCAAAACAATGAAACATGTTGATGAAGAAGCTACACAATATTCCGATATTGGAGGTGGGCCCGAGGCTTTTGCTGATGATTTTTTTTCCCTCATATGCTTGACTTTTTAGTATGTTTGTCACTTTTGAAGTATATCTTGCTCTACAAAATGCAGTTGTAGGATCCTTGTGAGATGCTGGTCAACTAGCGTAATCTGTATTGTTCGCCGCAATTATTGACACTTTCGAGCATGTTCTGCTGTGACCCATAGATTAACTGCTGTCCATCAATGACATAAAGCATCACAAGGTTGATTCGATGTTGGTCGTTTTATAAGTATTGGATGATTAGATGGTTTCATTGAGTGATTCCTTTACTTCATTGCTTTTCTGCTGCTGACAATCATCTGCATAGTAATGTTTTGTGGGCATTTATGTCTGTTATCTGTGTGAATTCTGACGAAGATACATTTGTGAAAAATTTATGGTCTGTTTTGTGTACTTAAATCCGTGTTTGTTTGTTTATTTGACAGGTTACACTGTATTTGTCTTGTTAGTTTCCCATTAATGAACTGAATCAGCATTGTTGCTCACTATCTGCTCTGTACCTCCACAGGAAAAAATTAAAATTGCGGACTTCCAAATATGAAATTAAATCAAACCTGAAATGCTGAATGTGCTGGGTGTGCACATATTTTGTGTTTAAAAAATTGAAAAAAATACAACAAAAAAAAATGTAACACAAAAGGCATCTTATCATTTCAGTCATTAATTTTGGGTGTTGAAGATGGACACGAATTATATGGAGGTTTTGAAGAAGTATGTTTAATTTTGCCTTTAGATCTTTTTTTTTAAGAAATTGTTTACAGTTATAGGAAAGAGTTTAAAACATCTCATTGCTACACAAGTGTATGAATAATGTTTCAGATACTCATTCTGGTCATTGGGTTTTGGAGACTGTCCAGGTTGTCTGCAAAACATTAGAAAAGAAAAATAAATCAAAAATAGAAAACAACAAAAAAATACTTGATTTTCTGAAGAAAGTCTCCGATAGTCTCTTTTTGTGGGCTGTTGGAAATAGTGACTTGAAAGGCAGGTTAAAAACAGGTTAGTAAGATGGAAAAATGCCACAGTTTGTCTTGTCTTGCAGAACAAGAGTTCATTTGTATCAATGCATTCATGGCACCGATTACTCAATAAATCATTACTTTCTACTTGAGAAGGGAACCGTTTTATTTTCCTTTAACATGTACTTCTGAAACTGAATTTGTAATTGACCTAAAATTGAAAGGAAATGGTGTCCATCCTCATTCCTAATGACTGGAAAAACTAAATGCATTTTACAGTCAAAACTTTGGACCCAGAGTATTAATTGTATGTTTACTGTGCTTAGGTCATATATGGAACTTTGTTTAAAAAAGAGAGATGATGGAGGATCTTGAATGAATACTGTGGAACCTTTTGTTTGGATTTGGCAAGCAATTTCTTTTCTTTCTTTTTTTTTTTTTTTTTTTTTTTTTTTTTTTTTTTTTTTTCTCTTTCTTGTTCCTGATTTCCTGATCAAAAGTTGTATTTAAATATCTAGTGCTTCACCTATTCAGTACTTGATGACTGATGGATTGGATCATTTATGCATACAATGATGGGAAGCTTTTTTCCTGATGGCCAGTACATTGGTGCTGCTTGACCGAGTCAGTCCTGTATGTGCAGTATTCTGATATTGGTGCTTTTGAATATGAGCCATACCAAATCATTAGAAATGTGATGGGTGTTTTGTTGTGTGAGTGTATTCATGTACTTTGTTCCTTTTACATTTTGCTTTATTGGTTCAGATATTTGACACAATGGGGAGGCAGGGGAAGAGGAATCTGTATCACGAGAGTTGGGTTATTCAGTTCTTGTGAGAATGATGTGTTTATTTCTTTTTGAAATATGAGTCTTGTTTGTATGTTTGGATTTTTTTTTTTTTCAGTTGTTATTTACTATGATTGAAAACTTGTCAGTGGGCAAATATTGGATGCCCGTGTCATTGAGTTTCTGTTTGCTTGGTATGTTTTTTGTTTGTTTGTTTTTTTTTTTGTTTTTGCAGATAAGTGTATTCAGCTACCTTTGTTTTCAGTTTCTCAGTTAAGGCATGCAGATGAAAGTCACTGCACTTCTGAGCACAATTACAATTGTTCCCCCCCCCCCTTTTTTTTTTTTTTCTCTCTTTTTGTTTGCTTTGTAGGACCACATTTAATAGAAGAGGCAGCTAGTCTCTACAAGAAAAAAAAATCAGTGTGAGCCACATAGCTCTAGTTTATGTAAGCACAATTTTGTGGAGATGTTTTTTTTAATATCGGGGTTCAAATTGAGTGCTAGAAGTCGGGAAGTCTTTGAATTTTGAAAACGTTTTTCAGGTTGATTATCTGACCTTGAGTAGACTAGGGCTGTGATGTAACACATGCGCGCACACACACACACTCGCACTCAATTTTCGCTCACACTTACTCACTCACTCACACGAGGCTGAAGGGGTGTTTGGGGGAGTTGCAGACAGTGGCATCACTTTTTGAGAGTTGATCATCTTTGCTGTTGAATGTTCTTCAGCAGATGGTTTTCCTCAGATAACATAGGCTGCAAGATTTTGATGCACATGTTGTAGCACTTCAAATAGTCCGGTTACTATTGCACTCCCAGTTCATAATATGGGCAAGTGCATTTTCTGTCCGAACTGGCATGGAAAATCAGGCTTGGAAAATAAAAGTACAAAGAGTGAAAGGTCACTAAGTTGATGACTGATGATCAATACGGCAAATGCTGTTTTAAAAAAAAAAAAAAAAAAAAATGCCAGAGGGGGAAATCTAGGTGGGAATTGAGAAACTTCTTTTTCCTTTTTTTTATTTGGTTAAACCTTTGTTGTTTGTTTGTTTGTTTGTTTTTTTAATTGAAACCTAAGCTCACTTTCTCTCTCTCTCCCCCCTCTTCATAATTGTCAGACATGCTGTCATTCACTCTCTTTCTCAGTTTTGTGCATGTTGATTTATTTATCATTTGAATCCCAATTTTCATCAATTTCAGTATATATTACATACAGTCCTGGTTTTGCTTTTGATTAGGAATGTTTAATCTGGTGTGGAAACAAAATATTATTTTGCTATTTTGGTTGACCAAATCAGCATGAACCATCGAGAAGAAAACAGCAGTCTCCATGTAAGTGTGTTGACAATAATCAGATATATTAAATGCAAACAAGATCAGCATGCCTTGTCCTTTCCCATTTGTGCATTTTACCTATGGCCCTTCATGTTTTTTTTCCCCTTAATTCATTGCATGTGAATGACAATAGACCTTTTCTTCTTCTTTTTTTTTTTTTTTTTTTGAATTGCGCATACCTTTGGGTCCCCACACATGGCAGAAGCGTCTCCTTTGCTCAGAGCCATCTCATCGCCACTACCCTCCATTCTAGCTCTCTCCCACTGTGGCCATCCCCACACTCTTCCTTCTTCTAACATATATCAAGATTTGATTTTGGCTTTTGCAGGTTTTTAGGGAAGGCCTAGAAATGTAGACAAAACGCTATGTAAATAAATGTGTTCGTGACTTGAAGTATATTGAATATTTTCTTCTTGTAAAGTTGAAAATTCAGAAATTGAGCAAGTGTTCATTTCCATCAACGAGGCAATGTATTTATATGACTGTGATACTGCTGGAATTACATGTATTGTAGATTGTGATTGTTTATTTGTTTCACAGATTTAGGAGTAAGCAGCATCATCAACCACAGATTCAGTTTGTAGGTTCTTGCCAGTACTTTCACAGGATTTTTCCTATTTAGAGGAGACTGCTTTCCAAGATTAATTTGGTTTAAGCATTTTGAGTGGGTGGAGGGTGTGCAGGGCATGCACATGTGTTTTCTATATGTAATATGGTAGATAAGCTTGCAGGTGATACTGCGAAGTCAAGCCAGAATCTTCAGTTTTTCCCCTAAATTTTCTGTCCTTTCAAATATTTGCTGATGGCTCCAAATCTGATGTGGGAGTTGCTTCCGTTGCTGTTGCACAAGAGTTCCCTCACAGTATCTCTTGGGTGTTGAAAACACATTCCCACAGACAGTTCCATCTACGCTGCTGCTGAGCCCTTGGCATTGGACCAGGCTCTTCAGATGGTTTCTGAGTCCAGACATAGATGTCCTCATTCTTTGATTTTTACTTTCTGCATTGTAGGCCATTGCTGACCCTAACTTCAAGCATCCCCAACTGCTGAATTTATTTGAAATGATCACATCTGAAATTTGATGCTCAAAACACAGTTCTTGAATGAGATCAGAACGCCAGAGTTTAGCAGATTCTGTATTCCTCACCAATCCGGAACCTAAACTCAGGCTTATGTCAGAGACCTCTGGCAAGAGGAATGGAACTTGCAGGAAGTGACCAGCTCTTTCCAATCCATTTAGACCATAAACAGGAATGAAAGCTGTATGACCCGGCCATATTTGGTACCCAGTTTGGTTTCCTGCTATGACCGAGTACAACTGAGGTACAGAGAGAAGGGGGGGGGTGGGTTTGCCTCATTGAAACTGCAATTAACATTGAATCTTAAATTGCTGATTTTACAACAGTTTGTTTGATGCTTGTTCTTAACTCGTTGCCGTCTCAATCACCTGGTGGGCGACGGGTTAAATGCTTGGCACTGACGCATCGCCAGCCAGGTGATCGATGATTTGCTAAAATTTCACATGTATCTGTGCGGTCTAAAGGAAATAATCGTCGTATCTGCAGAAAGCTGAGGCTTTCCTCTATTGGGTGGTACTCTCCCTTAGTGTATATCTCGCGTTTAATTCTTCTTTTTTGCTCATATCATATCATGGGATAGTTAGAGATAACTCTAGCCGCCCGTCTTCGTCACGGTGTCGGCACCGAAGCATCAGCGAGTGGTAGCGAACAGAAACATCTCATTTATTTGAAGAAGTGATTGAAAGAATAATGGAAGAAAGATCAGATGAAGAGCTGGAACTGTTTTCCAAACTTTTCAAAACTGTTTTCCGAACTTGCCGAATCAGACAGAAAGGATATGAGTGATGATGGTGAGTTGTACATACCGAATGATGATGAAATTTTGGCATTTTTTCTTCAGTTATGTGACAGCAGCACTCTGTTCGAAGTCTGGACCATGCACACAGCTGTGTGTGTGAAAGATAGATTGTTTTTATGTGTTTACAACACATTGTGTTTACTACAGTTATGATCATATTGATTTTTTCATCCATACCTACGAGGAGAAAAAGGTTTTGCTGATAGCTAGCTTTTCCTACACTTTTCAAACCAGTGGCAAGTGAAATGTGTATGAGCACAGGATTGTATGTTTTTTTGTTGTTTTTTTTTTTCCTAAAAGAACATGATTTGAAGTTTTCAAAAACATATGGTTATTGTTGTATTAGGCTTGGTTCTGTCTGAATATATTTTTGTAAAAATACCCAAAATAGTGCATGTCGCGGTTGTGGCAGAAATCTGCGTCTGCATAGAGTACTTCTGTTCAGTGCTTGTTCCAAGACTTCTGTTTCACTTTAACCTCAGTGTTCTTAATCACAGTGGCACAAATTTGGTGGTCAGACGCGGTCAATTTCTGTCCAGATTTAATACATCCCATGCCTTTGCAGATGGATTTTGGAATGGTTTTAATTTCAAGTTGGTTTATGAAAAAATCAAGTGAGAAAAAAAAATTATTGAGAGGAGAATGACAAAATGGGGGAAAGTAGCAACTACACAGTCTTGCGTACTCTGCATTCTTGAAAGTTGTCAGATAGTCCTTGATTAGAAGGATTGTAGAGGAGGTGGGACATCAGTTGCCAGTCTCTCTGACTGGAAGAGCCATTTCCATTTTGAATTTTGGAGTAGGTTGCAACTTTC
The DNA here is from genome assembly GCA_016801955.1 of Conus betulinus. NCBI lineage: Eukaryota > Metazoa > Mollusca > Gastropoda > Neogastropoda > Conidae > Conus > Conus betulinus. The sequence goes on along the minus strand of JADBJO010000183.1, from coordinate 431,023 downwards.
AGCATCCCATTGCAGTCTTGCTGTTCTCATTCACTCACTCAAACAAGCATGGACGCACACATGCACAATGTTTTTCTCTTTTTAAAAAAAAAGTGTAGTGTTTTCAAGGCTGGATCATTGATGGAGATTCGTGAAAAAGTACCAGCAATTCAAGACGCGTGGGATTGGCAGTGATGGATTGTGTGTGCGTGTGTGTGTGTGTGTGTGTGTGCCTGGCATACAGAGATGTAAGTTAATCAGTTGTCAATTATGTGGCAAATTTCAGGAAATGCCAATGCAGCACTGATAAAAAGTCTACCGCTTCAGGGGCATTGTCCCATGACTGCCAAGAGAGTCTATGCAGCTCCCCTTGATTCCTGGGCCCCAGTAAGACAAAAGGGCATTTTGTAATATGTGTGTACCGTCTGAGATGTCCCTGGTCATTGTGCAGATGTTTTTCACAAAAAGAAAAACAGACAGATGGCAAAACAATAGATAAATGAATGACATACATTTCACAGTCGTTCATTGAAGAACATGATACACATAATCCACAGTTACGCAGTCCACTGTGGAAAAGAAATTTGGGGGGGGGGGGGGGGGGGGGGGGGGGGATTGCAAAGGTGTTGATTTCAGTCTCCTGCCACTGTCTTGAACTTGCTTGAAAAAGGTCTAGTTTTCTGCTACTTATTCCAGGACATATGCCTATGCCTATTTGAATGGGTGTACACTACATTGTGCTAGATGTCAAAAAGTTTACAGTTTTGTAACAGAAAAGCAAATTTTGCAAACTATACAAGGCATGTTTGAATAAATGTTGACTGTCTTCTGCTGCACATTGAAATAGTGTGCAGCTTAAGAAATGGACAAGGTAGACATTTAGCTGCTTCACTTTATTTTCAGTGGGGCAAAGCATGGTGGTGGCAATGGAAGTGAACAGCTCTTTTTTTCTTTTCCAGTTCCACTTGGCAGATAAGAAAAGAAAGGGGGAAAAAAAAACTAAGAAAGGAAAAGACAGAGAGAGAAAGAACAAACCCATCTGAGATCTTGTCAGTGAAAGTGCATTTAGTGCATAAAACCATTCGGCAGCTACTGCTACTAATTGAAGTGCATGTCATGAAGAATCTGCTTAATTTTGCTGTTTGTTAGATGTAGTTTGTGTTGCTGAAAACTTCTTTATCCACTATATTAGATTCTTTTTTATTTATTTATTTTTTTTTATTATTTTTTTTTTTTTTAGTTCTGTGAATATGAATTGGTATATCCATTGGATGGATGTTGATGGCATACATATTTAAATGATTGTGCTCTGCAGCCCCCACCCACCACTCCCACCCTTGCCTCCCAGTTATTCCCCTCTTTCTCTGGATGTGTATTGATCACTTTGTGAATCATCCATGTCAAAGGACTTGCAAGTGCTGGATGTTGAAACCTTCGGAACAATTTAGACCAGACCCGTCATGTCTCAGCGTATTTGGAACAACGTCATCATGAATGGATATTCACAGCATGGGAAAAAAAATAAAAGGGGAAATCATGTGATTGAAAAAAGACGCAGTGTCAGTTGGCAGTAGAAAACTAGAGCCATGTGTGACAGCAGCAAGAGGATCGGTCTTCACACAGCAGACTTCATCAGAATTGGTGTGCACTTGACAGCTGGTGATCTCGGGAAACTGGTACTGTTATTTTCAGTGCCAAGTGCCATTTTTGTTTAATAAATTATTAATCCTTCAGTTTGAACGGCTGTCTTTTGCCTGAATGGTTGAGTGAATGAACTTCCCTGCCCCAGTAACCTCCAGTTCTGTCTTATTTCTGTTTTCTGCATCCACTGTTGCTGCTACGTTCACTGGCATAGTACCAATTACCCCATATAAGTTTCACGTCTGTAACACAGTGTTTAAACCTATTTCACAGTATTGAACAGTTTGAGGAAGATATATATACTTAAAGGAGTGGAGAAAACCTTTGTATCGCAAGAACTGTACAGAATTTCTTTGAAAGAGTTCCGTACACAATTTAGTCCTGTAAGAGAAATCTACTGTTTTCAGATAGTGTTTGCATGTCTCGTGAATGAAAACTGATACTTCAGCATCCAGTTCATGAAAACAAAGGCAAAAACATTGTACTGTACTCAAAAGAGAGCAATCATGGCTGCCTGAAAAGCAAGGTAAAATAGGAAATGTATCATACACGCACTGCTCTTGGTATAGCAGGAATACAAGGATGTTCATCCAGTCCGTACAGGATTTTTAAAAAAATGATAGAAACTTTTTCAAAGGTCACAAAAGGTTTATGGTGTGGTATACAAGATATTCTAATGATTTTTCAGTGAACTTTGCTTGATTTTGAGATCTATCATTAATCTTCACACGTTATGACAGTCTAAGTAAATACATAGGATCGTTTTTTCTTGAGCTGCATGCAGTTTGCATTAGTTCAGGATCTTGCACGAATGTGTGACTGGAAACATTTTAGATTTGCAAAATCCAATTGGTATAATCAAGACTGTTTAAGGAAAAGCACCAACTACTTGGCATGGTGGCCCATGGATGAAGCGCTTGTTGATTATGTGTTGTACAGCATACCTTAAAACTTGTATATACTGTTTACATGTGCACTCATCCGTGCAATTCTACTTTCCACATATGAAAGCAAATCATTCATGAATTTTCATAGATCAGAGTCAACTGCAGTTTAGACCTTGAAAGCAGGACAGTGACAATGCTAAAGACAATCCAGGTTCATGGATGAAGATGGTTGGGAGACATTCAGCACATGCACAGAACAGCTCTACACTACATGCCTCAAGGAAAAAACCAGTGATGACCCAAAGAAACTTCGAGCAGAACTGTGAAGAGAGCTAAAAGGCAAAGGATATTCTAGAGATCGCCCTCAAAGCAGCAGCAAGGAGAGACAAGTGGAGATCCTTTGCCATCGCTTCAAGTGCTGGACGCCCAGAGAGGATTGACCTGAACTGAAGATCTGTAACGGGCAATTCAAGCTTGTGTGAATTACAAACAGTTAGCAGCTGTCAGTTAATACGAAAGCTTTAGCTCTAGATGGATTTAGCTCTGCTTAGCTCTGAAGAAATGCAAAAATTATGCCTTCTAGAAAAGTTGACTTCACAAGTCTTTACACAGAAAGACATGGGAAGCTCCAATCTCCATGTACTTCGGATACAGCAGGACAACCCTTGTGTTGGTGAGCACATCAGCTTGCATACCAACAGTAGTAGTCAGCCCTTGGTTGTCTGGTGGTGTTGCCTGCCATTCTAATGGATTTCACTACTTCATTGAATCTTGGGTTCTTCTCCTCTGTCTTGATTACTCTATTTTGTTCCACAAAACCAGTGGTGGCTACATCTTCGTAACATGTCCGATGTCATGTCCATGTCCATGATGACAAATAACCAGATACTTTTGATGACGGCATCTGGGTGAGACAATGCTGTCAAGAACTATCATATAAATTCTCAAGAGGATCTTGCAGGGACTGGACAAATACCACCGACTCTATGAACAAGAATACTTCAATATTGCTCTCTGTCACATACTAAATGATATTCCCAGAAAGCAAAGAAAGCTGGCTTAAGTTCGATTGGAACAGCTGCAAACATGTATATTCATCAAGCAGTAATGATAATATGGGATGATTATCAGATAATTTTTCATTGAATGGGCTGGAACTTAAAGATGTGAAATGATTGTTAATCAAATTAACTCTTTTTTTAACGCAGACTAAGTAACAACAACAACAAATAAATAAAGCAAAAACTTTTGAATTGGCTATTCCATGTGTAATAATGTATGTGCATTGTCATACAGCCATTGATGTTGAAAAACCAAAATTTGATGTGCTATGCTGTACAATCTGTATTAGATAGTTCTTTGAACAATTATTTTTTAAATAAAGGGAAAAAAAAAAAAAAAGACTGCAAAATCTAGGCACAGTTTTGTCAGAGAATGAAGAGCGTGTAGACTTCAGACCTAATTGTTTGCAAGTATATGCATACAGAGGCAAGACTGAATGAGTTGTCGCAAATTTGCTGTCTGGATGATAAACAAATGGAGGAAAACAATAGCCAAGTAAAAACAAAAAACTTCTGATCAGCAAATCTGTTCAGCTTGATGTGGAAGTCAAATGTGTAATTTGAAATAATACTGACTGCAGAAAAGATCAGAATGAGTTGCCCTCTACCCTTTTTTGGTTGATGGAAGTGATTTCATATACTCGTAATTTAATTTTTTTTACAGTGATCATCTGTGCACAGTATATGCATGTATGTGTCCATGTGCATGCAAATACACATACTTGCTCGTGATATACACACACTCTTACTCTCATGCATACCAGTATTTATTCATGCATCCATTTAAAGCGTTTGTAAATTCACCTGTATAGTCTCAAACAGAGCCAGCAACTGGTAGTCCTTTCCACCCTGGCAGAATGAGAATGTGTGAAAAATGTGGCAATTACAAGTCATGAAATGTGTGCTGTATGTTTCCTTCAACCACTGTCTTTTCTTCTAGTTAACATGGATCTCAAGTTGATTTATTCTTATGTGGGTTGATGAAAAATCACTAAACTGTATGCATTTGACTGTAATTTTGTGCAGAAACAACAGAAGCAGTTAAGCTTGGAACAACTTAAACAGGTAGGTACCTTCATTCAGGATCATTAAAATTTTCAGAAAATCCAGGTAAAACCCATTCATAAAAATACTGTGAATATATGTATTGTGCAATGTTAATATCATTGATATTATATGGGACTTACCTTATTAGTTCCAGAATGGTATCTGTGGAGCTTGTGGGGGCGATATTATATGGGACTTACCTTATTTGTTCCAGAATGGTTTATCTGTGCAGTTTGTGAAACTTATAAAGAAAAACGGCATGTCTTGTCGGTTGAAGTCATCACAAAGCTGAATGGTGCTGGCGTCAAATTGTTACAGAATAGCAGTTTATGAGACCATGTCCAAAGAGGAATTTCATTTGCAAAGCAGCTTCTTTTAAACGGAAAGATATGAAAATTATATAGGAGAGCTGCATACATACACTTGCGTATTAAAGAATGGTCAATATTAATAATAACCTACCTAACCCTTTTTAAACAGAAAGATATGAAAACTATATAGGAGAGCTGCACACACAAAGTTTACAAAAGAATGGCCAACATTAGTGGTAACCTACCTAACCCTTTCCAGAGGATGAGATGAAATGAGTCTGAATTTGCAATAAAATTGAAAAGGTGTGGATACTGTGTTGAAAAGGTGTTGATCCTGTAGAAATAAATGTTCAGTCTTGAGCGAATACAAGGGAGAGCAGTCCTCATATTTGAACTTATACTGTCCACATACAAAACTTTCTTTTTCAGCTGTGAATTTACAATTCACATACTAATACAATTTTTTAACAATACTTCGATAACAAAACAAACGCTTAATTCTGATAAAATTGTACTGGAAGAAAGACAATTTGGTACTCACATTGTTACGATGTATATAAAACTTGAACAACTTTATAAAAAGTGACATTTTAAGGTTTATTTTGAATAATTATCTTTTTTTTTTTTCTTACTATAAGCTTTGAAATCTGTAATTCATAAGGACAGTAACAGGAAAAAAAAAAGATTTGTAAGTAAAATAAACTTTAAAGCAGGACTCGCCATTCTCCCCCACCCCGCACACACACTCGCAACCTATCCCCACGGCCCTGTCACACTGCATTGATATTTTAACTTTTGTTTCTTAACAGTAATAATCCATTCAGAAAGTTGCTTGAGATGGCCATTGTCGAGTCCACTTTCATTATGTATGAGGTCCCATCTAATGATATTGATAGTTTTTTTTTTTGTTTTTTTTTTTTGTAATTTAGTATAAATATAAATTTCTGGAGTTCTCAGTTTTATTATGGATGAACATGGATTGTGTGTTATAATGAGATGAAGTGTTTGTGATTGAAAATTTGATAAACCTGTTAATTTCATTTCCATCATTGGGAAATTTGCTGAACATCTTACAGTTACATGTTTTTGTACAGGATGATCATGAACTTATTCATTCTTAACTGTGCAGAAATGTGCTGGATTTCATTCATAGATGATATCTGATCTTTTCATTGACTTAACAGAAAGAATTGGGGGTGAGATTCCTTTAAAATATTTATAACTTCCCTAACACAAAGTTGTTTTTAAATTTCTGCCAAAGTTTCTCTCAGAAATGTGTGATTGTGGTATTTCTTTTAAAATATTTGTAACTTTCCTAATGCAAAGTTCTTAAGTATTCTATCCAAGTGTCTATCAGATACGTGTAATTTGTGGTGTTTATTTGTGTAAGAGCTTTTTTTTTTTTTTTTTTTTTTCTCTTCGATCACAGGTAACAAGAAATAAAGAGGTAAAATGTGTGTATAAGAGAGCATCAAGCTGTAGTTTGTATCTGACGAAATGATGAATGCATTGCAAACTTTTTTTGTAGCCAAATAAACACACACAAAAAAAAAAGCAACGAAGACAACAAAAATCTTATTCTGATTCTCTTTTTAGCATTTTGGGGGGAAAGGGGGGGGAGAATGTTACTGACCCTCAGTACAAGGCTGTGAATAAAATATTGCCAATATCTCATATTTAAATCTTCTATTCTAAACACTATTAGTTCTAAATTAGTATTCCTTTGTACATCTTATTGCTCACGCACATCCTTGCATTTGCATCCCATCTACCTACTAAATGTTCTTCACCTTTCACACACACACACACACACACATACACACACTCTCACACACACACACACACACACACACACACACACACACACATGCACTAACTTACAAAAAATGAACAGTCAAAAAGAAAAAAATCCTTTTCTGTGCTTCGATTGCCCCACTGGTTGGAAAAGTGACATAAAGGTGTTACACTGTGTTTTTACAGACAACTGACCTGGCAAATGCCAATGCATCAGAAATAGACAAGGTGATAGCTGCAGTGGCGCAGTCCAACAAGGCTTTTGATTCCTCCAAGTAAGTTACATCCTCGGTATGCTGTAAGCAAGTTGAAAAGAATTATGTCTGCATATTTTTATTCTTTGTTTTTAAGAACAGTGTGGCCCAAAAAAAAAAAAAAGAGAGAGAAGTAAAGGGGGAGGGGAAGTAGAAATTGTCAATTATGACGTCGTTGCCCTTACCAGTTTCCTTACCTTGGTTATTGAATATTTTTTAAAGGATGCTGACCTTGATACAGCCTTTGTGGCAGGACAGGCAGTAGATATCATTTGATAGAAGGTCTTGTGTTCATTTTACAAACAGAACTTTGAATACTGGGATGATGTGTTGAACACTTAACATATGAATAAACTATCGGTGCATGACGAGTTGATAGGAGCAATGATTTGAGGTTGATTGTCTATAACATAGCTACTGAACAAAGTCTGAACTTGGAAAATGGTCTTGACTGTTTTTCAGTTACACATGGGTAAGCACCATTCTGGACCAGTGCCGGAGGGCTATTTATGTCGTCGGTGTCACCAGCCAGGACATTATGTGAGCAACTGCCCTAGACAGCAGGAAAAACTATGCGCCTCACATTAAAAGGACCACCGGCATACCAAACAGCTTCCTAACATTTGTGGATGATCCTCTGGCGCCAGGAGCACTCATGACTCAACGTGGACAGTTTGCTGTGCCTACCATTGATGCGTGAGTTAATGACTGGGGTTGTGGTTTTTTAGCTACTTTGTTGATATTGGTCACTGACACCAGCCATGTTATGCCCACCATGTCTCTAATGAATGAGCAGATCATCCAATGTTTGTGAAAGGTGTCTAAAATATCTCAAGCTTATCTGGAAAAGAGTATGAGCATGCATGTGACTGTGGGGATTTAAGTGCACCTGAAGAAATGAGCTGGATCTCCTTAAAAAGCAGTCTTGCAGGGAAAGAGTGTAAATAGGATACAAGTGATTATATTCAGTGATGACTTTTCTAGTATTACTGCAGGACCTAACAGAAGCGTGTATGGTGTGGAAGGGATTTGGGTGGAAGTGTTTTGTTTCACAAGAGATGAACAGTTAAACAGTAGGTAATCGTTTCAGATAATTATGAGTGATAAAAAATTAGTTGCCCTTCACTAAAATGTAAATCAAAATTAATTATCAAAACATCATTACTGTTTTCTCTCACATTAGCACCCACTCTCTTTTAAGTTGCTGTCACTTAAGTTTTGAAATCAGGTGATCACTTAAAGATTAATCAGTCGTTTTTTTTCTGTAATTTAGTTTAATGACCTGTTTCAGTCTTCCATTTTCTGCAGTGTTCTAAGTACACCACACTCTATGGCCCATACAACAGTCGTAAGGTATAGACAAGTCCCTGCAGATGACCAACAATATCCAGTCATTTTCAGACTTCCAACTCTTCTACCAAATATCTTCAACTTAGTTCTATTGGCTGATACTGTCGTATTCTTTCTTGTTTTCTCTTTTTTTTTTTTCTTCTTCATTCAGAGCAAATGTTTTACAAAAATTTTTTAAAAGGTACACTTTTTGTGCTCACTATGTTCCCACATGAAAAAAAAAAAAATTGTTCCTTCTGTTTCTGTCCCTCTTTTCTCTCTTTTTTTTTTTTTTTTTTTTTTTTTAACTAAAATAGCTCCTTGAGAATGACAATTAAGTCCATGTAAAATCGTTGTTACTGTTGAATGTATTCAGTCATGTCTGTTTTGTTACGTATGTGTCTCAGAACAGTTTGATTCTTGAGATGATAATTTTTTGAAAATTGAATCCATTGAGTGCATTGCTTGTACTAAGCACCATGTGTGTATGTGAGTGTGTGTGTTGTTTGCTTGTTGTCCATACTTTTAGAAATACTTAGTATGTGAATGGAGAATAGAGTAATAAAGTAAGACTGCTCTGTGTTTACGATCTCACAAATGCTGGTTCAACAGGAACTCGTGTGTGATTTATTGGTTGGCGGTTTTTTTTTTTGTTGCAGACAAGCATATAAGGAAGGTAAAAAGGAACACCCTCCTTTTCTCCCTCAGCCGAAAAGTATGGAGCCAGAAAAGCCTCAGATACCTTTAGAGCTGAAATGTCGCCTCTGCAATGACTTGATGATGGATGCTGCACTTGTCCCATGTTGTGGGAACAGCTACTGTGATGAATGTACGTATTTTTAATGTTATACATGTTGGATTGTGTGTTTTAAAGATTCTTGGTGACTGAGGGAAGCCAGCACCACCCTTGACTCTGGATCTGAGTTTTGATTTCATTAATGGTTTCATTTTTCCTCTCCCTCTCTCTGCAGCTTTTCTCTGTTATCAGCGCTGATGTAAGCACAACTTCATATTGGTGATTTCTGCCAGTAGTGAAACTGGCATCACCAGATCACTGCTTTCAGGATCCCTCCTTCTTCTCATTATCCTCAACCAAAACAGCAGTTTCCAGTTTGACAGAATACTGCAATTCTAGTATCTTGATAATCATGTCTTCATGGATTATGAATGAGATATATGATAATGCATGGGATTGTTATCTTTTTTCCAGGTATCCGGGATGCTTTGCTTGAAACGGAGGATCACCAGTGTCCCACTTGTGGCCAGTATGGAGTATCGCCTGATGGAATCATTCCCAATAATTCCCTACGCACGGCAGTGACTGCCTATGCAAATGATGTTGGTTATTCGAATACACGCCGTAGATCAACAGAGGGAAAACCCTTATCTTCACAGCAGAAGCAAGTTCCACTACAGTCACCCCAAACGCATCCTGGTCAGAACCCTCCTCAGTCACCTCAAACTCGACAACCTCCTGGCCACCCACAACAACCTTCTATTCATCACCAGCCCCCTTCAAACCAGCATCTGCCTCAGCATCATCAACAGGGTCCTCCAAGACTTCAGGCCCCGCCAAAAGATCAAGGTCCCCCACACCCCAAATCCACCATCACACGAAACGCAGCCTGTCCACCTGCATCCTCCTCCATCACTCCACCAGTCTTCATCTGGTCAACCCAGGCCTCTGCTGGACAGTCCACAGTCGCTCACTCAACCACCACATGCCATACCCCAGCCTCACTCTGTGAACAAGCCAGTATCAGGGTCACAGAGTGCACCACGCATTCCTTCATTATTAGATTTGCCAACCCACAGTGCAGGTCGACACCCACCCAGCCACCTGTCTGCTGCCCACTCGTCGTCGGGACATCAGCTACAGGCAGGTCCAGGTGCCCAGCCCAAAAACCCCTCCAGTGGTAGCCCACCAGCACCAGCTCCCCCCACAGTATCCTGATGAAAGGCGTGTCCAAGCCCCGCAGCCTGAAGCCCCACCGGTCTATGTGTCTAGCACCCTGGCTTCCACAGAAAGTAAAACTGGGTGAGTCGGTTAAGTTGCTCTGGTGTCTGCCTTTTTAATTTGTAAACGACATGGATATGGCATGAAACACAAGAATAACGGAGAGGTCTAGGATGAGGTAAAGATTGCACCAGTTTACACTTTTTGGAAAAAAAAGGGTATGTGTTAACTAAGGGATGGATGGAAAGAACAGTGGAAGTACCATTTTTATTACAGAGAGTAGCTTGGTGTGATTTTGAAAGGAAACTTGAACATGACATGGCAAATTTTTTAGATGCCAGACTTAAAGATCATGCCTTATTAACATTGTAAAAGAAAGAGTTAGTAAAGAATGGAGAAGCTAATATCATTACATCGAATTAATTGATGTAATTACAATAATCATTAGATTGTAATGTTCTAGAATGTCATGGTCTCTGTTCCAGATACTCTCCCCGCAGTCATTCCCCCCACGAGTTCCTCATGAAGAAGAAAGAGGAGAACAGGTACTATGGAATTTTGTTTGTTTTATCAAAGTACTGTAGGCATTGTGGGGAGATTGGTGGCCTTGGTGGCTGCCTCCAGGTTTTCGACATCCAGAAGGTCTTGTTCCTGTCCCTTCATTTCCTCTGTGAGTTCAAACTGAGAATCGGCTCCCAGAATCTCCCTTTTTTTTTTCTTTTCTCTCACCATTCAATCAATACTTTTCTCTCTGAGTGAACATGCAGAAGGCACTTCTCAATGCCTCTCTTAAGATCAGCGCTTCTACAGGGAGAGATCTCAGTACTGCAGATCTCCCCAGTGCAGCCTCCTCAGTTATCTGTAAAAGAACTGTCAGAGGGATGTCACAATTGGCGCCATCTACAGATTGATCTCTCAGACCATTCTGAATGCTCACAAACAGGCTCACTGGATTTCATCGGTCCTCAGACTGAAGGCACAGGAGTTCAAGGACCATCACTTGGTCTGCAACCTTCCAACAATGGAGGCAGACTTGTGGCAGAATCCCTTTGTTATCCAGCCATTACTCCAAGGATTTCCATACAACCAAACTGATGGTACTGGGTGTATCTCATGTGGCTTACTCAGCCTTCTTAAAATGAAATTACCTGCCTGCGGACCACTAGGGCAAAGACCCTTTTCCACATGCCTATCATTCTGCAGAAAGTTTGACCAGTATATGTCGAAAACGAAAACTGGGGAGGGGGGGGGGGGGGGGTATTAGACTCCCAGTTTGGCTGCCCACACCTACAATGTCAAACTCTCTGTTGCCACCTTCCTTCTTTGTTTTTATTCAGGGGGAGGGGGGGGGGGGGGTATTAGACTCCCAGTTTGGCTGCCCACACCTACAATGTCAAACTCTCTGTTGCCACCTTCCTTCTCTGTTTTTATTCAAGGCAAGTGTCTTCTAGGTTTGGACAGGGGAAACTAAAACAATTTGACATGCTCTGGAAATGCAGCAGTTTCATTGTCTTCATGCCGGTTAACCAGGAAATATTCGTAGCAGAGCTAACAAACGGGTGAAAGATTACTCAAAATTGATTTAGTAAGTATTATGGAATTGAGGCACATTATAAAAAACTTCACATGGAAAAAATATTTGGGTGTGAGAAAAAGATGAACTTGATATTAGTGTAAAACTTGCAGTGCTTTTTGTTAAGATTTACAGTTTTATATTTTTGAAACAGGTGTTTTATGTCTTTCTTTAGTACTTCAACAAAGATTTGGACAGTAACGCTGTTAATAGTTTGTAAGCATAAAATGTACTTTGGTAGCCATAAAGTATACTTTGGTCTGTTAGTGTGTGGATGTGTGTGTGTGTGCATGCGCATGCATGTCGGTATTGGGTAAGTATGCCAGTGGATCAATTAGTATGATGTGCATTTCATGTTCTGCCATTTGTTGGAAAGATATTTCGGGTTTAGGTTTTGGATCCCACATGCACTTTTATAAGTATAATCAAACATAGATTATGTTTCAGGTGATCTCTGTGGTTGGAAATCAATCTCACAGCAACCATCACTACCATCGGGAGCGAGGCCGAGGACACAGAGGTATGCCTCAATGTTGGGTCTATGCAGAATGTTTTTGTATTCATTTACTTGCTTGCTTTCTTTTTTTTTTTCTTTTTTTTTTAAGAAATGTCATTGTTAAATTCATAGCTTGTAATTTATCTTCTTCATATTCTATTTGCAATCTACTAGAAATATGTTGCACAATGTTTTATAGAAAGTGGTGTTAATTTGTGTGAGAATTTTATCATCAAAGTTCACTCTAATCATTGATTTGATTCAACGCTTCCATAAGAAAAAGCAGAAAAGAAAGAAAACATGAAAGGTATCTTTGCTAGCACAGGAAGGGGAGTGCAGGGAGAAATATTGGCATGGGGCAGAATCATGTGGATACATATGAAAATTCAAACACAGACATTGAAGTCAGGCTTTTTTTTAATGATGGATGTATGTGTGTAATTTAAATAAAGGATTCAGATATCACTTTTCAGAGATTAGAATTGGATTAGATTATGCAGTTAAACATGACATATGATGTTTTAATGAAATCTTTTGTCTTTTTTTTTTTTTTTTAGGTCCACAAGGAAGAGGCGATCATTCGCATCTGTGAGTACATTTTTTTTTTTTTCTTTTCAAAGAACGTTTCTGTTTCCCTCCTTCCCCCCTCCATGCCCTTTGTAGGTTTCCTGGTGTGTGCTAGAGTGTGCTCAGATTATTCATTTCAGTCTGACCCATGGGTTAATTGCACCTTTGGATTTGAAGTTCTTTTAATTTTACATTGGTCTATTTTTTTTTTTCGTGATGTTGTTGGTTTTTTTTTTTTTTTTTTTTTTTTTTTTTTTGTGCTGTCTGTGTGAAGTAGCAAGTGGTGAGTTTCATTCAAGCATTATGCCTTCAGAATGTGGTATCTTTTGTGCAGTACATATTTTTTTGCTTTTTCTTCCTCCATCCTCAGCCCCCTCCCTATCATAAATTGTCATTTTTGAAACTTTTTAAAAAGAAGAAAGGGTATTAGTTCTGCAAGACAATACAGACAAACAGATTACAGGACGAAACATAATGCATTTTGATCTCTTGTGTCTTCAGGCAAAAACAAACAACATGTAGGACAATGAAAGTGGAGAAGGAGTAACCACTCATCTTCTCGTATTCGATGCAAAATGGGTGTTGGATGAAAACCTGATATTGTCACTCTCTGATGTTGGCATGATAAAAAGCTGACAATGACGTTGACATGGTCGAAAGCTGACAATGATGTTAGCATGACAACAAACTTGACAATGAGGTTGACATGGCAAAAAAGCTGACAGTGATCTTGCCATGATCAAAAGCTGACAATGATGTTGGCATGATGAAAAGCTGACAATGACCTTGATCTGACAAAAAGCTGACAATGACATTGACATGACAATAAGCTTACAATAATGTTGAAATAATAAAAAGCTGACAGTGATGTTGACATAATAAAAGCTGACGACGACGTTAGTATGATAAAAAGCTGACAATGACGTTGACATGACCAAAAGCAGATGATGATGTTGACATGATCAAAAGCTGACGATGACATTGACATGATCAAAAGCTGACAATGACGTTGACATGATCAAATGCTGGCAATGACATTGACATGATCAAAAGCTGACAATGACGCTGACATGATGAAAAGCTGACATTGACATTATAGAAAACTGACAGTGATGTCGACATGATCAAAAGCTAACAGTGATGTTGACATGATCAGAAGCTAACAGTGATGTTGACATGATCAGAAGCTGACAAAGATGTTGACATGATCAGAAGCTGACAAAGATGTTGACATGATCAAATGCGATGACATTGACATGATCAGAAGCTGACAAAGATGTTGACATCATCAAAAGCTGATGATGATGTTGGCATGATCAAAAGGTGACACTGACATGATCAGAAGCTGACAATGACGTTGACATGATCAAAAGCTGACAGTGACGTTGTCATGATCAGAAGCTGACAGTGACGTTGACATGATCAAAAGCTGACAATGACGTTGTCATGATCAAAAGCTGACAGTGACATCATAATCAAAAGCTGACAGTGACGTTGACTTTAATCAAAAGCTGACAGTGATGTCGTCGTAATCAAAAGCTGACAGTGACGCTGACATGATGAAAAGCTGACGGTAGTCATTGATGTGCCCTATCCATGTATTGCAGGCTTCCTGGTGCAGTTCTACTTACCCACCAGTGCCAGTCACCCTGCCCCCTCATGGAGCAGCTCCATTGCCATTGCCGTACCTACCTCCAGTCGGCCTGGCAGCTCCCGCCATTCCTCCCCCTGCCTTTGGTTATCCCACTGTGCCAGTGCCAGGTAGGCTGGAATCAGACTGCTTTGTATTACTTGTGTATTCTGTGCAATTTCTACACATTTCTGGTAGGTTGTCTTGTCACTGTTGTCTTTGTCTCCTTTTTTCCTGGTCTGTTTGTTCATTTGTGTGTGCCATTTGTTTATGATTCGGTAAGAACTGTTCAGCATTGTGTCTGTTTTGGTAAATTGTGAAAATTGATTGAAATGGTTTTTTTCCAATGATACACACGTAACCCCGTGAGTTACCAGGCAGGTTCCAGCAAGGATCAGATCCCTGTCTGGGGTATGGTACTAATTTGTATAAGATGAATGAATGTAGAACTATTTGAATGAGATTTAAGCACATAGCAACTAAAGATTTGACTAATTTGTATAAGATACATGAATGTAGAACTGTCTGAATGAGTTTTGAGCATAAAAAACTAAAAGATTGACTTTTTACCTGAGGTTATCTGTGTGTTTGTAAAGAGTTAAACATATATAGGTTTGTTTCTGAACTATTTTGGAAGGGATATGACTTTCTTCTGATAAAACAAGACACTTGGATACTTGGTATTTAAATCTCGGTTTTCAACTGCTTTGTAATCCATGTGATAAAAAAAAAGATCCGTGAATCACAGTTAACGACCACATTTGGTAAAATACAAAAAAAAAATTTTAATGTGATTGCTGAAAGAAATTAAGCAACCCGTACTGGTCACCAGTTGGAATCTGACAGTTCTGGCTGTATAAAAGCCAGCAGCTATTGGAAGCTTGCCATTTAGAGTGAAATAAAAACAAAGTTTTGACATTATCTATCTTTTCCAGGAAAAGAAACGATACATTCTTTCACTGGAAAACACTTTTGGCGTTACTTTTGATAATATTCATCAGCAAGATTGGGTGGTGATAGCTGTTGTTCAGTAAGTGATCTGATGTGGCTGCCATCTCCATGTGACCAAACCTCAAAACGGATCAAAAGAATATATATGAAAATAAAAGTCAGTTTGGGTCTTGAACGAGCACACTTGATGTTTCTGTTAGGTCATTCTATCAAGCACTATTTCACCTAAATCGCAGATTGATTCTGATTTTTATGTATAGTAAAAGTAAAGTCGATAACCTTGAAAAGTTTGAACATGAACAATTGTATTTCTGTTTTCAGGATATCCTCCCCCAAGCGGCTTATCCAGGTTATCCTCCGCCAGTTGCTCATGCCCCAGCTCCAGTTCGTCCACAGTGAGTTGTTCTCTCCCTCGCTCTGTGTGTGTATTTTAATCTCTCTGTGTTGCCATGTCTTTTTGTCTCCATCTCCCTTTCTTTTGGTCACTCCCACTTGCCTTCATGAATTTGGCATTGTTTCCATGATATTTTTTAATGACCCAATGATAAATTTGGGGCACTATGAACCAAGATTTAGATAACTGCAATAATCACCAGAATTTTTTTGTAAAAAGATTATTTTGGTGAACCTGTGCCAAGATGATTATGAGGAATTGAGCACCATTTTGTTCATACTTGTAGAATTGGTCTAGTCATTCTCTAAAGTTCCATACTGTCAATTCAAAACTATTGCAAACTGGAAGATAATGAACACAGTAAGAGTTTGAGGTCTTTTCGCAAAACTGTGCAGATTTTTCTTCTTGGATGCATAGCCATGTGTTTTGCCAACATTATAGAGCACCAGACATGCAGCACAAACTGTTAATGTGCAACAGATTTTATTTATGTACTCACAAACTGACAGGATAAGCATAATCTTTGTTTTTTTAACGTGTTGACGGCCCTGGTGTGGCCCTTTGCGGTCGGCTGGGCTGTGGGCAACGTTGTCTTATCTTATTTCAACGTGTTGGTTTTTAATCCTAGGATAGGTTCTTTTAATCTGTTTTTAATGGGTTGGGAGAGGTTTGCTGCTTTAATCCTTTTTTAACATATATACGTGGTAGTTTGGAACGTGGTGACAGTCCTGAGATAACCTCTGCTGTTGACGGGACTATAATTTTAATCTTAATCTCAAAGCATAATCTTTTTTTTTTTCTTTTTTGTAATGAAAACAGTGTCTTTCAATAGTCTCTTAGGCCAAGTGAACAAAATCAGCGAATGTGTGTAGTTACATCTGGCATCTGCCCATCTATTCATGATTGAGCTTGGCTTTCATGTCAGTGTTTCATTCTTATTTTTTGACTAATGCCCCCATCACCACACCTCTCTGGCTCCCCTTTCTCTATCCTTATCCTCCCTTGGCTCCCTCCCACCCACCCCTGCCCCCCTCCCCCAGCCTTCCCCCATCTCTCCCCCAGTTTCTACACTCTTCAACTTCAGAGATAACGAACACTCAAAATGAAAACTTTTGTTGTCCAACAGGAAGAGAGATGTGTTTGAGGACTTCGCCAAAGACATATTGGAAAGAAAACCTTCAGATAAACTACGGATCAGCAGATCTCGCTCAAAGATCAAGACAACGCAGGTAAGATGCTGTCAATAATGCCTGATGTTTAATTTTAACTTGATTATGTCTAAAGGATTTTTAAAGCTTCTTATCTACTTTAACTAACTATTTTTTCCCCCTCACCCCCCCCATTTTTTTAGCATTGTTACATTGGGTGGGTGTCTTACTCATTATCCAGATCCTTTTGAATAATCGATCAACAATCGATGAAATACCATGACTAGTAGTAGCTTATCAAACATGGGTGCAGCTTTTTCTTTTTAAGAAGAAATTCCTTGAAACTTATGCATAAGGAATTCCTTGCAGACATGCTCGTTTTAATTTTTAGGAATTCGCTGGTGTGGAGCCCTCAGGTATATTTCTGTACAAAGATTCTTAATATTAAGAAAGACAATATTTTCTTATACTGCCCGCTAAGCAGATGAATATGGCAGTGTCGTAGGTTTTCGGTGCCGTTTGGTCAAGAGAATTTAGATTAATTAGAGAGTGTGAAATGTAATTGTAAGTGACCAGGGACTGTGTGTTGGTCAGAAGACTGGACATCTTATCTGTTATCTGTTTTGAAACAGTTGCATGTCTACTATGGCTGTAAGACTTGAAAAGACAAGAAAAGAGTTACAAAGGCAGACATAAATAACAGTCGAACCACAGAGGAAAAGAAATAAGCAGTGTAAATCCTATTTTGCAGCTATACGCCTCGTCGTAGTCGCAGCCGAAGTCGCAGCCGGTCAAGGTCAAGGTCCTTCAAAGGCAGATCAAGAAGTCCAAGTCCACGTCGTTCTCGTGCACGGTCATTTTCAAGAGAGGGCGCTCTCACACTCCTCGTCGGTCAATATCACGTACCAGAGGTTCACCAGGGCAGCTGAACAAATCACCAGGAAGAGAAAGGTCTCGATCACCAGGTGATGGCAAGCTTCGATCTTTAATAAGGAGGTCTCAGTCACGAAGCCCAATCAGAAGGTCCCGATCTCCTGGCAGAAGATCAAGATCATTAGTTAGAAGGTCCAGGTCTCCAGGTGGAAAATACAGATCACAGGAAAAAGGAAGCGTACGGTCTCAAGACAGCAAGTACAGATCACCTGTTCGGGGAAGGTCAAGATCTTTTAGCAGAGGAAGGTCAAGATCTCCAACCAGAAGAAGAAGTAGAACTCCTCGGTCAAGATCCATCACTCCCAGGAGAAGAAGCCGTTCTTTCACTCCTAGAAAACGTAGAGGATCACGTTCAGTCAGTCGTACAAGAAGGAGCAGAACACGTTCCCGTTCCAGATCATTATCTTCTCCCCGACGCCGATCTTATTCAGTATCTCCAGTTCGCATCACTCAACCTCTTCGACCAGTTGGTCGAGGTGGCCAGCGCAGATCTTCTTCCCCTTTCAGACGACGTTCAGTTTCTCCCAGCTTTAGACGCAAAGGGGGCGTACACCTCCTCCAGGTGGCTTCCAGCCATTCAGAGGACGTGGCCGAGGTCGTGGAAGAGGACGAGGTTTCAGAGGAGATTGGGTACCCTATCAACACAGACAGTTCAACGACCGCAGACCAATTGCCAGTCAGTTCAATCAGACACCTGAAGAGTACTTGAGGTATGTGGGACTTGATATATATGAAAGAATATTTTTGTTAAAAGACAGAAAAAGTCGTCCTCCTTTTTTGGAGTTCCGTGTTATGGTTTTCTACTTGAAACAGAATTTTCCATTCAGCTTAGAAAACAAATGGTTAATCACGATATAAGTCACAATTTTTTTCTTGAAATACAAATGGCGGAAAACTTCAGTGAAATGATCAGTTTGGCATCATACACAGTACCTTGAAAGACTTGCCAGCCACCCAAATTGATAACATTCACCTGTAGCCTGAGAAGTAAATGTACCACCCCTACCTTGTCCTTACTCATGACAGAGTATTATGTAAGCGGCAAGCAAACACCATTGGGCATGGGTCAGACAGAGAACGAGGTTTTCACTTCTAACTGAACAGCTTGTAACCGAAGCACAGAATAGTGCAGGGTGCAGTTCCTTCAGTGCTACCCAACAAGTACACCGTGCCAGAAAGGGGAGAAAGAATCGGCATTGAATGCAGTCACTGGTTGATGCTTGGGGGTGTCTGCCCTACATGACTGAGCAGCTGCTCATGATGATCAAGTTGATTCATAATCTGCTCCTTATCTGACGCACAACTACCAGAATTGCAGCTAAATCAAGCCGGGATCAGGGCTCAGACTGGAGAAAGGTCCTGAGAATTTCTTATCAGCAGGAAGCATGAAGGCAAAATTAATGGGCTAGACAAAACATTTGGGAATAGGTGTTTGCTCCTAATCGTGACAAAGGACAGATTATGTTCAGTTGACTGACATTTTTTTTTAACATAAGGCAGGCAGTGATTATACAAAAGTGACATATTGACCACTCGGGGATAGTTTGGTGACATATACTATACCATGTCAGACCATAGCATTCTACGGCAGTTAGTCAGCTCTGCCAGGCCGATGTTTTTGTGGCTAATGCAGTAATAAGACAGTCACGTGACGCCCGCCCTACTTCCGCCGTAGGAAGAAGCTGGTGTTCACTTCCTGTCCCTCGTTTCATCTTCGGCCTGCCGCCCAAGCAAGATAAGTCTTGTGCTCTGTCTCGCCTTTACTTTGCCGTTGTGGAAAGATTGCTTGTGTTTTGCTTCTTCACTTTTTTAGTTGTGGCTTGTGCACTAAACCCTGACACCCTTGCCATGTGAGGCTTTAGTTGGCGTGTTTTATTTATTCCAGTCTTTGTTTATCCCACACTGCGTTAGTGTTTTCATTTACTTGCCCTTGCAACTTTGTTTTCTGTGCCTTCGCATTTCGGAACTTCGCCGGAATTGGAGTTCGTTCCTCCTCGGAACTCGTCCCTCCATCCAGCCTTTACCGGCTTTCTTCAACGTGCTACCCACTTCGCACATTAATTCCATTCTTGACTTGATCCCCTTGACGATCTTCTCTCGTCGATCACTCCACCACCATTTCCCCCTCGCCGGTCGTCTTTGCCAGTTTGCTTTGCACCAGCACTTACAGTCATGCGTTGTACAATCGAGTTTTTATTGATTACAGTACTCTTTCATACTGTTCCCTGATGTTCGGTCTCAATCGAGTCATTCCTTCTCTGTTACCTGTGTCTCCCATTAGGTCGATCGAGTCTTGTCAATCCCTCGATCCACCGCCTTGTCTCCTCTTTACAATCGTGTGTTCGTGATTGTTCCGCCACCAGTGCCCAACATGGTGAAGGACACCAATGGGTCGAGCTGCTCCACTACTCGGAGTCGCTCACTACCCCGGAGGACCCGCGTGTCGATTCCTTGCGACAATCCGTTCACTCAAATGTAGAACGTACGGCCAGTGTTGAGGAGGGTTCCGCGCAGGGGACGCGCGACCGCCATTACGGTAATACCATACCTCCTCTACCTGACCGGCAGACGCACGATCGTTGCGCCTGAAGGCGAGCAAGCAGTCGGCCATCATTTCGAAACCCTCGTCTTTTAACCTTACTTTAAAAAAATCCAAGGGCAAGGCTCCTCTAAAAGGGCTGGTCCGTTCCAAAAATTCACATCGAAATTGTTCTCTTTCCCGGGCCACCTCACCTTCTCGCCTTCAGACGCACACGGAGACACCTCCCCATCCTGCTGTGTCTCGCGACCCTCGGCCCCCGGGGAACTTTGCCAAGGCGTGGACCAGCACAGGTGACGGCTCACGGTCGGAATCACCACCCGTCACTCGCCACAATGAGCCTCTTGTTGTCAGCCTTTCCCCCACTGACGACACGCAGCCTCAGTACACTCTCCCCAACCATGCCCGGGTGCAGCCACCACCCGGACACGAGGAGTGTCAACACTCTGGTTTAGGAGTTACAGCCAGTCTCTGGTGGTAACCCCCCCCCCCCCCACACACACACACACACACACACACTGACCGTAACTCCGGTCTCGGCCGCAGGCATAGACTCAGTCAGATCTGCGCCGCCCAGACCCCCGACAGTTGACCCACCCCAAGCGACCGTCGCACTTTCCCCTAGGGGTATAGGACCTTGGGGGGCAGACTTACTCCGTCCCCCACTTGGGCAATGTCCGTGGTCCCGTTCCTCCGGGGGGAGGATCGACCAGTGAGACCATGAGTAACCTACCGGATCCGAACTTAGGGGTGGACGGGTCGCCGCAGCCATCCTAGTCCACATTCATGCGGGCAGTGGGCTCGGCTACCACCCCCCCCCTGTCTCTCAGGGAGCCTACACGGATCACACCAGGGAGATGCAGGAGGTAGTGCACTCCCCGGGACAGGTACGAGAGGCCACGCCCTCTCTGCTACTCACCACCCCACCCACCCCCCCGGTGTCTCAGGTTACCAAGGTCCCAGAGGAAACCCTGCCCCAGGCCACCACAGCCTGCTGTGCTCCCTGGGGACCGGTGGCTCTATGTCCCCGAAAGGGACCAGTGGTTCAATAGCGACAAACAAGGTGACTCTCTCTACGGTCGGATGTGGCATCCAGCTACCTCCAGCTGGCTCGACCTTGGTCCGCCTCCCTCTCGGGCGCTGTCCGATCGACGCTTCCCCACTAGTCTGCCCGCCGATCATGGAACTACCAGGGACCCGCCCTCGCATTCCCCTGCTACCCAGCTAGGGCGGGACCCCCACGCACCCCTGCCATTGCATCATCCTGAGGATGGATCGGCTCATCCCCTCCAGGAGCCCTATCCCCCACAGTCTGAGGATGGGGTTGAGGAGTCCCCCCCCCCCCCCCCCGTCTGGCGACTTCTCCCTTGTGGAGGCGTGGCAACCAGAACTTGTCGTTAGGGAACCCCCACCCTCTGACAAGATTCTCTCTTTTGCCAGGTATGCACCCCCCTCCACCCCCCCCTCCCCCCCCCCAACCACACTTGCCCCCGATCTCGGTTTTGCCAGATCGTCGCCCCTCTCAGACCCCCCTCAAGAAGTCCTTGTGGGAGAGCCCGGCAACGTTGGCCAGGGGTGCTCAGGCTGTTCCTCCTCTGGGGATTGAGTTCCTCTCTGCCCCTAACCCCAGTCCCTGTAGGATCCTTCCTCAAGGACCCGCGGCAGGGCCCACATGTCGTCTCTGTCTTCTCAGCCAATCCAGTCACCAGGGAAATCAACATTTCCCCTGCTGACTGCCGGTTTACCCCAAAGCTGCCACCCCCTACCTCCAAAAAACCTGGTGGAATGGGACAGGATAGCCAGAATGGGGATCATGCATACCACCGCAGGACATGCTCTTGCAGCTCTTGCAGCGTGCGGAGGAGCTTTGGTCACAGGAAGACGGCACTGTCTTGGTGTCCTCAGACGCTGACGAGTCTGAGTCACACCATGAGACAGACTCTCGCCCTTTTTGCGACCCCCTGATGATGCGCTTTCTTATCAACAAGATGGCACATCACCTTTCAGCTGCGGCGGACTACAACTGCCTGCTGGCCAGGAGTCACTACAACTGCCTACTGGCCGTTGGAGATGCTGTTTTGTCACAGTCCCATCTCTCCCCGGCACTCAAGGTGGCTTTGCAATGCATCCCGGGTCAGGAACAGTCGCTGTTCACTGACTATTCGACTGCAGTCATCAACCACTCGGCCGAAGAACGCAGGCAGGCGGCATCCTTTTCTGTTAGACCCCACCAGCCTTGCCCTGCTGGACCCTCCCCCCCGTTCCACCACCACTCCCCACTCCAGACTCCAGCCTTATCCCAACAAGGCACCCCCTCGCATTGCACGGCCCGCCAAGCGTCCCCCTTCCGTCTCTAGGCCGAAACCGAAGCCACGGAGGTGACTGGCAGACTCGCCTACGGGGGAGCGGGAAATGGCAGATACCTCGCTACCCCAGGTCCCTCGGCCCCTCTGGCAGGCAGCCTGTCCCGGCATGCCCACCAGTGGCACTGTATGGGCCTCAGCCCATGGATAGTGGCAGTGCTACAGGAGGGCTTCCGCTTGCCTTGGGCACATGAACGCCCCCCTCTCCTGGTCTCTCCTCCACCCTCCCCCAGCGAACCCCCTCCTGCCCAGGCGGAGGCGCTTCGCCAGGAAGTCGAACTCCTCCAAAAAGGGGCCATCATGGAGATATTCCATCCCAGCCCCGGGTTTTACTCTCACCTCTTTGTGGTCCACAAACTCTCGGGAGGCTGGAGGCCCATCCTCAACCTCTCCCCCCTCAACAAGTTTCTCACCCACCAAATTCAAGATGGAGACCCTGTCCCAGGTCAGAGACTCCATCCACCATCGGGACTGGGCCATCTCAATAGATCTGAAGGACGCTTACTTTCAAATCCTTATACACCCATCCCACAGACAATACCTTCGGTTCGTCTGGCGGGACTGGGTCTTCCAGTTCAAGGTGCTCCCCTTTGGCCTCTCCCTGGCACCCTTCCTGTTCATGAAGAGGTAGTCAAGGAGATGGTCTCCCTCGCCAGGCAGGAGGACATTCGGCTCCTGGTCTACCTTGAAGACTCATTGACTGGCTAGTCCTGGCTCCCTCTGGGCCCAGTTCCTAGCCCACACATCCAAACCTCTGCGCCTATGCTTCTCACTAGGGTTTGTCATCAACCCCAGCAAGTGTGAACTCTGCCCCAGTCAGCGGTTCTCCTTTCTGGACATGAGCTTCGACACGATTTCCATGCAGGTCTCCCCGACCTCAGAGAAGTCCACTCACTTGCTGGACCTCATCTCCCGCCTCCGCCTAACCTCCCACACGTCGGCCAGGACCCTGTCCTCCCTCTTGGGGATGATGGAGTCACTGTTGTCCCTCATTCCCCTATGGCGGGTCCCCAGGCGTCAACTCCAAAGGGAGTTCCGCCGTCGTTGGTCTCAGACCTCAACCGCTGGGATCAGACCATTCCCCTCGGGTCTTGGTTCCTTTGGGCCACGGAGGAGTGGCTCAGCCCCTCCACTCTCAACCCCAGGGTTCCCATCTCCCTCCCCACTCAGGCCCTGGGTTGGGGGGGCACGCTCAATCAGCCTCTCCCTCCGGACAGAGGCTTTCCACCGCTGGTGTCACTCGCATGGAATCACCCTCCACGCCAGACACATAGCGGGGACGCACAACATCCTGACAGACTCTCTCAGCTACTCCAGGTCCGTCCTCCACACAGAGTGGACCCTCAGCAGGTTCACATTAACCTCGGTGTGGGAACATTGGTTCAGGCCTATGGTCGACATGTTTGCCCACCGTTCGGATTTAACCATTGTCTGCCAGTGTATGTCTCTCCCATCCCCGATCCCCAAGTATATGCGATCGACGCCCTATCCCTTCCCTGGACGGCCTCATAGCATACGTCTTTCCCCCCTTCCCAATCCTCCACAAGGTGAGCAGGAAGGCGAGACTCGAAAGACCCCCAGACTCATTCTCATAACCCCTTGGTGGCGGACTCAGTCCTGGTTTCCGGACCTCAGGTCACTCACCCATGTACCCCCCCCCCCCCCCCCCCTCCAATTGACCATCTGGTGGGACATGCTCAGGCAACCCCACTCGGTCACCCTCACTCCAACCCCCAGATGCTCCGCCTTTACGCCTGGCTCCTGTGCCAGCCTGACTGCGAGCACCTGCCCCTACCACTGGGACGGACAGGTCCCAGTCTTCCTAAATGTTCTCGAGGGGGCGGGGGCCTCCCAGGACCTTCGGGACCTTGCGACGGCCTCTCGCAGGGCAAGCACAGAGTCCCTCTACGATTACCGATGGGAGAAATGAGTCTCTTGGTGCTCAGAAGAAAACTCGGTTCCCCATGATCACCCTTCCAATATCCAGATAGGAAATTTTCTATCTCACCTCTCCTCCTCCCGCAAGCTCTCGGCTAGCTCCATACGGTGCTACAGGTCAGCCATCTGCACGACCATCCGTCAACTGGCGGGCCCTTCTTTGAGAATCACTTCCTTCTCAGAGAAATCTCAAGGGGGGGGTGGCTCTACGTGATCCCAGTCCCCTTGGTGCATCCCCCTTTGGGACCTCTTTATCGTTCTCGACGCTCTCAGACACCCCCCTTTCGAGCCTTTCGCCACTTTGCCCTTTGACCTTCTTTCCATGAAGACCACCTTTCTCCTTGCCCTGGCTTTGGCCAGAAGGTGAAGCGAGATCCACGCTATCAGCGGGGACCCTAGAGACATTGCCTTCCATAGGGACGGCTCTGTCTCCCTTTAGTTTCTTCCCGAGTTCTTAGCTAAGAATCAGGAACAGGCGCTCCCTCCCCATCCCTTGTCATCCGCTCGCTGGCAGATATCCTAGGAAGCAGGGAGAATGGGGGAGACATGGACCTGTGCCCGTCCACATGCCTCGGATACTACTGGGAACATTCGCGCCACAGGCGCACCTCCCAGAGATGTCTCCTTATCTCTATCAACCCCAACAATAAGAAAGACATCATGGCTGGCACCATTTCTAGGTGGCTGTCCCAGACAGTGAGATCTGCCTACGCCCAGGCGTCCAAGGACCTATCCGTCCTATCCCCTCGGGCACATGAGGTCAGAGCCCTGGCGGCTTCCGCAGCGTTCCAGCGCTCTGTCCCCTTGCACCATCTCCTTGAGGCAGCCTACTGGCGTTTGGAAAATCCCTTCATAAGGTTTTACTTGAGGGACATCCGCATAACAGGGCTGATGGTTCCAAAGGGGTCTCCTTTGTGACGGCTAATGCAGCCTTATCGGTTAACCCCAAGAACCACTAGGGCACTTGCCCCTCCGCCTATTCCTTTAAATTCTGCTGTGGTCTGTCATGGTATAGTATATGATGCCAAAATGGGGAGTTTTTATCATACTCCCTGTTTGGCTAGTATACTTACCATGTCGGACTCAAATGCCCACCCTACCTTCACTCTAGTGCCAAGGTTCTCGGGGTTACCTTGTGCGCCGGCCTCGCTGAATGAGGGACAGGAAGCGAACACTGGCTTCTTCCTACGGCGGAAGTAGGGTGGGCGTCACGTGACTGCCTTATTACTGCATTAGCCACAGGAACTTCGGCCTGGCAGAGCTGACTAACTGCCATAGAATGCTATGGTCTGACATGGTAAGTATACCAGCCAAACAGGGAGTATAATACAAACTCCCCATTTCTAGGCTTTGAAAACGTTCCTATAGAAGTTGTTGGACTAGTATAGGAGGAGCTGCCAGGGAAGCGGCAGGGTGTTGCATAGGTTAAGAAGTAAATGATTGACTTGACTTTGTGGAAATGGAAGACATTGTTAAAATGTCTGGGGTAGATCACTTTTTGAGCTGAATATATTAGTAATACCTTTAAAAAAAATAAAAGAAAAGAAAATATAGCCACTGGAACAAGAGAGCATGAGTTGGAAAAGAGACACTTGTTTGGAATACCCGGAGAATATGTTAGCATGTAAAGGGAATGTTCTTTAGGTGCTTCTGATACTGAAGACCTTGTTTTATTGCCAGATTTTTTTTACTAATGAAAGCCTAATTATTTTTGATATTTTTCTGTTTGGACTTCCAGTTGCTACAGAAATTTTTTTGTTTGTTTTAAAATGTGGTTGTATCTTTACTCTGTGTGTGTGTGCTTTTTTCCACACACACACACACACACACACACACACACACACACACACACACACACACACACACACACACACACACACACGCACATGTACATAGATTTTTAGTGAGTTAGAGTTGTAAACTCGGACTCTTGAACTGAAAAACTGAAAAAGCACAGCTGTGACCAGTGCAGTCTTGCAAAAGATCACCCAAAGCTCCAACTATAAAACTACAAAACTGAAGAAACAGAGCTCAGTTTCTTTCCCGTGATAGGTATACTCCATCGAATAATTTGAGTATAGATGTAGGCAGTTAGCATAGATTTGTACATTCACATAGTTTTCATCAAATGGAATCTGTAAAATGTAATCTGACTACAATTGCGGTCATCTTGTATCTTGCTGTGAGCAAAATCTGAGAGGCCTTAGCTAACAAAGGCTATGTTGTAAGTATGGATTGATCACACAGTGCAACATCTGTACACACATCCTATGCCGCAAGCTATCTGAGTCAGTGCTAGTGGGCTTCTCGTTTGCACAGTGCCCCATCTATTTGCTGAAATTGGGAGAGTATTCATAGTTGGAAAAATTTTGTCTTACGTGGGTATATAAATAGTATTCATAATTGGAAAATTTTATTCTGAGTTGGTTATATCAGTAGTTACTTGCAGGTCAATGCGTGCAGCAGTTTTGGTTTGATACGGCAGAAAAATGCTCTTCATATATGTATAAGACATAGAGAAGTTGTACATTAAAGATGAAATCTGACAGAAAGAGTTTAGATTGGGGGGGGGGGGGGCTAAAACCTACTTACAAGCTTTGGATTATTTACTGGCAGACAGAGTTTGTAATTTCAGAATGATTGTTACATGTGTTAGAATGTGTGTATGCCCACATATATTGAAGCTGAATTCTTGCATGGTCTTAGTTAACATAATCATTTTGCTTTTGATTTTTTTCTGTGTAGACAACCGGACCAGCAGTATGATGCTTATTACCGAGACTGCTACGCCAAGTTTGGACACAATGCACCACAACCACCTCTACCTGCTCAGTGGAACCAGGTTCCAGTCTTCCCTGATCCACATACTCAAGTTGGCAATCCTTTTGCACCTCGTCAGATTGGGCAAGCACAGATGGGCTGGCAGCAGCAACAGCCACAGCTGCAACACCAGCCGCACCAACAGATGCCACGCCCATCCCCACCTCTGCAGAGAATGTCAGACGGTCGAGGGGATATGGGCAACAGGGACCGACGCTCTGCTGAACCACAGCCGCCCGGAGTCGGTCAGTCTTCAGAGGGAGCGCCCGACAGTAGACGGGATTATCACAGGGATGGCCAGAAGGACTACAGTAGAGACCATTACAAAGAGCAGAGCACTGAGTTCACTAGAGACCAGGACAGGGAAAAGCCAGAGAGACCAGAACTCAGATTTCCCCAGAGAAAATAGAGACTTTTCTAGAGATTTCCATAGAGATGCCCCCATGGAACAGGGCAGGAGTTTTCCCCGAGACCAGAATAGAGACTTCTCAAGAGATCAGAACAGGAATAGTCCCAGAGATCAGAGCAGAGACTTTTCTCGTGACCAAGATAAAAAGGTAGGGCGAGATCAAGGAAGAGATTACCAGAGAGACCGAAACCGAGACTTTGGTCGTGATCAGAACAGAGATTATCCAAGAGATCAAGGACGAGACCATGTCAGAGATCAGGGTAGAGATTTTCAGAGAGATCAAGGCCGAGACACCCAAAGAGAGCAAAGAAAGGACTATTCACGTGACTATAGGGATAATCGTGACAGTCAGCGTGATAATCGTTGGCGTGATCATCGAGACCGGGACAGGGATGGTTACAGGGAAAATAGCCGTGATATTCAAAGGGAGACTTCTTATGAAAGGGAACGTCATAGGACAGAAAGAGAAAGTCAGGACAAAAATAGGAACAGTTCTGAAAAGCATGGTGCAAGGAATTCAGACAAGTCGGCTAAAGACAAGAAGAGGAAACCAGACAAAGAAAACATTGTAGAGAAAGAGAAAGCCATCAAAAAGAAGAACATCAAGCAGTCATCTTCTGGTGATGAAAAGGGCAGTGCCGGTCAAGAAAATCAAGAAAATGAAAACTGAAGATGCATCTGACGAAAAACCTGCAGTTGTGAAGAAGAAAGTGTTGAAAAAAAGAAGAAAGTTGTCTCAGCGGAAAACAAAGATGTGTCCGATTCTGAAGCACCTCTTTCTTCTAATCTAATTCAAGTGACAATACAAAAGACAAAACGAAAAGTGAAAAAGGTGCTGCATCAGAGGGGCAAGGAACCACTAAGAAGGTTGTAAGAAAAGTTAAGAAGGTGATGCCACATCATCAGGAACAGAAGAAGAAAAAAAGCTGTGAAACCTGCTAAGACAAGCTAGAGACTGCTGCAGGCAAAGACGAAGTGTCCAAGAGTGGCACATTGCCAACTGATGACATTCCAGACTCTACTTACAACAGCCCAGAGGCAACAGATGTGAAAGACAGAGCAGGCTGATTCTACAAGCAAAACTTGACAACAAAGTGACCAGCCCTGAGAAGCAGGAAGGCATTGTGGAGGTGTCTGCAGAAGGTGTGGACGAGATGGCCGAAGGAGACGAGGACGAAGAAGAAAAAGCTGCTGGAAGCACTGACGATGAGCTGATGCTCATCCCCCGGAGTTGTCCAAATGGGAACGTGATGACTACGACTGGGACACATCCAATGATAAACATCCATCCAGAAAGAGAAAGCTGGTTCCAGAAAAGAAAATAACAATGTTGCCAAGGTCAGTTGATTTTTTATCATTCTTTTATTGTTATAAGTTTGGTTGTTGTTTTTTTTTGCTGTCCCAACCTCTGCGCCACCTCAGAGGCAGTGCACCCACACCGCTCATTCCGACACCCCGTCCACAGCCACAGCCCAGTCGGTCCCGCTGCAGCCCTGGCACCAACAATCCACAGGGAGCAGTCAATGACAAGTCGTTAAGAGGCAACCCACAGGAGGAGGAGACACTGCACTGCTGCCAAGTCACTTCGGTGGTGTTCAGTGGCACCTGTTCTGATCTAACATACGCAGGACACCACCTACTAAGCCCCCTACTGATGACAATAATTGCTTAGTCGCAGAGCCGCGGCGTGAGTGAGCTCTCTCTCCGGAGGGCGCGACCACGTCCGTCCAACGACAACCCCCATGGACTCGCCGGTACCGGTGACCCTGACAGAACCAAACCAAGGCCCACAGACGTGGAGAGGACATCGAAACTGAGGTCACCATGAGAACAGGGCATGAAAGGCCACAGAATTTGAGACATTTTTTTTTATGCTGATCAATGAGAATGAGAGATGATTAAGATGATGCTACGGATTTCCATTTCGGTCTGAGACTACATGACAGGGCTGTACTCTACGCTTCCTTTCATAATATATCCCAGCGTCAAACCAGGCCGAGAGAGATACAGGCACCTGCACTGTTGGTCAGGAAATTTAAGCAACACTCTCAGAAACGCATCTATTAAGTGGATGAAACTCGACTGTGTGGTCCCAGTTTTCCCAACTGAGTCCGCAGCAAACTCAACTCTGAGTAGGAGCCGGTCGGGGCAGAAAAACCCACATGACTTCTGATGGGATTCGAAACCACCACGACCTCCAGCAGCCGGCAGTCCGCGACGCTGACCACTTCGCCACGGCAGCTGGTCTTTATTGTTATAAGTTGGAAATCAGAATATCCCACAGCAGAAGACATTCAAAATATTCCGTCATAGTGTGCAAGTCTTATTTCACTATTTGGGCATGTTTAGTCTTGTTACACTAGAAGGAAAAAAATTCAGCTTAATCTCCCATAGATAAGCCTGTTAACCCTTACAGTTTCACCATAATTATCTCAGACTGAGAATTTTGGCCATGATTTTCTGTTTCAAAATTATTTGATTCCAATAACAAAAAAAAAAAAAAAAAAAAAAAAAAAAAGAAAAAGTAGGTTGGTTGTGCATTTATGTTTCATTTTGGTCTGTATAGTCACCCTACTTACAAACCAAAAGTAAGGGGCGGGTTAGAGGTGAAGGGTGGTTATTTCTGTAGCATTACCCAAAGGATATAAAATTCAGCTGTTCTGCATAAAGTCTTTAGTAAGGCTTAGAAAAGACAGTCAGGTCATCCACATTTAAAAACTTGGTGAAGCTGCAAGAAGTTTATTACTCACTGATAATTTGCAGACTGCAGGTTTTTGTTTTTCTTTTCCTAAGTCTTTGGAAGCTTGAAGAAAAAAAAAGGATCATGCAGGCAATGAAATTCTGTGGAGATTTTCAATGAAAAAAAGAAATTTGCACCAGCAAGAGATGTTCAAGTTGATCTGTCTGCACTCTCCATCCCATGCCCCTCACATCCCTTTTTTTCCCCCCCTCCCCACTGCATCTGATTGTGGTCACTATCTTCTTCAGTCAGTGTGCTGGACAGATTCAGAGAGTGGAAGTTAAAAAAAGATATGATAATTGAGATTGAAAACTTTTCAAGTTGTGTGTGTGTGTGTTTAGAGGGAGTGAGGAAAGCCTCTTTTAATATTACAGGAAAACAATTAATTCATTGTAAAACAAAATTGTAGGAAGAAGAAATACTGAAATTGATGACTTGTAATCTATTCTGTTTGGTGTAAAGAAGCACAGATTTACCTATTTCAAATCATGGCAGCATCAAATGATTTTTACTACTTAAAAATTGTATCATGCAGTGAATAGCTTTGTTCAGTCTCTAATATGGTCTGCTAGAGTTCAAGAATTCAGGGCCAAACACATGCCAGCAGGGAGTGTCTTCTCTGAAGACACTCTGCAACTTTCATAGAGTTTCTATCAGTGGATTAACAGTTCAGTATATCTAATAGACCGTGAAAATGAATACCTTCGTGGATCAGTTCCCATGTAGTAGGTGTGAAACACCCACATGGTTAATGACTAAAACGTCCTGAGACTACAATATTTTTAATTTCGTACAAATGATGGACATTAAGACAGAATCAAGGACAATGAAAATAATACTATACAGGAGAAGACTGAACAGAAAAAGAGATTGAGAGAGAAGTTGAAAGTGGATCGATATATCAGGTGGGTTTGGATTTATGTATCAGGTAGGTTTTTGTGTTGATTCAGTTTTGAAAAATTTGGGAGTTGTGTTTGAACTGTATGGGAAATGCCCATAAAGTAACTGAGTAAGTGAATATATAATGTAACTGTTCCTTCACCAGTTAATTTGTATTGAAAGTAATTTGTTTTAATAACTATATTAGAATAAGCATAAAGTGCAACTCTCAAACCTTAAGCAGCAAAAGAGATGTTTTTTGCCAAAATGAGTAGAAAATCCACTGATTTCAATTGGCGAACACATCCATATTAAGTTTGTGTCTAAGTCTTCAGAGTGGACAAACCCAAGGACTGTCATTGGATGGATGTGGTGGCTGGAAGGGGGTACTCATTCATGTTAGGTCTGTGCTCACAAGAAGTCCAGTCATTGTTGTAAAAGAAGCATCATTGGTAGAGTGTTGCTTACGTTGGGTCAGACAGACACACACAGTCTTGTCATCTCATTTAAATGGTATCATGATGATCTGATAAGGATAACTATTGCTCCCAGTGGACAGTGTCTGTAGTGCGAGTTCAAAAGTACAACTTGCCAACAAGCCTGGGTTTGACTGTTCATTGGGGAGGTGAGTAAGTGGTATTGTGTGAAGCCATTGGGATGGGTGCAAAAGATCAGAACAATAACAAAAGAATTGGAGTGAGGTTCTGAGAAGATCAGATCCAGATTAAATCAAATGATTGATCAACATCAAGCCTTAACTTTGTCTCAACAAACATAGTCTCATATTGTGAGTTGTGATTTAAAATTCTTGAATTGTTCAGTCATTGTCCTCTTTGTCAGAGATTTAAGACACTGTTTTGAAAGCTCAAAGTTTCTGTTTTTGCCTTAACCCTTTCACCGCCAGACATTCTATTTTGCATAAATCCCCATCACCAGCCATTTTTCCAAAAAAGCTCTTATTGTATACCAGCATATGTGAAACGCGGATATCTCTGGAACTAAACAACCAATTCTCATGCTATTTTTTGTAAAATGGAGGAGATACACTGTACTTTTATTATATCATAACATGTTAGTAATGGTAAGTCAACAACAATTTCAATTTTTTAGTGATTTCAAGTGCAAAAAAAAAATGCAAAATAAAAAAAGAATGTTATGTTTCTCTCTAAGCGTAAAAAATAAAGAAAAAGAATGCCAACAAACTCTCAACAACGGAGGAAAAATACTCCACTCACAACTGAAGACCAGAAAGTATGGTATTTCCAACTGAAAAGTGCATGAAACAGCCACAAATACAACTACTCCAATAGCAGGGAACACACACACACACACACACACACACACACACACATCTTATGCCTAACTGGTACATGTAAGAAAAAGAAAAAGGGAACACACACACACACACACACACACACACACACACACACACACACACACACCCTTTCACTCTCAACAGTAATATATATATATATATATATTTTTTTATGAACACAAAGTCATTCATGTGCCTGTTGGTCTCTGAACCCTTGCCATTCAGTTGATCTATATAATCAGCTGTACACCCACTCGAAACACGTCTGTGCTACTCGCCTCTCACGTGTCAGTTGGCCACGCCCCCCTTCAACCTCGACCAGCAAGAGTCGGCCCACAGCGTGTATGTGAAGTTTGTTGCCTAAAGTCTTAGTTGGCTCCCTCACACAGAGTTAGTGAACAGTCAGTCAGTGCTGGCTGGCTCAACGCAAAAATACTGGGGCACACGCGGTAGGGTAGTAAGTGGGCGTCTTATCAGCCTCTCATAACAAGTTGGCCACGGTCCAACGCTTCACATTGGAATAATTCGGTCAAGCCCTCACTATCGTTCTTTACTTGTGACTGTCTGGGTCTTCTTCATCTGTATTACGAACAACCGACCGTCTATTCAATATTCCCAGCACTTGATCTGTGGTAAATGTACGGCAAGGTCGAGTATGTAAAGTGCTTGGTGGTGACGTCATAGTGAATGGAAAAACAATCGGAATAAAGTCAATAAAACACTGAACTGAGTAGTGTTCTGACAAACCAAATGGCTGAGCATGGGCCAGACCATCCCCCAACTATGACGTTTATTGCTGGCTTTTTATCTCATGAACTAGGATCGTGAGAGTATCGGGAGTTAGGTCACCCTGCTTTGTTGCCAAAAGGCGCCTTTGGCGCCAACTCGTCGCCAAAAGGCGCCTATGGCGGTGAAAGGGTTAACAAGAAGCAGCTTGGAGAGCCAAAGGCTTTGAAATACTTGCTTTGAAATAGTGTGGTTTTTTTTTTTCTTCTTTTTTCCAGCTGGCTAACAATTGTGAAGAAGGAACTTGTGATTTTTCGCACATGAAAATTTACCCATTGGTTTGTTCTGTTTGGTTTATCTACAGATCTGTGCTGAATCGTGCTGAAACCTACATGGCAAAGAAACCTGTGAAGCCTACCGTGGCAGCTGCCACATCAGCTTCACCAGTGAGACCACAACGCCGTGTGTATTTGGAAGAGACAAACAGGATAAAGGCAATGAGGAAAAGGAGGAACGTCGTGTCAAGACCACCAGAACAAGCTCTTTAGACATGCAGATTACTATTACCAAGTCAGAAAAGCACAGCCCTGAGCAGCAGGATCGTGCATCCAAACAAGACCGTCGCAGTCATGAGGACACAAGGACTGTGAAGAAAGCAAAGGAGGCAGATGAAGATCGGGGACATTACAAGAAAAGATACTCTGATGAACGTCATCATTCGACTGAAAACAGAAGCAGAAGGGACTCATCCAGTCCTCGAAGAGAACGAGACAGGCGACACCATGATAGAGAAGAAAGCCGTAGGCATTCACGAGACCGAGATGAGCAAAGAGATCGAGGAGAATCCCACAGAGATCGAGATCATCACAGAGATGAACGACACAGAGGACGTGACACACAACACAGGGAGCGTGATTATCGCAAAGACCGTGAAGAGCAGAAAACGGAACGAAAGACTTCCACCAGCGAAAAGAGCTCCACTTCATCGGCCCCGAAAGATTTGCGACACAAGCTGGAGCAAGCCCGATCCAAAGATGTGCCTAAAAAATCTCAACGCACAATAGACCGAAAGGAGTCTGTGATTGATGAGGCCAAATTTGAACCTGACTATGAAGAATTGGAAGAGTCCAGTGGAAGTGGGAGTGAAGAAGAAGTGATAGCAGACCAACATTCCACTGTCAGCACAGAGGAGACTTCAGACCTGGAGGCCAGTCCCTCCAAGAAAGCCCGCACTGACTCGGGGGATGAAGGGAGCAAGAAGAAACATAAAAAAGCCTCAAAACACAAGAAAAACAAGAAACGCAAAAAGAGCAAAAAACAAAAAAAGAAGGAAGAAGAAGCACAAGAAAGAGAAAGAGGGCAAAGAAACAGAATGATTGGTTTGTCTTTGTGTGTAAATAATGTGTGTGTAATGTGCAAGCTTTGTGAGGAAGAATATTGGAAGAGAATGTGAGTCTGAGTGAATTATGTATTTTGAGGTCATGTTAGGAGGCATTTTTAGGTCAATGTAGTGGGCAAAATCAAAGGAACAAGATTTTATTGGCCAATTATTTTCAGGTGACAGTAATATTGAGAGAAATTGAAGTGTAAGAAAGAGTGTAAAAGTTTCCTCTGTTTATAATGTCCATGCTTGATAACAAGAACTGTGAAAGGTTGGGGTGTTAAGCTTCTAATACAGATATATTGAGTTGATATATCATTTGTGATTATCATGACCATATTGGAAAAGATTTAAGTAGAAACACTGATTAGATCTGTGCAGGCTTTTTTTCCTTATCTTTTTGACCAAGCAGTGAATGAGGTTAATGAATTATTTCTCATTCCTTTCGCTAAAATTTGATGTTTCAGGAAGAGAAAATAATGTTCTCTTTAATGTATGTTTTAATCCACTGTCAGTGGACAGCTCTATTTCATTGCTAGTGCCACACCTGTTGGCTGATACAATTGCTAACACAAAGCAGTATTACAGTTGGTATTTGCTGGTACCTATGTTTGGCAACATATTTATCCCAGGCTTTGTGTATGAAGAAGAAGACAACTAGAAACAAGAAAAAAAGAATTTTGTTATTTAACAAATTTAAAGTTTTGCTGGGAGTCTTAAGACCCATTCAGTTGTGTGAACTTTGGTCCAGAAAGAATGCTCTGGAGAAGTTGGAAAACAAAATGCCAAAGGCAAGCTTGTTTGTCTAGTCAACCACCTGCTATATGCTGGTTGAAGTACTGTAACGGTTTGCTTTCAGACAATGGAATGAAACTTGAAAGGTGTATGCTTTTGTTAGTTATCCAGCAAATGATTTTCCATCGAGTTAATGGAATTGACTGTTCATATTTCATGCATGTACATTTTGAGTCAAAGCAGGAGCTGCTATATTAGTGTTCTTATTGTGTTACTGTTTCAGTAGTCTTTTTTTTTTTTTTTCATCAGTCAGCATGTAGAATAGGACACATACTTTGTTGCAAGGCATATGCACATGGAGTGCACATATCAGGATTTTGAAATGTAAGGTAAATGTGCAAGACTGGCTCACTTGCCTGCAAAGTGCCTGTCGAGCACATTTTGTGTTGCTCTGAAAACAAAAAGAAAAAAGAAACTAATCAAGTGGATAAATCAGAGCCTTTTTTTCGTTTTCATGTACTGAGTGTAAGGACCTGATCTATGATATTTGTTTTTTTCAGGTTCTCTTGAGAAGTAAAGTGAAGTGGTTGACTGTTATATGGAGATATTTTTGAAAGCAGCATGACATTTTTTCTGTGGGTTTTCAAATTCAGAGATGTGAAAATTAATTTGCAAGTTTATGAAAGTGATGGAAAGAGATAATGAATGAAGAGTAAAATGAACATTTTGAGTTTGTTTTGAAAATGACTTAAGTATACATGTATCTTAAGGAATATTGGCAAAAGAGAATAGATTCCTCATTCTCAGCTCCCCCAAGGCACAGCTGTTTGCATGAGAATGTGTCGGTGTGTGTGTGTGTGTGTGTAGGAGACAAAAATGTTGATGCTTCAGTGAGCACTCCAAGGTACAGTGTGCTTTGATGTAAAAATCTTATTTTGGAAATCATAATGTCTTATATGATGCAACATTTGATGGAAAAAAAAAAATGGAAGTTCTGTAAATTTAACTTAAAGTGAACTGATGATAACTGATAATGACTTGATTAAATGAAAAATAAATCCTTGAAAGGTACTTCAAAAGTTTTTGATCTTGTATGTATGATGCACTTTTCTCCGAGTCTTTCTCATCAAGCTATTAAATTTTCATTCTACACCCTGCCACGCTATACATGTGCATTCTTGCATATTCACACACACGGCACGAACATGCGCTTGTGCATGCACACACACACACACACACACACACACACACACACACCTATATGTGTTAACTCTTGAATTCTCTACATGTACACATGCAATGACGCTTGTGTGTGCACACACACATCCTTCCACCCTGTATGTGTGAGCTCTTACATGTATATTAACACATGTCCAAGCACATGCACTTGCGCATGCATGCAACGCGCACACATATTCTTCCACCCAGTATGTGTGAACTCTTGCATGTTCACACATGCACACGCACATGCACTTGCATGCATGCACAAAGTACAATACATTTGGACAAGCCCTGTATTCTGTTGCATTCTCAAAAACGGTTATCGACAGAAATGTATTGATTTCAAATGTGCATGTGGCAATTCACCAAAGTGACCCTGCATCGTTGCTGGTCATCTAGGTTGTGCTATTCTCATCCTATATCGGCTACTAAGCCGCTTGCAGATATAGTTTAATTCAGCATGGGTGAGCATCACTCTGTGATGGGTTCCACCATATCTACTTCGAGGCTTCCATTACTGAATCAACACTTCATTCTCCCACCGCAAGAATATCCTTATAGGTTGTTCTCAGAAACCTGTGCTAGATCTGTGACAGGAAGTCCAGCCTAACAGGAGAAAAAGTTTTAAGAAAAATCAAATTCAGAATTCTCCCCCTCTCCCCGCCTTTGTGTTTCATGATGTAGCAACACTTTTCTGACAACTACAAGTAAACTTTAAAAAAAAAAAAAAAAAAAAAAAGATACACTAGCCTAGCTTTCGCTTTGTTTCTGTTCAAATTAGCTGTTGTAAAAGAATCCTCAGAAAAAAAGAAAAAAAAAAAAAAACCTGCGTTTGTTGAGAGCATCTCCATGTCCCAAATCTACCAGGTTTTTTCTTTTATTTAAAAGTATTTCCTCGGTTTACGGCGACCTGAAAACAAACACTGCACTGCTTAAATTCTTTGATTTTCATTTAATAATAACGCTTCTCCAATGAAAATGGGTGTCTGGCATGGCAGAAAATCCCCGGAATCTCAGAGAAAAGCCGTAAGTTGCATCAACAAGGTAACGTCATACAGGAAAGCAGTGAGACTGCGTTCTGGTAAACAAAAATTCGTGTGTATCAGAGCTCTGATTGAGTTCAAACTTGACGGTAGATATTTAAGCTAGATGCCTCGCCTCAAACGACCTCGTTGATTTTGCTCTTCAACAACAACGAAGGGTATCTCTAGTAACTAGCACTATCAAATACAATGGGGACAACATCTTTGCTACAGTTAAGATTTGGCAAGAGACTGTCAGAAAATGCGCGCATTACACATTCACTACAAGAGACCTACCGACACCAAACGAGATTGTGTGGTCGCCGACACAAAGAAGGCGAGCACTGGGGTTTGAAGGGGTTTACAGACTGGTCAAAGTGAAGAAAATTCTGGTCGCAGACATCAATCGGCAAACATCGGCTCTGTCAGCATGAAACTGGATCTGGTGCAGTTGCTTCATCTTCACCCAGCCGTCATTGTTACCGTCGATGGGAGAGACCTTGTGTTGTGGCTGTACTCCACAAGGGACTTGTCCCCATCACCCACAGCCTGCGATGATCCACAGCGATGCCGGACCCATTCACTCCTAAGATTATTTCACAGTGTCAACAGTCTGTCTCTTTGTCCTGTGACATATCTGGGCAGACCCCTGATAACACTGGTGGTAAGGGTAGTCGACACCCAGATATTGCGAAGATGGCTGCTACATGAGCCTTTTGACCCATGAAATGATTACAACACACACACACACACACTCACACACACTTTCTTCTTAGCTGTCCACTTTCATCCAGTTGAAGATTCTCACACTTCACACACACACACACACACACACACACACACACACCTTTAAAAAAACAAAAAAAAAAAAAGCAAAAGCCTGCGGTCTCGGTGTCCATTTTCTCCGAACATCACTGACATCAGACCGAAGGACATTGTGATGCTGGAACCAGATCTCCTGTGGATGCCGACTTCTACGTCAGCGAAAACCCCTCGTCTGCAGAAAAAAACGTTGACGCTGTGCACATTGATCAGTGCATGCATTTTACTCATCACAATGCCTTAAGAGAGTCATCATCAGTGTTTTAAATGTCATGTCATCAGTGTTTTAAATGTCATGTCTGTTTGATTTAAAAAAAAAAAACTTAACAGCCTTTCTTTGTTAATGTAGACTGGTCTTTGTGTATGAAGAAATAAAGGGCAAAGCCCCAAATGGTGTATCAATGAGGGAGCGTCGTTGATCTGAATGGCCTCCTCTGGGATACTCCGCTTGGTTGTCCCACACCAGGATGCACAGCTGTATGGCAAGCAAGAGAGGCATGGAAACCACGTGATGTGGACAAGGTCAAAAGGCGTCTCCTGTTGTTTGTGATAATGTTCAGTGAGTCATGTGTGATTAACGAGGGGACTTTTGAATCCTATGAAGCAACGATTGGTTTACTTTTTTTTTCGAGCAACCGCCTCTATCTTTATTTCTTTTATTATCATTTAATTTAAAAGCAAAAATGGACTTAATAAGCCGCCAAACGAAGGAACTTATGCGTACGCAGGCTGATACTCCTGCGGACACTCCCTATATGGACAGACAAGTATTACTCCCATCTACCCAACAAAGGGAGTGGAATTTTGTGTGTATGACCGTTTTTCATCCCGCCATTAAGGCAGCCATACTCCATCTTCGGGGAAGGTGCATGCTATGTGTGATGTGTCATCCATACCAACGGCCAAACTGGCGTTCTCGTCCGAAAGTTGGTGATGGGATTTTTTACGTGTGTGCAAGATGTTATGCGTGCGTTCACACACGGAACCTCACTCAGTTTATAGTCTCATTCGAAGGACTGTATGGGAAATGGAGTCAGAACTAACGTTAACCTCGAGGGAAAAATCCCCCTGTACCGAAACGGCCCCGCAACCCTTGGATTACGAGTCCGGTGCTCTACCAACTGAGCTATTCCGGCCCCCAAACGAAGGACAAAAACAGAGTACAAAACAGACAATACAGTTTCAACCTATGGGTCTTCTTCAGGCAAGTCAAACGCCGTTCGAAATAATTGAAACAAAAGGACAGACGTTCATCTCTCGATCTAGTTTCGCCAACTTTTATTTGCGCGCGCGCGCGCGCGCGCGCGCACACACACACACACACACACACACACACAGAGAAACACAGGACCACAAGAAGGGCCAGTGTGTGTTTGTGTGTATTTTTTTTTTTTTGGGGGGGGGGGGGGGGGGGGGTTGAAAACGGACAAATGAAATGTATCTGTGATTTTTGATAATCGATTTTTCAACAAAGACGTCCCACTCACGTTGAAGACATTTGACCCTAACATGGGACGTTTTTCACTTTTTTTTTGTTGTTGTTGCAAGAACAGAAAATTATGACACATGGTTCTCAAGGGTGGTGTAGCCGTTGCTGGTTGTGGCAGGGATCACGTGACATAGGGCTGGTGGTGAAGGTCGACCTAATCCAGCTGTCACTTCACTCGTCATCCACTGCAATGAAGATGCACCGAGTAAGACTACACCATGGATGTATCTTTTTCTGTCTGCACTGAAATGCAACAAAGAGGAAAAGGAGGGAGGATTCGAAAACAAATGAATGTCTTAAATACTACTGCTACAGTTGTGGGAGGGGAAGGGCATGGTGGTGGTGGTGGGGGGGGGGGGGGGGGGGGGGGGGGGGGGGGGGAAGGCCAGGGTTGGGTGTGAAAAACCTTGTTCTTTATCCTCACTTGCCACCAACATCTTTGTCATCTCAAGAATTCCAGGGTCCTGCAAACCTTTTCTGTTCCTGAACTCTTG
The DNA here is from genome assembly GCA_016801955.1 of Conus betulinus. Taxonomy (NCBI): domain Eukaryota; kingdom Metazoa; phylum Mollusca; class Gastropoda; order Neogastropoda; family Conidae; genus Conus; species Conus betulinus. The sequence goes on along the minus strand of JADBJO010000183.1, from coordinate 390,178 downwards.
TTGTTGTGTCTGTCACTGCCGTTGCTGGTGTGTCGGTTACTGCCGTTGCTGCTGTGCCTTTCACTGCCATGATGGTGTGCTGTCACTGCCATTGATGGTGTGCTGTCACTGCCATTGATGGTGTGCTGTCACTGCCATTGGTGCTATGTCTGTCACTGCCATTGATGGTGTGCTGTCACTGCCATTGGTGCTATGTCTGTCACTGCCATTGATGGTGTGCTGTCACTGCCATTGGTGCTATGTCTGTCACTGCCATTGATGGTGTGCTGTCACTGCCATTGGTGCTATGTCTGTCACTGCCATTGATGGTGTGCTGTCACTGCCATTGGTGCTATGTCTGTCACTGCCATTGATGGTGTGCTGTCACTGCCATTGGTGCTATGTCTGTCACTGCCGTTTCTGTTACACCTGCCTCCACTCCTGCAGCTGTGCGTGGACCTGCTTTTGGTGTAATGGCTACCAGTGCTGCTACTGATGACTTTCTAGGTGTTGTCAGCCATGTTGTAATGGCTACCAGTGCTGCTACTGATGACTTTCTAGGTGTTGTCAGCCATGTTGTAATGGCTACCAGTGCTGCTACTGATGACTTCTAGGTGTTGTCAGCCATGTTGTAATGGCTACCAGTGCTGCTACTGATGACTTTCTAGGTGTTGTCAGCCATGTTGTAATGGCTACCAGTGCTGCTACTGATGACTTTCTAGGTGTTGTCAGCCATGTTGTAATGGCTACCAGTGCTGTTACTGAAGACTCTCTAGGTGTTGTCGGCAATGTTGTAGTGGCTACCAGTGCTGCAATTATGAGTCTGTTGGTGTTGTCGGCCATGTTGTAATGGCTACCAGTGCTGCTACTGATGGCTTTCTAGGTGTTGTCGGCCATGTTGTAATGGCTACCAGTGCTGCTACTGATGACTCTCAAGGTGTTGTCGGCCATGTTGTAATGGCTACCAGTGCTGCTACTGATGACTCTCTAGGTGTTGTCGGCAATGTTGTAATGGCTACCAGTGCTGCTACTGATGACTCTCAGGTGTTGTCGGCCATGTTGTAATGGCTACCAGTGCTGCTACTGATGACTCTCTAGGTGTTGTCGGCCATGTTGTAATGGCTACCAGTGCTGTTATTGATGACTCTCAAGGTGTTGTCGGCCATGTTGTAATGGCTACCAGTGCTGCTACTGATGACTCTCAAGGTGTTGTCGGCCATGTTGTAATGGCTACCAGTGCTCCTACTGATGACTCTCAAGGTGTTGTCGGCCATGTTGTAGTGGCTACCAGTGCTGTTACTGATGACTCTCTAGGTGTTGTCGGCCATGTTGTAATGGCTACCACCAGTGCTGTTTCTGATGACTCTCTAGGTGTTGTCGGCCATGTTGTAATGGCTACCAGTGTTGTTACTGATGACTCTCTAGGTGTTGTCGGCCATGTTATAATGGCTACCAGTGCTGTTACTGATGACTCTCTAGGTGTTGTCGGCCATGTTGTAGTCGCTACCAGTGCTGCTACTGATGACTCTCTAGGTGTTGTCAGCCATGTTGTAGTGGCTGCCAGTGTTGTTACTGATGACTCTCTAGGTGTTGTCGGTCATGTTGTAGTGGTACCAGTGCTGTTACTGATGACTCTCTAGGTGTTGTCGGCCATGATGTAATGGCGCCAGTGCTGTTACTGATGACTCTCTAGGTGTTGTGGGCCATGTTGGAATGGCTACCAGTGCTGTTACTGACGACTCTCTAGGTGTTGTCGGCCATGTTGTAATGGCTGCCAGTGCTGTTACTGATGAGTCTCTAGGTGTTGTCGGCCATGTTGTAATGGCTACCAGTGCTGTTATTGATGACTCTCTAGGTGTTGTCGGCCATGTTGTAGTGGCTACCAGTGCTGCTACTGATGAGTCTTGGTGTTGTCGGCCATGTTGTAATGGCTGCCAGTGCTGTTACTGATGACTCTCTAGGTGTTGTCGGCCATGTTGTAATGGCTACCAGTGCTGTTACTGATGACTCTGTTGGGTGTTGTCGGCCATGTTGTAGTGACGCCAGTGCTGTTACTGATGACTCTCTAGGTGTTGTCGGCCATGTTGTAATGGCGCCAGTGCTGTTACTGATGACTCTCTAGATGTTGTCGGCCATGTTGTAGTGGCTACCAGTGCTGCTACTGATGACTCTCTAGGTGTTGTTGGCCATGATATGATGGCTACCAGTGCTGCTACTGATGACTCTAAGTTTTGTCGGCCATGTTGTAGTGGCGTCAGTGCTGTTACTGATGACTCTCTATGTGTTGTCGGCCCATGTTGTTATGGCTACCAGTGCTGTTACTGATGAGTCTCTAGGTGTTGTCGGCCATGTTGTAGTGACGCCAGTGCTGTTACTGATGACTCTCTAGATGTTGTCGGCCATGATGTAATGGCTGCCAGTGCTGTTACTGATGACTCTCTAGTGTGTGGGGGCCATGTTGTAGTGGCGCCAGTGCTGTTACTAATGACTCTGTAAGTGTTGTCGGCCATGTTGTAGTGGCGCCAGTGCTGTTACTGATGACTGTTGGTGTTGTCGGCCATGTTGTAGTGGGGCCAGTGCTGTTACTGATGACTGTCTAGGTGTTGTCGGCCATGTCATAGTAGCGCCAGTGCTGTTACTGATGACTCTCTAGGCGTTGTCGGCCATGAAGTGGCAACAAGTGCTGCTACTGATGACTCTCTAGGTGTTGTCGGCCATGTTGTAGTGGCTACCAGTGCTGCTACTGATGACTCTGTTGGTGTTGTCGGCCATGTTGTAGTGGCTGCCAGCGCTGCTACTGATGACTCTTTTGGTGTTGTCGGCCATGTTGTAATGGCTACCAGTGCTCTTACCGATGACTCTCTAGGTGTTGTCGGCCATGTTGGAATGGCTGCCAGTGCTGTTACTGATGAATCTCTAGGTGTTGTCGGGCCATGATGTAATAGCTACCAGTGCTGTTAGTGATGACTCACTAGGTGTTGTCGGCCATGTTGTAATGGCTGCCAGTGCTGTTACTGATGACTCTCTAGGTGTTGTCGGCCATGTTGGAATGGCTGCCAGTGCTGGTACTGATGACTCTCTAGGTGTTGTCAGCCATGATGTAATGGCTACCAGTGCTGCTACTGATGACTCTCTAGGTGTTGTCAGCCATGATGTAATGGCTACCAGTGCTGTTAGTGATGACTCTCTAGGTGTTGTCGGCCATGATGTAATGGCTGCCAGTGCTGTTACTGATGACTCTCTAGGTGTTGTCAGCCATGTTAAGTGGCTACCAATGCTGCTACTGACGACTCTCTAGGTGTTGTCAGCCATGATGTAATGGCTACCAGTGCTGTTACTGATGACTCTCTAGGTGTTGTCGGCCCATGATGTAATGGCTGCCAGTGCTGTTACTGATGACTCTCTAGGTGTTGTCAGCCATGTTGTAGTGGCTACCAATGCTGCTACTGACGACTCTGGTGGTGTTGTCAGCCATGTTTTAGTGGTGCCAGTGTTGTTACTGATGACTCTCTAGGTGTTGTCGGCCTTGCTCTAGTGGCGCCAGTGCTGCTACTGATGACTCTCTAGGTGTTGTCGGCCATGTTCTAGTGGCGCCAGTGCTGTACTGATGACTCTCTAGGTGTTGTCGGCCATGTTGTAATGGCTGCCAGTGCTGCTGCTGATGACTTTCTGGTGGACCTTGACGCCTGTCTCCGTACATGACATTAACGCACAAGTTACGCAAGTATAACGAAAAACACAGCTTAGTACGTAAACACACCCAGATTTCTGACTAACTACACTGTATAACAGTTTCTTCGCTGTCATATTTATGGAGATCATCACATTCAGCCAGTCAGGGCAGGCTGACACAAAACGAACCGCCAATAACAATGTACTCACAGAACTAAAACACAGGTAATGTCATCACATACTTTTGTGAGGATGTGAGAGAGTGACTGTAGTGGAAATGTGGGAATACGATAAGCAAAAAAAAAAAAAAAAAAAAAAAAAAAAAAAAAAAAAGCACAACTTGCACACGTCATAGTTTATAGAAACACGTAGAACAAGCTATTCTGATTTATACTCTCTTCAGTCTCCGGCTTATGTGTCAGGCGCTGAGCATATAGGCAAACTTAGAACATAGTCTCCTGGCTGGGATGTCATGGATTCGATTACTACCAGACCATTTATTTGTGGGATATTTCTGCTCCGACCGGCTCCTACCCAGAGTTGAGTTTGCTATGGCCTCAACTGGGAAGACTGGGACTACATAGTCGAGTTTCATCCACTCACTGGATGTGTCTCTGAGACCGTTGCTCACATTTCCTGACTTACGCTGCTGGTGACTGTATTTGTCGGGCCTGGTCGATGCTAGAATACATCATGAAAATAAGCATAGAGCAGTCCAGCCCCGTCATGCAGTCTCAGACTTGAATGGACATCCATAGCATCCTCCTCCTCCTCATCCTTATTGATAAGCATAAACAAAAACATATCAAATTCTGTGTCTCTGGTTCCCTGCTCTCATGGTGACCTCAGTTTTGATTACCTCTCCCTGTCTGTGTCCTTGAGTTGGTTCTGCTGGAATCATCAGCATTTATAAATTCATGGGGACTGTTGTCGGACAGATGTGGTGATGCCCTCAGGAGGGAGAAGTCACTCACGCCAGCCTCCGCAATTAAGCAATGTGTTGTTGCCAGTTAGGGGCTTTGCCTGTGATCTGCTTTTGCTGCATCAGAACAGGCACCACTGAACACCACCGAAAGGACTCAGCTAATTCTGGTGGATTGCCTCATGACAACTTGACCTTGACTGCTCTTTGTGGATTACTGATGCTGGTGCTGTGGCAGGATGGGTCGGACTGTGGCTGCAAAGTGGACGGGAGGTTTGGGTGTGTGTGTGTGTGTGTGGGGGGGGGGGGGGGGGGGGGGGGCGTGAGGGTGTAGAGCCTCTACAATAGCACGGAAGATGAGACAAATATAGAGAAAAAAAAAAGGGGGGGGGGGGGGGGGGGGGGGAAACATGGGTGGTGGTGGTGGTGTCCTTGTTTGTCCAGTGTGCTTTGTGTGCACATTCACTGAGTAGCTTGTGCTGCGAATTCCGTGCCGTTGAAAGTATTCTTTGTTTTTAGAGTTGTGGGCGCGTGTAATCAACCATTTTCTCTCATCATGGGAGCAAGAGTTATCCCTCTTTTTTACTTTTCACTCCTCACCTAAGACATCCTTCCATAAACCCACCTTTCTTTCTTTATAAATATATTTTTTTTATTGCATTCTTTCTTCAATCTTTAAATATTGTAATATTTATTGACATGACGAACGCAATGCTGTGGGGGTGTCGGGGGATTATGGGTGTATGACCACCATTTTGGTCTGGATCCTTTGTCAGTTGTGCATTTTTTGTCTGTTTATTGTAACATTTTTTACGAAATCTTGTTTTGTTGGCATCTCGCTTTCCTGTGTGCTTTTTCTCTTTTTTTTCTTTTCTTTTTTTTTTTTTTTTTTTTTTTTTTATTCCACGGCCATCTAGCGCCCATTTTGATGAGATAAATGTTTGTTCGCTATTCGTTTTCATTGTCTTCCAATGTAGTTTGTCATGCCTGAAAATGACCAAAGATGTCGAAACGCGACGTTTTTTGTCTTGTAATTTGTTTGCCTCGTTCGGTCGGCGGAATTGTTTCTTCTTTGTTTCGTGCGTTTTCCCGCTTATGATACTGGCGAGCGAACGGGAAATAACCCAGCTTATCGGGAAAACCGGAACACATGGATTAAGTTGCGCATGCGTATTTTTCTACCGGTTAGGCCATGCGATATTTCCAAGATGGCTGCTGGGAGAGAAGCAGATAGTAGAAAGTCGCGGAAGAGCGAGTCTCAGAATGAAGACGAAGAAGAGATGGATGTTGAAGAGGAACCAGATTTTAATGACCCCCCAGATTTTGTAGATGATATAACAGACGAAGGTAAGTAATAGCTGGCCAGCAATGAATACCTTTTTGCAAGTGATGATACGGCGCTGCTTTCTGCACACGGATTTTGGCACGTACACGCGTGAAGTAGGCTACACGGTTGTAACATATGCCCAAATTTACCGAGCATATAGATGTATTTATGTATAAAGTTTAAGTAGTTAGGTACCTGACGTTGTTTCACAGGAATACATATAATGTAGTAAGTTTTTAAACTTCTTGAATATCGTGTGCGACTCCTTGTTGCCAAATTTCGCTCCAGGGGCCAACAGGCCGAGTCGCACTTTATTTTTTATTTCATTTTATTTTACTTTTTAACATGTGCGCTGGTAACCTACTCGTTTTTTGAGTGAACCAGTACTTTAGGAAGAAGAAGAAGAAGTTGAAGATGCTATGTGCTCGACGTCTGTTTCACAAGAATTCAGCAGACAGGTCTGTCTACCCTACGATTTTTATTTTAAAGCACATTTTAGTTTTACGAAATTTGAATGGAAAATACGATAATACGCCGAGTACGACAAAATACGAAAATCGGAAACGTTGGCTGCAAAAAAAAAAAAAAAAAGTACAATTTTCTGTTTAAAGTCGCGAGTTATTATCCCAAATTCCACTTTACGCGTAGCCTACTCGCTTTCACTGTGGTCGGCCATCTTTCATAATCATAGTGAGCCATTGACACAGATTATAATCAGTAAGAGAATGCCGCCATCAGCGAAATTATGCATTTATGAGAGTGATGAAGAGCTAGATGTGGACAAGAAGGTTGCCAAATGAGGGCGCAAACTTTCCAGAACTTGTACCTCACTAAGATCCAGTGAAGTAATGGTTCTATTATTTATAAAACCTATGTCTGTCTCTTCATGGGACATTTGGAACACCGCCTGCTAACCACATACACAGGCCCCACACTGGAATTATACAAAAGGTACATTGATGATGGTTTGGGAGCCACATCCATGCCCAAACAAGATCTCCTCAACTTCCTAAACTTTGCCCAGGCCTTCCATCCCTCATCCAACTAACCTGCACCATTACACAGTCAGCTTCCTGGATATCTCCATCTTCCTCGAAGATGGCCTGCTCAAAACTTCCATTTTCTGCAAAACCACTGATGCACATGCATACCTAGACTACACATCCTCCCACCACCCATACACTAAGTCTAAAGACAGCATTCCATACAGTTTCTCCGTCTTCGCAGACTTTGCTCCAGCGAAGAAGACTTCTGTACACAAGCAGCCAAAATGTCAGAATTTTTCACAAACCATGGATACCCCCCAGTTCCATCATCAATGAAGCTCTCAGCCGCACCACAGCTATATCCAGAACATCTGCTCTGGAAACCCAGCATTCAAAGGAGACAGACAGACCAACCACATGCCTCCTCTTCCACCCACACAGCCTTCCCATTTGCAGGATTCTCAAATCCATTGGCACATTGTACAAAACCACAAAATCTGCCTTCCATACCAGACCCATGATCACATTCAAACATGATAAAAACCTAAAAGATCTTCTCGCACTTGCCTCCTCTTCCACCCACACAGCCTTCCCATTTGCCGGATTCTCATATCCAGTTGGCACATTGTACAAAACCACAAACCTGCCTTCCATACCAGACCCATGATCACATTCAAACATGATAAAAAACCTAAAAGATCTCCTCATGCGGTCCAAATTGAACAGAATCTCTACACCTACACCACCAGGTATTCACCCCTGCTCAAAACCTAATTGCAAAATCTGCCCACTCACCACACAGACACCATCCTACAGGGTCCCAAGGACTCCTTCACTATTAAATGCACATTCTCCTGCCAGAGTGGCAACATTGTATACGCTATTCACGCTGCCAGCTGTGTGGCAAGATCTCTATCTATATGCAAGTGAAACGGCCCGCACACTGAGACACACGTCTCTGAACACCACTGGCTGACATCTGCCACCACTGACCCAAACCAGTTGCCATACACTTCAACCACCCCCAACACAACATCAGCCATGTGAAAGTCTTGGCACTCTTGCAATCACAGAGTGACAGCTTTGAGCATACATCAAGAAAACCCATCTCATTGCCAAACTGGCACGCTACACCCCAAAGGCATCAACATCCAACAGTAACACAAATATACATACCCACCACTCCCACACCAGTCGGCATGATCTTCCACCAACACATGCACACATGTATACACATGTATACACACACTTCACTACCATAACCCCTACTACCCACTGCATACACAAGTTGCAGCCAGCCACCCCCCCCCCCCCCCCCCCCCATTTATTTCATTTCATTTTATTTTCAACTTTGTTTACTTCTATTATTTTTATTTATATATCTATATTCGTTATTATTTAATTATTAGCTTATTCATTCATTTGATCTATAATTTTTTTTCAGTGAATTTTATATCTATTAAAAAAAAAAAAATTTTATTTTTTAATGTGTTCATTTATTTTGCTTTTTTAATTATCCATTTGCTTCATTTTACTTACCATCGTTTCACGCTCCCTCATTTTCTTTTTTCTTTTTTTTTTTTTCCCCCTTTCCCCCAACCCCCTGTTCTTCTCCCATAATCCCCATGTTTCTGTCTGGTGGCCATTTTCAATTTGGAGACGGAACAGGAGAAGCACAGCTAAGTGGCTACATGTTCTTCTTGTTACTGTCCTAAATATTGTGTGTTTTCACCTGAAGAAGACCCAAGAGGTTGAAATGCATTATTTCTAGTCCTGTATTCTTATTTGTCTGTGTCCTTGGTGGTAACTAACCCCCCTCTCTTGTCAAATTTTGCTTCCTCAGTCATTTTTTTTTAAACTTTGGTCAGACTGGTTAATATTAGGCAATACTGTATGGACAACAAATTTGAAAAAAAAAAAACACCAGTAATCCCATCAAAGATATTCAGAGAGAGATTTACAAAAAAGAATTGTGGATTGTAGAAGTATTCATATGAACAAAGGGTTAGGTTTTTAAAATGACCAAGTTCGGAATACAGGCGCCTACATGGCGACATGATTGAAACTTAAAACTTACACATGGATTTTATGACGTTAAAACCACTGGCACATTATGTCGGTTGAATGGAGAATCTACAACCAGAGTGCACTAACAAAAGAAATTACTAAAACTTCAAAAGCAACTAACTTTTTCACTAACAGAATTGTTAATACTTGGAATAACTTGCCAGTCAATGTTGTTGGAGCAGACTGTTAACACTTTCAAAAATTGTCTTGATAAACACTGGATACACCTTAAGTTTCAAACAAATATTGACTTGCATGTTTAAAAAACCGTGCATGTGCTTTATAAAAGTGCGAGAATGAGGCCAAAATATTTCTCGCTAAAACCATATCCACATTGAGCAGGCTAAAGGCTGAAAATGCCTAATATGCCACCGATATCATATGATATGACAAACTTTGAAGTGCTTAGTCCCAAGCTCAAAAAGGTCCAACTTTGGTGTGGTGCGAAACAGGTTTTTAATTGTGCTCATGGAGGGCACAACGACTGCATAAAGCATGTTTTCTCAAATCGCATGAAAAACTTGGAGAAGTGGTGGTGAAAGTTCAAAGTTGTTTATTTTGTCCATGTACGAAAATTATTTTGTGGTGACACATTGCAGTATCACATTATAAAATACAGTGTAAAATACAATAGAATAAAATCAAATTAATTTGCTTTTATAAAACAACAAATTGAAGAATAATGAAGGACAGTGTTCGTGCACACCACTGGTCACAACAGTCGCGCCCCCTTGCGTCCCTGTCTCTCTCTGAGTATTTTCCTCCTTTGAGTCCTATCCTTACTTTCATCCAGCATTTCCAAGGTCAACTTGTCTTGATTGTAGACTGGGGAATTTAGTAGCTGCTCCAGCTTGTCAAGAAAAAAAGAAAGCACACACGCCAGCTCACGTAGATTTTGCTATGTTAATGACGTCAAGATCAGTATGTCAAGGAGAGAACAAAAAAGAAGACGTCACAACACGCCAAAAGATGGCATTCCATTCACTTCTGAAGAAAACGCTGATGACCTGGGCCAACACACGGCAAAAACAGCAATGGTGGCGCAGAAACTGACCACCAGAGACTTCCGCAATCCCAGTAGAACAGCCCTGGCATGTTAGACAATCTTGAATGGGACTACAACCAACACTACACCACTATCACCTCAAGGCCATGGCAACAAGATGAAGACCATCCCGCACAAGGCGCAAAACGAAGGACCTAAAAGAAACAATGCAATGGATACCAAAACGGTGCTTCCAACAGACAGACACTGCCCAAACCAGGCAGGTCCACAACTTTTAGATGGAGACGTGGCATAGACGCAACACATTGGAACAAAAAGGTCAGAGGACACACCACCACCAGACTTGTTTTCAGTTGATAGGAAATGACGTAACACCTCAGTTGTACGAGCATTTAAAAAGGCCAAGACGAAGTCTAGTAGGGGACCGAGCATTTAAAAAGGCCAAGACGAAGTCTAGTAGGGGACCGGGAGCAGCAGGTGACAAACGCCGAGATGATGACTATGATGTGTAGGCTGGTGGCTGACGCGAATCTGTCCCTGTGAACGACCGATTGTCTTGTTCCCTATTCAAGATGTTTCCTGACACCAGTGACAGCAAAACTTCTCAAGATGTGTCTGTCACTTTAACTTCTACTGTTAATTAGCTCCACTCCCCCTGCCCACACCCCAAAAAACGGGGGAGGGGGATGATGAAGTACGGTCTCAGTGGTGGATCACTTCTGACTTTTTTTTTGCACTTTGACTGGCAGTAGTTTTTTACTTTGCTGCAGATCTCCTAGTGGGTGTTTACTTCAGGACTTGTGATATTATTAACTTAGAGAGAGCTGCTGGTGCTGAGGGTGCAACAGAATGAAACTGGATGTGGCTGTGAACCAGAGAACAACAATTAGCAGTGTAGGGGTAATGTGGTGAGACTGATGTCATATGATAAAGATGAGATGGAGGGAAAAAGAGGTGGGGGAGGGGGGAAGAAACCTGTAACCCCCCCCCCCCCCCCCCATTTTATGATGCAAACTGTTTGTGTGAAATATGCTGCATGACAAAATGAAAAGAATGATAATTTCCTGATAATCTCATTCGAATGAGACTTTAAACTGAGGTTCCATGTGTGAACACACTCATAACATCTTGCACACATGTAAAATCCAATCACCAACTTTCGAAAGAAGCCAGTTTTGCGTTGGTGAAGATGACGCGTTACACATAGCATACACCCTGCATGAGAAATGGAAAGAATGAATGAAGTAAGGAAATTGAGTGAACGATGTTGAACGATATTGACTGGATGACACGGAAAAAAGACTGAATGAAGCGCCAGCTGGCAGCTCTTCAGTCGGCACTACCCAGGTAGTCAGTCTGTTGTATACACAGGTGTGGATTGTAAAGCTCTTAGAGCTTGGTCTCTAGCCGAGGATAGATGCTGTATAAGTAGTCACAATAATAATAACTTCGAAGAAGAAGAACAAAATTAATCTTTTTAATTTAATTGCAGTATTTTGACAGATGGTTTCAAGAAATTTGATTGAAGATTAATTGTGTGCTCAGAAGTATTTTAGTTTTCATCAGGAGCAGACTACAGACATTTCAACAAGTACTCAAAATACGAAAAGCACAGAATGTATATAATCATGTGTTATTCAGTATTTGAGTTATTGACACAATCAAAGAATGGTGGAATTTTTAAATAAAAAGATATCTTAAAGTTTGTAGTGGTTACTTATCATTGGTAGTTATATACAGTTATAATTCTGTTCATATTCATTCCTTGTTTGCAGTGGTTACTTATCATTGGTAGTTATAGTTATAATTCTGTTCATATTCATTCCTTGTTGTATGTTTCAGAGCTCCTTGGTGATTTGCTTAAGAAGAAACCCAAGACCACAGATGGGATTGACAATGTGATAGTTGTCGAAAACATACCTGAGGTTGGCCCCGAGAGGTTGGAAAAGCTCAAAAGCGTCATCAAAAAGTTGTATTCAAAATTTGGCAAGGTGGTCAATGATTTCTGCCCAACTGAGAATGACAAAACAAAAGGGTATGCTATAAAATCTTGTTATTACATGTATAATGGCATCAGTATTCCAGCATGCAAAGCAAGTGGAATTTCGAGCATTGGGGTTTCTGCTGCTATGAAATTTTTTTACATGTACATGTATGGTCAAAATGATTACAGCAATTTAAGCAAGTTGATTGTCAGACCTGTAGGTTTCTTTTTTTTCCCCCATACAACTTCATTTAATTCTTGCTGTTTTTCTGTCCGTGTCTTTTGCTAGTACCCTTTCCTTGCCTTTTTCTAATTTGATGGTGTTATGCATTTTTTTTTACATGAAGTGAAGGGGGTTGGGGTGGGGGGAGACTGTTCCATCTTATTGGAGATTTTGTACTAGGTAGCCAAGATGATTAATTCAGAGAGGAAATATAGGAGAGGAAAGAGAGATGCTTTGAATTTAAGCTTTTCAAACTAGTTACGTTGAAGACTGGGGACAGTGACTTGCTCATTCAAACCCTCCATTCAACAGGAGACAGTTCAAAATGGCGGGGGGAGAGAGAGAGCTGATTCGAAAATGCATGATTCGTTTCATTGAAAGAAAGAAAAAAAAATTATTAAAGTATTTACAAGAGGATGAACTGGTAAAGGGTAAAACCTATGAGCTTTTTAATCTGTAGTGAAAATGCTGTAAATATATGTACAAAGATTTTTTTTCTGGGAAGGCAGTTGAGATGTCACTTCTTGGTGCAGTCTTTGGATGGAAAATTGCTTTGTGGAGAAAGTTCACTTTTTCTTCTGTGTAGTCTTGGTGCCTGATTAGTTGACTTGTATTACAGGTACATGTTTTTGGAGTTTTCATCACCACTGCATGCTCAAGAAGCTGTGAAAATGACCAATGGCTACAAGCTGGATAAGCAGCACACATTTGCGGTCAACCTTTCTCAGATTTTGAGCGCTTTAAAAAACATCCCTGAGGAGTGGGAGGAACAGAGATCAAACCATATGAGGACAAGGTACATAGATTTACCAAAGACTAATTCTGGTGTTTCAAATCAAGATAAATTATAATTATTGTTCCATTGGCATTTGTTTTGTTTGGTGTCCTACATTAAAGCATATTTATTGATAAACGTATGTGCACAATCACGCACACACATACCTGAAAACACCAGTGTTTCAGAGCAAATACTGTTCTATTGATCCAAACCTTTTGAAGCTTATAACTCAATATCAGCCATTTTGCTATCAACTTTTTTTTTTCTCCCCTACTTAACATATAAATGACTGGGGTACTGCATTAAAGAAAGAAATGACTGAAAACCGTGCAGTTTCATAACAAACCAAGAAAATGTTTTTGTATGAAACTTTAGTAGATGTAGCTGCTTAAATGGATTTGCTTGTGTGAAAATAAGAATTGTATGAATATCTGAGAAGCACCTACAGCTTTGTTATTTTTCTGTTTTTCTTTCTGTAGCAGAATTGAGATTGGTTTCAGTAGAAATTGGTTTGAACGCACACACACATACGTACACACACACACACACACACACACACACACACACACACACACACACAATCACGCCCACCACCCCCCCATGACTGGTTATGAGAAAGTGTTCACCAACGAAAACAGCATGAAGACATAAAGTAGTGAGAGAGTTGTCTCATCTCTTTTGCACTGGTTACATAAAAGCAAAATGAAAAATGACTTGAGCATAATGTGGAAAGGTCTGGCTTGCAATCGCACAATTATTCAAAACTAAAAAAATCTGAAGTTACTTGCGTTTGGTGGACCTTTTCTTCGATGTTTTGTCTTTTTCATATTGATGGTTTATTGCAGGGCAATCTACGTCACTGGTTGCTGAATAAAGACTGCTATGACCAGTTTAGTGTGATCTATGATGCTGGAGAAAAGACTGCCATCTTCCTGAACAGTATTGAACCAAGCAAAGTGGAGGAAAGGAATGTGAGTTTAAAATCAATCAAGTGATTTAGATCATCAAAGGATCTCATTATGCCAGTGAATATCCAGAGCTTTGGTTTTAGGTCTAAATGGTATGTGGGAGAGTGCAGTATTGTTGTGAATGCCATGCTGAAATTAAAGAATGTTAGTGAATATTTATAGTAATGGTGGACATGATGTTTTGGTTGTTGGAATGTCTGAGATGTCATTTTAGGTGTAAAAAATGGTTCTGTTAAAAGAAAAGAGCATGAGATATATGGGGAGAAGGTTGGGTCAAATCATAGTTGTGAGAAAAGTCAAAAGAGAAAGGTTTCACATATAGGTTGTGATGAGCACAGCTTACTTTCACATATAGGTTGTGATGAGCACAGCTTACTTTAGTATGAAAATTGTGGTTTCAGGTGATTTTGTTAGAAATTTACAAAAAGAATCTGCACTTTGTTTCGTAACATATTTGCAATCCAGTATCTTTCTAGAGGTAGATAGATACTTCATTTTTAATGAATAAGTTTTCCATGACATGCAAGTGTGCTACAATCTATTAGTCATGGCAAGAGAGAGCAGATACCAACAGTCAAATTGTATGTTGTTTTTGACTGCCTACAGAGATGGACTGAAACCTACGTTCGTTGGTCACCCCAAGGAATCTACCTGTCCACATTTCACCAGAAGGGCATCGCTCTGTGGGGAGGAGAGAAATTTATCCAGATCCAGAGATTCAGTCACCCTGGTGTGCAACTGATTGATTTTTCTCCATGTGAAAGGTATGATGTCATGGATGGAAGAATGTGTCCTGAAGAATGTTGTTATGTTCGGAATCAATTGACATGAAAGGAATTATCAGTGCATTTATTGTAACCAGTGTAGTGCTGGTCTTTGTGCGACTTTCCTGGCTCAGTTCTTGGCAGCTTTCACAATTTCTTCCCTTGTCTGTTCAGCATGGTATGTATGACATGACAAGTGATGAAACAGAATTGAAGAGAGAGAGAGAGAGAGAGAGAGAAGCAAGTTTAGGTTCTTGTTTTTAATTTTGGGCAGAGAATTAGGAAAAAAAAAGAGAAAAAGAAGTTTATGTTCTTGTTCTTACTTTTGAAAGATGAAAGTATTTTAAGTTTAGATGCCTGTTTAAATGGAGGATGAAGGAAAGAATTTTCCTTGCAGGTTATAGATTGTGGCTACTACCTTCAGATCTTCTACTGCAAATTAGACACCAAATTTTTGTTCATTGAGAATGAATGATTTTGAATTCACCTTGTCTGTCACAACTTCGTAAGTTGCTGTGATCTTTGTTTTTGAAGGTTGTGATGTTTTTGCCAGGTACCTGGTTACATTCAGTCCCCTCAGAGACAACCGTGAAGATCCTCAAGCCATAATCATTTGGGATGTGCGCACAGGCCAGAAAAAGAGAGGGGTTTCCACTGTGAGAGTCAGACCACCTGGCCAATATTCAAGTAAGTTTGTTCTTATTTCATTCATAATTCAGTACAAAATGCATGAATCAATCCTCTTGCAGTCATAATGGCTCAAACCACTTGTCATTTGATAGTAAACTTGCAATATACACTGGAAGCAGGTGTGACTGGTTCTTCCTATAATGAAAACAGTATGAGGACAGAAAACTGCTTGCCTTGTGTATGGGAGGAAGATGGCATCATTTGGTAGGAGGATGAAATGAAATGAAGCTTACAGTTGAACAGTGGGTTGCAATGGAGCGCGGTTGGTGAGAATGTCAGGTGAAAAGAAACGCTGAAATAGGGAGTGATATTGTTGGCAGGTGTTTTGTTGTTTTTTTTTTTGTGTAAATGAAAGAAAATTAGACATTGTTTTTAAAAGCAGTTAATTTATGAATGTTGTAGAGTTGCAAACTGATTTGAAAAAAAATTGCTCCAAAATACTTTCAGGACCATTCTTGTAATAATTGCAATATTATTAGGATGGCCCCATTCAATTTCAAGATTGGAGGGATGGTTGTAATCGGTTTCAGGTTAGGGACTTGTCTCCAGTTAAACCCCAGAGGTCAGATGAACTGTATTTGAAAATCAAAAATGAAAATGTATGAACACTTTGAGGTCTTTCACTGTGAGTAAAGCAGTGATAGTATTTTGAAAAGACCAACATAAACACATGTATGTGTAAATGTGTGTATACTGGCAGGCAGAGACCGATTGATTTTGAAATGTTTTGTATTCAGGACCAAGATAAAAACCAGTGCATAGCTGCAAAGGATCAAGCATGCTTTTCAAAGTAAATCAGATAGTCATGTTGCAGTGTCAGGTCATGTTGCAGTGTTAACGGATAGTTTTGTTGCAATGAACATAGTGAAAAGAAAAACTGCATTGGACAGAATGGAAATTAAAATTTTTTTTTTTTTTTGTAATCTAGCAGGAAACAGCTTGCAGAATACATCTCCATGATTAATGTAAATATGGAAGACAGAACATATATTGTGAATTAAACAGTGATTTTCAGATCTTCTAGCCCAACATTAGTTCAGAGCTAAAAGGGCCCAAGTTGTAGATGTGTGCAAACAGAAGAGAAACACATCTTGATGATCTTGTCATTCACGTCTCCATTTAGAGAGCAGTGGACATGGAAACACCTTTTGGTATCATGTACTATACCATGTCAGACCATAGCATTCTACGGCAGTTAGTCAGCTCTGCCAGGCCGAATTTTTTGTGGCTAATGCAGTAATAAGAAGTCACGTGATGCCCACCCTGCTTCCACCATAGGAAGAAAGCCGGTGGCTGCTTCCTGTTCCTCTTTCATCTTCGGTTTGCAGCCTGAGCAAGATAAGCCTTGTGCTCTGTCTCGCCTATACTTCTTCTTTGTGTAAAGATTGCTTGTGTGTTTGCTTCTTTACTTGTTCAGGTGTGGTTTTTTGCTAAACCCTGGGTACACATGCCGTGTGAGGCTTACGGTGGGCATGTTTCTATTTTATTTTCATGCTCGTCGTGATTGCTCTCGCGACCTTGTCTTTCTTTGCCATCGAGTTTGCCTTTTGATCTCTCGATCCCCTATTACAGAGAATAAACAAGCTTCCTTATCTTAAATTCTCCTAGTCGCCTTTCGGCCTCGCTTCCGTATAGCTGCAGCGCGATAGTTTTTTTATTTTACTCTCGCACTTGCTTGTCACTTTCGGTGATCAAACCCTCACCGGTCAATCGATCCGCCATCTTTCATTGTTCCATGCGTTCAGCGTTTCTGCCATATTGCCTCACTGCATGCTGTCCACCTTCGGTCGCACCTGGTTTGGCGGTACGGAGGTTTATTGCCTCACCACAGGCGGTCGCACCTGTTTTGCACCTGGCTTGGCGGTAGAGGGTTATTGCCTCACCGCAGGTGGTCGCACCTGGTTTGCACCTGGTTTGGCACTTACCTTGCCAGTCGTTCCAGCCGCCATCTTTCTTTCCTCACCGGTCGTCTTTTCCGCCATCTTGCCTCACTTTCGTGGTCGTCCACGGACATCGTACCTGGGTTTAGCAGTATGGAGGTTTCCCCTCCACCCTCATTCTTGTGATCATTGTACTAGTACAGGTCGATCGAGTTTCTCTCGATCTAACAGTACACATTATTAGTGTTACTAGTACGGGTCAATCGAGTCTTCCATTCGATTTCTCGATCCCCTGTTTTATCGTTGTACTAGTACAGGTCGATTGAGTTTCTCTCAACCTAGCAGTACGCATTATTAGTGTTACTAGAATGGGTAGATCGAGTTTTCCATTCGATTTCTCGATCCCCAATTACTCCTATTGAGTTCTTTACGATCTCTCAATCAAGTATCATCAGTGTTGTTTTTATCAGTGCTGTAGCACAAGGTCAATCGAATTGATTTACGATCTCTCGACCGACCCGCTTGTCTCCACTTTGTGGTCATGTGCTCCATGTTTGCTCTGCCACTAGACCAGACCCACGTTCTTGCAAATCAGTATGACCTTCTTCAGTCAGGACGAAGATATCGATCGGTTAAATGCATAAGTGTCAGATTTAAACAAAGTTTTATTCCCCTGTCCATTGATTTTATGAACCGAGGAGATGTTTAATTGAAATCCAAATTCCTTTATATGAATGTATGTCATATGTGAGAAAATGGGTAATGTGACTAAATTATTGTTTATTTGCTGTGAATGTGTGTGACCACAAATTAATTTCTCAAATTGAGATAATAAAGTTGACTTGACTTGACTTGACTTGACTATAGCCCAACATGGTGAAGGGCAACAACGGGTCAAGCCACTTCGCCGTTCAGAAGTCGCTTATTGCCCCGGAGGACCCGCGTGCCAATTCCTCACAGCAATCCGTTCTTGCTACGGAAGAACGTACGGCCGGTGTAGAGGGGGGTTCGCAGAGGGGACGAGCGACCATCAGTTTGATACCTCCTCCTCTACCCGACCGGCGGACACACGATCACTGCATCTGAAGGCCAGAAGGCAAACGGCTACCATTTCTAAAAGCCCTTTAATATCCCGAAAAAACTAATGGCAAGGCTCCCTTAAAAGGGCAAGCCCATTTCAGAATTCTGATCAAATTGTTCCTCTTTACCTGCCAGCTTGCCTTCTTCCCTTCTGACGCACGGTGAGACCTCTACTATCATGCTGAGTCACGCAACTCTCGGCCCCCGGGGAATTTTTGCTGAGGTGCGGACCAGCACGGGTGGCGGGATGCGTTCGGAATCACCACCCGTCGTTCAGCTACATGAGCCTCGTGCCATTAGTTTTCCCCCCACTAATAGCACGCAGGCTCAGGACGCTCTCCCCCACCTTGCGCAGTGCAGCCACCAATCCTGCACAAGGAGCGTCTCTACTCAGGTGGCAGACTTATGGCCAGACTTTTGGGGACCCCAACTGACCATGACTCTGGATCTCAACCACAGGCATCACTTTGTTCGGATCTGTGCTGCTCAGACCCGGTGGTCGACCCACCCCGATCGAGTGCTGCACTTTACCCAAGGGGTACAGGACGTTGGGGAGCGGACTTCTTCCGCTCACCCACTTTGGCGTCTGTGGTCCCGTTCCTCCGGGGGAGGATCGACCAGCGGGACCACAGGTAACCTGCTCAATCCCAACCAGGGGGTGGCCACATCACTGCAGCCATCCCAATCCGCGCACATGCAGGTAGGGGGCTCGGTTGCCGTGCCCCCACACCGCTCCCCCTGTTACACAGGGGGCCTACATGGATCCCACAAGGGAGGTATATGAGGCAGTGCACTCTATGGGGCGGGTACGACAGACCACGCTCTCTTGATACCCCCCACTGGTGTCTCAGGTTACCCTGGCCCCCAAGGAAATCCTGCCCCAGGGCTGCCACAGCCCCGCCATCTTCTTCGGGGACTGGTGGCTCTGTGCCCCCGAGAGGGACCAGTGGCTTACTTATGACCAGCTCCACAGTCGTATGTGGCATCCAGTCTCCTCAGCTGGATCGACCTCCGTCTCTCTCCCCTCTCTCAGGCGCTGTCTGATCGGCTTTCCCCCCAAGTCTGCCGCCGATTAGGAGCCACTAGGGACCCGCCCTCGCATTCCCCCCACTACCCAGCTAGGGTGGGGACCCCCACGCACCCCTGCTGTTGCCTCCTGCAGAAGGTTCAGCTCAAGCTCTCCAGGAACCCAATCCCCAGAGTCTGAGGATGAGGTAGACAAGTTCTTCTCATCTGGCGACATGTCCATCCTTGAGCGATGGCACCCAGAACTTGTAGCAGAGGTTCCGTTAGACCGGCATATGCCGGTTTTTACCGGTAAATATTTGCCTTGTACCGATAAAAATAAAAGTCACCGGTACCATGTACTGGCAGAACAGCCTCTCTCTTGCATACACATTAATGCTGTTGTCATCAGAGGCACGCTCTTTTGATCAGTTTCCTTTTGCCTGGGCGGCGAACATTTTCAACGGCATGCGGCAACGCTGCAAATAGGCCTAGATGAAGAACTGTTTAGTCTTCTGTGTACGGCCATGGACTGCGTGTGAATTTGTGGACTGAGTACAATAATCTCTTTGCTGACGTATTTTTCTTGGTGGCGTGTTTTTTTTTTTTTTTTTTTTTTTTTTTTTTCTAGTGTGACGTTTGTGTCAGTTACTGTGACAGTTGCAGACTTTTCTCTCTCCGTCTCACTCAATATTCAACCGTTCCTGCTGATAATTCAGATCTGCCTGACTTGATCAAAGTTGTGTGCGTGTCAGTGACAGTAATCCTGCAGCCCATGGATTTTACATCGGCGTGACGTGTCAGATCTTTCCGGACAGTGACTATGTTTAACTTGACTGTTGCTGTGTCAGTCTCAAGTTACCTTCACTAAACTGTTGCGATGCTGATGGATATCGTTCATTCATTTGGGTAAGTTGGGTTTTTTCCAGTTTTCTACTTTGATATCTGCCTGTTTCGTGCACTGCAAAATGATTTGTGCTGTCATCGGTTGTTGCATTAGTCCGTCCGTGTAGCCACTTGCAGTTGTTTTGCATGATTGACCCCAATACTTTGATTTTATTTTTTCTATGCTGCATGATTAGGATGGTACCGGCTGGTGCTTGGCTTGTACCGGAAATTTTTTTCTTTGCCGGTACCAAATACCGGCAAATTCTGTAGTCTAACGGAAGCTCTGTTGTAGTGAGGTAGCTCCCACCCTCTGACAAGATCTTTTCTTCGCTAGGTACGCCGTCCCCCGGACCCCCCCCAGCCCAGCGACCTTGCCCAAAATTCGTCGCACCTCAGACACTTACCTCCATTTGGGAGAGTCCAGCAACTCTAGCCAGGGGTGCACAGGCTGTCCGTCTGCAAGGGATTGAATTCCTCTTGGCCCCGAACACGGTCCCGGTAGCACCTTCCTCAGGGACCCCGGCAGGCCCACATCTCTCCCTGTGCTCCGACAATCTGGTGACCAGGGAAATCACCATTTCCACACCGTCAGGCACTGTGCTACAACAATGGAGTCATTGCTCATAACAACAGAAGAAAAAAAAAGATTATGTCTGTGATCAAAGCCCCACTTTCAAGTATTGATCAGGAGCACAAACCACCCACTGCCGACTCCAGAAGACTGATTGCTACATAGGGAAATTTCTGAAGTAACGATTCCCTTTTAGCATATCTTTAACTTTCTTACAGAGTCATTCAGTGGTGTTGAACAAAATGTTGAGATTTTTTATCATTCAGTCCTGTTGCATTTTGACTACTCTGTCATTTTCATTTTGTTTCGTGTGTTTTTTTTACATTTTGTGTGAGGCCGTTTTCGAAATTTATCAAAAAATATCTGTACAGTATTCTCTGTCCAGTGCTTTCTGAGCTGAGGAGAGTGTAGGACTAGATATTGGAGTGTATTTTGGTGTTTGACATAATTTTTTTGTTTTTTGATGACATTTTTATTTACGAATTTGTCAGGTGGAGCCCAGATGGCTCTTACTTTGCCAGAATGGGGGTGGACACCATCAGTGTATATGAAACGCCGGTAAGCCTTTTTACCTTTTTTGTGCGTGTGTGTGTGTTTATAAATGATTGAGCTTACTGATGAATGTTATGTGTGTTTTGTAACGTAATTAGAACTATTATTGAAAAACTTTTTGTTTAAAGCATTGTTTTACACTACTGTGTGGACACAATATTAGGTAACTATAAATTTTCATTTGTGAATTTGATAATAGAATTATATAAAAAGAAAAAAAAATCTCCGTCACAATGATATAACCGTATTAACATGCATATCTTTATGCTACAGCTCTAATGTTCACACACACTGGATGCATTATTGTAGAGAGTCAGAAAACTATAGAGTAGAAAGGGATCCAATGTCTTGATATGTTTATCTGCTGTCCAGTATTCACGAATGTATGAAAATGTAATAATGGCTTCTTCTTTTTTTTCTTTAGTCTTTTGGACTCCTTGACAAAAAGAGCCTGAAGATTCCGTCTATAAAGTAAGTATTACAGTTTGTAATTTTGATATCTCCAATTCTGTGCGTCCTGATTATTCTGATTACAAGAATTCTTTTGTCTTCTTTTTGATGCCATCACAATTGCGTTACTGGCAAGGTAAGTAACTCCGTAATTTGAATATGGTTACCCAATTAAAAAATTAATTTAAAAGAGAGGAAAGGAAATAATGAAATGAAAATAATTTTAAAAATTCCTACGAATATATGTTGCTATATCGTAAGTTTGAAGAATGTCACATGAGCCATTTACTTGGGGGGGGGGGAAAAAAATCTTCTTCAGAACTTTCTTCCGAATTGTTGTTCATCATACCTGGAACCTCATCCCAGTCGAAATCTAGGTCACTCTAAGCTTCATTACCCAGCACTTTCACTAAGTCTTATGCCGTAAATCCTACAAAACACAGTATCTCCATCATTAAATCTCATTATAGAATGGCAGGAATCAAGGTTAGCCATGGTGAAAAACAGCATTCGACCGAAAAATTAAAAAAATTCGTAACTCAAACCACGGCACGTATCGACTGCGTTTTTTTTTGCAAAAACGGAAGTAAATGGCTACAGGTAGAAGGAAGTCACGTTCTCGCGAGACTTCCTTTTCTACGAGAAACATGGCGGCGCCCATTGTTGCCACATGTTTTACCAGGCGCTGGCAGGCACTCAGCCTTTTGGCTGTGTGATTTCCGGTCAGGCATTAGCGGGCGCCCGCTTGTCAAGAGAGTTAATGTGTCTGTACCATTTACAGTCACACCTAGATTGCTATGTCACATGTCAGCACTTGAAGTCCACTAGGAGCAGTCAGTCTCTGTAGTATATACTGATGGACTGGTGTTTGATCTAATTCACCACAAATCTGTCTTTCTGATGACAGTAATTCTTAGTCAATGTTGCCAGGATGAATGAACATCCCCCTTGACAGGCAGCAGTGGGCCAATCAGCAGTGCTCATGAACTTGTAGTGCAAGCAATTTTAACACACAGACTCACTACAGATATTGAGAGGAAGTCAGAACCGAGGTTGAGACGAGAAGGCCAAAGGATGGATAAGATATATGACAGAACTGTACTCTGCATTTCCTTTTGTAAGAATATGTCTTTGGGTTTGCCAAGTCTTAAGGACAGGACAGCTGCAGTGTTGGTCAGGGGAAAAAAGTGGAATTTGGACTGTAATGCTTATAATTATCTCAAAAATGCTTCAAAGTGCATGATAAATTTTTTTTTTTTTTATAGACCAATGGTTTGTGTGTATGTGTGTGGGTGAGAGAGAGAGAGGAGGAGAGAGAGAGAGAAAAAAATTACAAAAATACGCAGATAATTGATAATATATGTAAAAATGAATTCAAGTTCATTTTGGATCTTCAACAGTGCCCACTTTCCAGCTGTCTGGTCCAAACTGAATTCAATTGAAGTGTCTGTAAGGAGCATTTAAAGTATGTATGAAGGCTTATTTTATTATTATTATTATTTTTTTTTGTATCAGGCCCTGAAGTTGATTTTAAAAGTCTGTGAAAAGCCCATAAAAGGTCTTGATTTTTTTTGTTTTGAAGTCTTTATGATGTCTGTTAATTGTACTATGTTAAACTGGTGCAAGCTTTGACCAGAATGCTTATTAGCTTTGGCAAAAATATAAGATCTGAGGCATTGACTTTATTCAGATTTCATTACCATGTGATGTCGTCTGGCTTTCAAGAAATGTCTCACTGGAACATTGTAGCTACTTATGAAAACATACTACACATTAGTTATTAATTAATTAAACTGTTGTGCATACTGAGCACTTCTCTGAAGTCCAAGACAAAAATGCTGAACATTCCTGTTGTAGCAGCATTTGTTTGATAATTTTCTGTTATGAAGCAAAGTAGCATGGCATAAGTTTGAGCCTAGTTTGCCTGTATTAGTGGGTAAAAAGAAAAGGGGAGCCTGAAGAAGGTACCAAAAACTACTTTTTTTTAATTTAAAGCCCAGAGATTATCATCAGAAAATGTCATTTGTAGAGACTTCAGTTGGTCACCAACGGACAGTATCATTGCATACTGGGTACCAGAGGAATCCAACACACCTGCCCGTGTCACCTTGATAGAAATCCCGAGCGGAAGGAGCTGTGTGTCAGGAACCTGTTCAATGTGGCCGACTGCAAGATGCACTGGCAGAAGAACGGTGATCATCTGTGCGTCAAGGTGGATCGCTATTCCAAGGCAAGAAAGTGGAGGAGAAGGATCAGTACAAGTATAGCGTAAGTTATTTCTATACGTATTACATTTTTCTATGTTTTTTGTTCTGTTTTTACAAAACAAAGCATTAAAAAATCGTAGGTTCTTTTTAAGTTTTATGGAGCAAGGATCAAGGAGCCTCTCCTTTTGGTCTGAATTCTTTCTTGGTGCCATATGTAAAAGATCTGTTTTACAAATAATTTGAAATATGGGATATTGTTTTCAATGTTATTCATAGTTGTCCAGCTTTTCAAGGCTTTATGATGTGCATTGATCTATAAACCAGAATACATTGTTTCAGGAAATTATTGGTATATTTCTGTTAAGCTTTATGATGTGCATTGAGCTATAAACCAGAATACATTTCTGTCTGGAAATTATTGGTATTTTTCTGTTGCCTTCCACTATGATACAGTGAAAATGACTGATAAAACAACTGCTAATTTATCTGTTGGATTGAAATTTGAGTCTCTGAGTTGACTACAGCAAGTGGTTTTAGGGGAAAAAATATTCATGAGTTAAAAGTTTCTTTTCCAGTTTTGTGATCTGATTCATTAGTGTGGGTAGAATATGTCCCTGACGACAGTAAACCCAAACCGTTGAACATATGCGCCAAAGATGTGCCATGTACCACCAGTAAGACAAAGAGGTGTGGCCATTTGGCTCTCCACCATCAACTGAATTCTACAGGTGCTACCAAGAGCTAGCAAAGATGGCTGTGTTAAATCACTGGACCTGAACTTGTCATGTAGCCGCAAAGGCCAAGAAGAAAAATCAATATCTGGTAAACTTATGAAACCTGAATGATTTTTTTATTCTTTAGATTTTGATGCAGAATAGCTTCAGATTGCCAGTGTACAGTGAACATTTTAAGTGACATGAGACATCAAGCTCATGTGCCAGGCTGTCATGTACCTGTCCCAATAATGCTGAAGTGGGATCGGTCCTCTTCTCACTCGATCTTGTGGAGCATCAGAAATGAGAAATGCCTATCCATGCAAACGCAGTATATTCTTGGATATGAACGATCAGCTTTTTGATTGATTTGGTATCTAAACAGGAGAGAAAAGTTCAGGATCAGATTACTGCATGACTGCTAAGACAAGCACCAATTCATTTTTTAAAATTTTTATTTTTTTTTTTTGCTTGATTTGTTTTTTGTTCTCTAGAAATCTATTGAATTTAAGTGTGCTTGCCTGTGTGTGTGTGTGTGTGTGTGTGTGTGTGTGTGTGTGTGTGTGTGTGTGTGCGTGTGTGTGCGTGCGTGCTAGTGTGTGTTTGGAGTTCAGTTATTTTGTTTTAATTTCTTTACTTTCTGAATAGTAATTTGCTTATCATGAAAGACCATGAAACAGTCTTCAGAACTGCTCAGATTCCATTTCAGCAGGGGGTTTTGACCCCTGGACTGGACCAGGGCCTAGGCAGCCCCTGGACTCCTGCCCTTTATAGAGAACTTTTACAGTCAGTTGTTCTCCAGTGTGCCCTTTATTTAAATATCGGCTATGCTGTGTTCGTTGTACTGTGGTGTCAGCAGTGAGAAAATTGCTTCCAAACTGGAGATAGCATCACAGACTGGTTAAAAACTGAACAAGCTTTTTTTTCCTCCTTTTTTGTAAAAAAGCAAATCAAACGTTGGAGTTTGCTATTATGGTAATAATATATATCCGCCTTCACGAAGCAAAGAAAACAATACACACAGATACACCCAGCCCTCACCCATCTCCCCAGTCACCACTGCCTATCCCACACTCCACCATTCCTGCCCCCTCCCATCCCCTGACTTCCTTTTTTTTGGGGGGTGGGGGGGGGGGGTTCTAATGTTACAGTGTGAACAGAAGTACAATTAGAGCAAATTCATGGTGCTAGTGCCACCAATTAGTTGAAAACAATGCGTGAGAGCTCTGACGAATTGACTTGAGTTTAATCGTGTCTTTGCTGTTTGTCTCCTCTCTTAAACGACTGAGGGACATGTTTCCCATGATGATTGGAAAAAATCTTAAGTCCTGTGCAGCGATGGAGTGAATGCTTGCTTGTGTGTTTTCTTGATTGCAGTGATGAATAATTCTGTTCCTAAAGGGATGTGTTGTTTCAGGGCATCTACTACAACTTTGAGATCTTCCGCATAAGAGAGAAGCAGATTCCTGTTGACAAGGTGGAAACTAAAGGTAACCTTCCTTGTGCATGTCTAGAGATGGATGGAAAGATTTTGTTTGGGCATATGGAATTTTCACGAATTCAAGCAAGAACTTCACTTAAATACATCTCTCTCTCTGTCTGTCTCTTTCAGTCTCTCTCTCGCTCGCTCTCTCGATTGATAGACTGATATCATGAATTCAAGGGAGGACTTAGTTAATATTTGAATAGATTCCCCCCTCTCTTATTAAATAGATCCCCCTTCTCTCTGTGTGTTGGTCAGTCTGTCTGTGTATCGATTTTTCTATCTATATCTATCTCCCTTCAATTCTCCTTGGCCAAAAATTTTGATCTCTTGCATACATACTTTCTTATTACTGTTCACAGGTTGTCCCAGGTACTTTTGCCTGGCCTAAAGGAAAGGTGTCTACCTTCAAATCACTTCACTTTATCCATCTCTCAGCCTGTGGTTTTCTTCAGGGTGATGGTTACAGTTTTTAAGGTGGTGAGACAACAGCCAGTCCAGCGTCAGTTCCTCCACAACATTCTTCTGAGAACCAGAAAATTTTGCCCTAGTACTGTTAGTTCTCTAGCTGGCTGTTTCCTCCCTGGATTTTCTTGTGAACTTTGAGAAATCTGACGGTCCATTTCTTAGGATTTCGTCCACCTGCTATGCATTTTCTTATGGATTGAAATCTCTTCCTCTTGGATGCCTGGGCCAAAAAGGTTTCAGTCTTTTGCCTTTCAGCCCACAACCTTGTTAGTGTTGGCTAGCTCTGGAGCTTGGTCAGTTACATCATCTCTCTCCCCCCCACCCTCCTTCAAGCGATGCTTGGGATCAGATGTTATTCTGAGAGATCCTGTTCAGTATGTCCCAGACCCGCTCTACAGCTCGGGGTCAGCTGGTTTGATTGAGATTTATAGGGTAGCTCTCTTTCTTACCCAGCCATTGCACATGATCTGTAGCAACTTGAGCTTGGCAGGTTTCTCTGTACATGTCTTCTTTTTCACCCCCATTTCTAGAGACCAGAGGTACCTGGTCCCAAAATGGAGGCTACAAACCTCATAATGTCCAAAAGTTGAAAGTGCCCTTGGTTGCTGTGTACAGCTGGTCTAGATGTTGGACATTTTGTGTCCATTTTGTGTAAGTTCCATACTGGCCTTCAACACCGAGTTGTAGTCTTGGGAGACCTGTGCAGCGACCCTCGCATGTTGGTTTATTGCCTCCATTAGCATTTGTTCGGACAGGTAAGTATGAAGAAAAGGTATTTACTACTAAAAGTAGTTTTATGATATACTTACCTATCTAAACACAAGGACACCCCCTTCTATTTTCCCCACATAGGCAGGAAAAGATTGAACTACTAGAAGTATAAAGTCCTGTTCAGAGCAAACAGTTTGTTGTCTGACAAAGGGTAAAAATGATTTTCGAAGAAAAAAAAATCCACCTGATTATGCACATGTACACCTATGCATGCTGTATGCTTTGTTTGCGTGATTATGCACATACACACCTTCACATACTGTATGCTTTGTTTGCGTGATTATGCACTTGCCTTCACATGCTGTATATTCTGTGTGGGTATGTGCTGGGGTAGGTACAAGAAATGGATGCATGCTTGCATGCACACACACACATATGAATTGTGCCTGCATACACATACATGCCAGAAAGAATTAATGAAACATTGAAAAGTTGTGAACCTTGTGTCTTTGCAGAACAAGTGTTGGCTTTTGCATGGGAACCTGTCAACAATAATGCCATTCAGCCCAAAGCAAAGTGGAGCACCTGAGTAAGTTCCATAGAAGAATGACAGGATATACTGATGTTCACCTTTTTAACCCTCTTCAGTATGCACTTACCTGAGCTTAGTTACGCTGAAAACCATCGGCAAGATAAGTAACTCTGTAATTTGAACATGGTTACCCAATTTAAAAATTAATTTAACCCGTTCACTGCTTGAAAATATTACATAACAAAGGCTGGCCCAGTGCCAGGGAAATCTAATGATTTGGGGTAATAATTAACAAAAAATTCTAGCTCAGAAACTACAAAAGATAAAAAATGAAATATATATGATTTTTGAAGGAAATTGAATGGAGATTTTGAATCTGGGCTTCTTTTGTTTTAATTTTGATCATAAAAAAATATTTAGGCATTTAGATTTGGATAGATTTTTTTGCACAATCAAAAACATATGTATTTACCACTACAGCTTCACATCCAAAAAAGAACACAAAGCAAAAAAGTTGAAAATAAAGTTTGTATTGTCACACTACACCTGTAAATGAAAGTAAAACAGTCTAGAAGTCTATCCAGACGCTCACACCTCATGCAGACAGGTCAGTTCACGACCACGCCCCCCTGCCCCCACCACGCCCCCTTGCTGGACTTCAACCCTCTCTTTCACTCCTCCTCTTCCCCTACCTTTCCTGCTGCCCGTGTCACGCCGCGAGCAGCCGCGCTCCCCTCTCGCGCTGACTAACACGCCGCTGGCCACTCGCACGCAGTGCAGAGTACACACTAGGCTAGCTCGTTCGACGTTGGTAACCAGTCAGCTGAACACACTCTTGAGATCGCACAGCACGACTCAATAACTGACGAATATGGCCGGCAATTCCATCACTATCATCATCTCACCTTCATGCTCGAGTGAGTCGCTGAATAAAAGATTATTATCTTTATCAAAAATGATTAGCAGAGCCCGCTCAGCGTGTAAGTACGTTGATTTGGTCGCTACGCTCGTCGAAGGTTGCGCCGCCATCTTTGCAAGCGAGAGAAAGCGCTGGCTGGTCATCCAGTCAGTGATGAGGAAAAATGGTCTTTCCCTCACATGTGGTCATTTGCATATCATTTTAATACTGTAGACATATAAGGCTTACTACGCACACTCTATTTCAGTCCTTTGATAGGAATAGTAACGAATGAAAATTCAAGAAAAATGCATGACGTCAGTGGATGGCCCATAGGCACTGGAAGTACATTTTTACTACGGCGTCAGCTGACGGCTTAAAGGCACTCAACGGGTTAAGAGAGGAAAGGAAATAATGAAATGAAAATAATTTTTAAAATTCCTCAAAGATATATGTTGCTATATCATAAGTTTGAAGAATGTCACACGAGCCATTTACTCAGGGGGAAAAAAATCATCTTCAGAACTTTCTTCTGAATCGTTGTTCATCATATCTCGAACCTCATCATCCAGTCGAAATCTAGGTCACTCTTAGCTTCATTACCCAGCACTTTCACTAAGTCTTATGCAGTAAATCCTACAAATCACAGTATCTTCATCACTAAATCTCATTATAGAATGGCAGAAATCAAGGTTAGCCATGGTGAAAAACAGCATTTTGACCACAAAACTTTAAAAATTCTTAACTCGAGAATTATGGCACGTATCAACTCGCGTTTTTTTTGCAAACGGAAGTAAATGGCTACAGGAAGAATGAAGTCACATTCTCGCGAGACTTTCTTTTCCACGAGAAACATGGCGGCGCCCATTGTTGTCATGTGTTTTACTGTGTGTTGTAGGCGCTCAGCCTTTTGGCTGTGTGATTTCCGGTTGGGGGCTAACGGGGCGCACGCTTGTCAAGAGAGTTAATATTTTGAATGGGTTTTGAAATGGCCTTTCATGAAATCAAATACAGTGAACATAGGTGTGGAAATATCACATTACATTTTTCTTCTTGAAGTTTGTTTTCATTTCATATGTGTATTATAAAATGTTCAGGCCTTCTGAATTGTTTTTCATTTCAGGTGTGTATTATTAAACATTCAGGTGTTCTGGTTTGTGATCAGGTGACAAGTTCTTTTTATTTATGTGCAGAAACATTTGACAAGCGGCAGGCAAACCATTTGTTCTGGAGTCCCAATGGACAATTCATTGTTCTTGCTGGACTTAGAAGGTAAACATGACTTTTGCTGAATTTCAATGGTAAATATTTCAGGAACAAAAGTGCCTAAATATTACTACAGATAGTACAGTTTAAACCTCTGTGTTGAGTGCAGTAAGCAGTGCAATAGAGTTCCCACTTTACATTTCATTGAAATCTTGTGGTTGCAACATCGTTCCTGTTTGGGTCCAACTTTACACCCCACTAAAATGTTAAGGTTGTGTGTTTGTTCTTGCATGGGTTCCCAGTCGTGTTACTATTTGAGGCAAGGAGGAAGGAGACTGATCATCTTGCAAATTAAGAATTGTCCAGGTCATCAGTCCTGTACGCAGATCTGTTATTAGTTATGTGGAGGATCTCTGACAAAAGGACTGGACACACTATATGAAACATTTTCAGGTTCTTTCAAACATTGAGAAGTTTCTAAGAATCTCCCTGACAGCTGCAAAGAAGAAAGTTCATGCATGTAACACACCAGCCACTCTTCTCGCATGCATTCAGATCAGGAGGCTCCTTGGTGCATAGAAAGTAATGGAGCCATCAGTGAAAAACATTTTCGTAGAGTTTTTGGATTCGTGTATTGTCGAGATAAGCACTCTGCAGCATCTTTCCCTGAAGACCTTGTATCGAGATGTCCCACTTTATTTTTTTTGTTAAAGAGTATTTTCATTTTTAAGGTTTTGTTTAAAAAAAATCCAGTTTTGAGCCATTTCAGCAAGCTTAAACTGGTTTATTATTCCTTTCTTTTATTTTATTGAAAAAAAAAACCCTGTATATATGTGTTATACATACACAGAATCAATTTTGAAATGTTGACGGTTGATATAGCCTTTAGGGTTGGTTGGGCTTTAAACAACAAGAATTTGATTTTTTTTTTTTTAGATGCAAAGAAAACAAATTCTGAACACTCATTTGAACAATGAATACATTAGTGTGATCAGAGTGGACCAGGTTGATGTTTGGAAACATTTAATCTGTTAAGAATATGCTTTGACAGATTGTGTTTTTGTTTTCAGAACTGTGTGCATTATATGCGAATGTTTGGACATATGTTTGTGAGTGCCTATGTTTTGCATATTTGAATATGTGTGCGAAAGTGAGAGAAAAATTATGAATTTGTTGAGGTTAGACAGTTTTTTTTTTTTTTTTGGGGGGGGATGCACTCTGAGGGGAGGTAATACTGCATGATAGACATATTGGGACATTGATACATGTTGATTGGTGTGCGCAGTATGAATGGGGTGCTGGAGTTCGTTGACACCCAGGACATGACAGTCATGGCACAGACCGAGCATTTCATGGCCACTGATGTAGAATGGGATCCCACTGGCGTTACGTCACTTCAGCTGTCAGCTGGTGGGGCCATAAGGTGAGTCGGGCAGAAATCATTCTGGAAATTCAAGAAGTTGATTCATCCATAATAAGTCTGGATGTTACGTCACTTCAGCTGTCAGTTGGTGGGGCCATAAGGTGAGTCGGGCAGAAATCATTCTGGAAATTCAAGAACTTGATTCATCCATAATAAGTTGAAAATCAACGTGCTGGTGATTTTTTTTTTTTTTTTGGTAAGTGGTTAAAAAAAAAAAAGCATGCGTTCAAAGTGTATCAGGTATCCAACTTTACACTGGTAGTATTTTATCACAGCATACTGCCACAGTTCACCACAGTAGAAATTGCTGCTCCCGCTGACTGGTAGTTGGGGTCAAATTGAAACAGGACATTCAAAGGGCTGTTTTATGAAGGTAAGCTTATGCGGGCAGATATAATCTTTTTAGTTCTACCAAATCGTAAGAGGAGGAGGGGATGGTGGTGGAGGAGAAGAGCAACATGATGGAAAATTTTGTGTAGGCCTGTTCAGAAACATTTGCATCCTCAGTTGTACCAATGGAAGGAAGGGAAGGTTGGTAGGTATCGGTTGATTTTTCTTTGTTTGGTTGGTTGGTTCTGTTTCAGTTACTTCATTGCTTGCTAACCACATAAGGCTGTGTAAAGGTCACCACCACTTGCAAAAAAGTTCCATTTGTCGTGGAAAAATAGCAAGGATTTTGACATAGCAGACAGGATTTATTGTGTATTATTTCAAACTTTGGTATCCTTATGGCGGATGAAACGAGGCCATGCTGGGTTTGAAAGCCATCCTTTTAGTATTTGCAGTCAGATTTTAAAAAAGCTGAATCATTAGTTTTTAGAGAATTGTTCCATAAAAAATTAATGAAAATGCTCTGTTAGCAAATAGTGATGCAGGGTGAAGAGCTTGTGCCATTTTAGCTGCTGTATTTTCACTATCAAGTTGCTGGAAAAGACTGGCATGTTACAAATTAAAACGGGAAAAGAATTTGTGGTTGAGCAAAGGTATAAGAGTGGGCCACAAATACTGGGGAAACCCACAAACTGCAGAAGAACTTTCAGTTATAATTCTTCCACTGAAGACTTGATGAAAGACCTTTTTGTTAGTGGAACATTGTCTTTTATCTATACCATAGATTCTCTTTATTAAAAGGCCTATTCAAATTTTTTTTTCAGTCTGTTAGACAGTTCAACTGTACGAAATACACATCTTAAAGAACATTTTTACCAGATATACGAAGCAGTAAAATGACAAAAAGGTTCTCATCGCTCCGCTTTCTTGTACCTTGTTCAAAAATAAGCCAAGAAAGGCAAGTGGCTTGGTTCTTTTATTCATCGCTCTGCTTTCTTGTACCTTGTTCACAAATAAGCCCAAGAAAGGCAAGTGGCTTGGTTCTTTTTATTCACCGGCAGCCATTGCTTGACAGTGAAAAAGACCGTAATGAGTATGTGCCAAAATGAATTATGAGCTGTGTATGCATTTTGCTGGTTTCCTTATGTCAACAGCGTTATGAGGAACCCTCTTGGTTGTAAGGAATGGTAAGCTGGTGTTGGTTGTTGCAGGTGGACAATGCATACTGGTGAAAGAATGGTAAGTTGGTGTTGGTTGTTGCAGTTGGACAATGCATACTGGTTAAGAAATGACAAGTTGGTGTTGGTTGTTGCAGTTGGACAATGCATACTGGTTAAGAAATGACAAGTTGGTGTTGGTTGTTGCAGGTGGACAATGCATACTGGATCTGGAACTTCCAGGGCAACCTTCTGGTGAAGCAACCCATGGAGCGCTTCTGTCAGCTCATGTGGCGACCTCGACCTCATTCTCTGCTGACCGAGAAGCAGGTTAAGGTGGGTCTTGTGTTATTGTGCATGTGCATAGGCTTTGGTATGCATGTGATTGTGTGTGTGAAATTGAGCGCCTGAATGATGGTCTTCATGCACTTGAAAATTGTTCTATGAATGTGTTGTGACAGCTGTTCTGTAAAGCAGTTCTGTAAGTTGGCTTAAGCTGCTAAGAGCAAAAAGTGCTTGGAATGAACAGTGTAGATTCTGAGAAAGGTACTAACAGGTGCCAGCAAGCTGATAGGAGTCTGTGTGACCACTTTCGGAGATCCTTGATCTGTAAATCAAAGTGGCTGATAAGGCTTGGTCAGGAGGCTAAGAGACCAATTTCTTTAGCTTTTTTTGTTTTTGTTTAAACTTACGGAAAAGTCATGGTTACATATGACATGTTGGACCTGAAATATTCAGAATCAAAGCTTTGTTGAAAGGGATTATCAGGAATGAATTACAGAAGAAGTGATTCCATTGACAGAGACGTTTGGTTTACCAGTGTCATATTCACTGAATTTGTGATTTTGTGGAGCATTGTGATGAAAGCAACGGCAGTATAGGAGCTACTAAAAGGTTTTGTTGCTTAGTTGTAGAAGAGAATTGAATCTGGCAACATTTCAGATTGTACCATCATATTGTCATTTAGATCGCTCCTGCTCCCATGTGACCAACCTTTGTGTTTCAGTGATCTTATCCACTGTTGCCAAGTTATGGTCTCTTGAACGATAAAGAGTAGACCTGTGTATGGACAAAAGTTCCATATTTATTTCTGTTCACAAGTGCTTGCTCATTTGATGCAGTGATAGTTGGTAAAGACAGCAACTGGATGAATGAATCATGAAACAACGTTGCAGATAGTCATGCTTGTCATTTCAGGAAATCAAAAGGAACTTCAAGACCTGGGCCCAGAAGTTTGAGACCGAAGATGCCATGCGCAAGATGACTGCTTCCAAGGTAATGAATCTTATTTCCGACTGCTTTTTTGATGTTTTAAACAGTGTATTATTAATACTATTAACATTTTACTAATTAATGTCTTTATCTGATGAAGAAATTGTGCTGTGCAAGCCATTTTGTTTGCTTGTTCTGTGCTCTTGAATTTTTTATTTAGACAATTTTTAGAACTTGAAAACTCCTTGAATTTTGTTCTGTGAAAAGTGTGAATGATTTTTGAATGAGTATTTGGATGTGTTCAATGTTTACATTTTTGCCAAATGAGTTTGATGTAAGAAATTCTTTTTAAAAAGAAATTAAATTGTATTTCATAGGCAAATTGCATCTGAATGTATTTGAGTTGGATGGAGTCGGTGTGAAAATAATCAGCAATTTTTTCCCCCAGAGGCAAGTCTGAATCATGCCTGCAGGTTGAAGTGGTTTCTGTCCAGGTCCTAGTAAGACATGTATACCAGTAAGAGATCACGCATATTGGATTTTTTTTGGTAACAGTTTCTGCTGTGGAGAATGCAACGAGATACAGAATACAGTTAGTACATTGGAATATTTTCACTTTGATGCTGTAGGAAAATCAAGATCACCCTTTATGTTTGAGCATCAGGCGTGACGTAGCAGCCATTACCTCCCATCGTGAATGAAGATGTTTACATTGGCTTTCTGATTCAGGTTTTCATGCGCGTGAAAGGCAAATTATCAGTAATTTGTGAATTTTGCTGTACAGAAAATGAAAAAATTCACACTTGTTTTCTACAGGAGTTGATTGAAAAGCGCCAGAACATGATGGAAGAATTCAGTCGTCTGCGAGAAGAAAAGGAGGAACTCTTCAGAGAGATGAAGAGCAAGCGCCTGGAGCTCAGAGGAGGCAAGTTATTTTGTTCCTTTGTCTTTGTAATCTTTTTTTGATAAGTACATTCTGGTTTGTATACAGTTCAGCTGTGTCTTATGTCCCTCTCCTCCCCCATTAGCATATGAAACCGGTCTTCTGTGTTCAGTAGAGATCCTGAATTTTTTTTCTTCTGAAGGTGGTGGTCTTTGTGGAGAATTTTGGTAGCATTCTTGAAATTAGGCGTTTGTTGTTGTTGTACCCTGGCTAAAAGACTCAGGGATCATCCAAACAGCCAAAGTACTTGAACACTATGGTACAAATGCATCAGCTGGGGATGAGAATTATGTGTGTGACCGTTTTTGAATACCCCACCATGTGGGCAGCCACACTCCGACTTCGGGGGATTTGGGAACTGATAATGTTACGCTAGGAGCTTGTCACAACTGAGGACAATCTCCACATTACTATGCAGAGCATAACATTTTGATGTTGCCTTGGTGTTCTGGCTTATGTCACTTGGCCTGACACAGCCTAAAGCCAAGGCGGAGATGTTTGAAAAGGGAGAAAATGTCTAATACTAAGGGTGATGGTAGGATGTAATGATTTTCAACATGCTCTGTTGGAAGGCAGGGTTGGTACGCCCCTTGAAGACCCTTGAAAACCCTTTGAATTTCAACTGGGTCAGAAAGGCCCTTGAAAACCCTTGGAAACTGCAGATATCTCTACCATCCCTTGAAATCCCCTTAAAAGTCGTTTTCGGACCAAAACTGACCGTAACATTTGAAGACGAATCGGAGAACAAACGCGAACGAGACTTCGGACATCGATTTTCGCCTTCGAATCGTGTTGCATGTCGTCTGCTTTTCAAGCAAAGGGAAGCAATTCAATAGTCGGTTATCGTTTGCGCATGCGCAGTTCGACTTCCGACAAAGGGCGCCATGCTCCCTCATCTCGGCGAAGTCCGATACTGTTGCGTCTGTCATCATGCCTAAGGGAAATTGCGCATTTGATCCGTTGTGACTACAGAAGGAAGAATATCGAAGCTGTATCACTGAATGCAGAGACAACAGACATGCGTTTTTCTGTAAAGTGTGCAAAAAAAGACCGTTGATGTTCGGACAATGGGCGAATAGGCGGTTGCAAATCACGGAAAGAGGAAAAAAATATGTGGATTGGAAAAAGCGAGTAGGCTGGTCGGTAGTCTTACGGACTTCGTTCGGCAGTCATCAAATTCATCAAAATCAGGTCAGACCCTTTCCTCAGTAAGAATCGTCAGCCAATCCACAATAACAGCAAGTGGGACAGATGTGTTGAAAGCTGAAGTGTTGTGGACGATTCATGCCATCAACAATCATAACAGTTTCCGATCTGCTGAAGACAACGCGAAACTGTTTGCAGCAATGTTTCCATATTCCTCGATTGTGACGAACTATCAGTGTGGGGAAACCAAAAGTAGATATCTTGCAACTTTTGGCATTGCTCCTTTTTTTCTGTCAGAACTGAAAAAAAGAGTGAAATCACAGACAGAATCTTAAAATCAATCGTCACGTCATCTCCATAGACTTTAAGTGACTCATTTAAGTGCACATTTGTTAAAAGAAAAGAAAAAAAAAAAACCCCTACTTTCTTGTTCAAAAAGACAGCATTCATACCACACCCCTCCCCCCTAACTTACCTACCAGCTAGCCTACACACACACACACACCACAAACAAAACAAAAAAATCATTTATCTATTTTATTCACTTAATGTTTTTGTGAATGCAGTTACTTTCATTTTATTCATCTAGTTATTATAATTACTACCACTATCATTATTATCATTACTATCCCTTCTATATATATAAATTATATATAATATAAAAATCCCCCCCCCCCCTGTCCCCCCCTTAGTATTATTATCAATCCACCTTAACCACAACCATCACAAATATATCACACCACCCCACTAACCCAGCTACACAACCCCATCATTTCACTTCCCCCTCCCCACCAAGCACCCCCCCCCCCCCCCCCTTCCTCTCCCATAATCCCCTCTGTCATTTCTGTCTGGCGGCCATTCTTCCTACCACATGACAGATAAGTTACTCTTCGTTCTTTGTTTGTACTGTCCTAAATGTTTTTTCCTGAAGAAGACCCAAGAGGTCAAATTGCATTGTGTCTTGTCCTGTGCTTTGTTTGTCAGTGTCCTTGGTGGTAACTAACCCCCTCTCTTTCTAAATTTTGCTTCATTCTCTGCCATCAGTCACTCCATTTTGAAATGGGGGAAAAAAAACCAGTAAAGTGTGGAGCTGCAGGAAGGCTACCCACATTCACCTTTTCAAGAGGGGTTACCCTGCTCCCTATCCTGCCCAGAACAAGCATTAGGCTAGTCCATGCTCGCCAACCATTCACACACACTTCCACACGACAGCACATACAGTGGTTATATTTTTTAAAAGTAAAGTTTGCTGAGCTTCCTCCTGAAATGTGCTAGAGAGGAGGCCTCGGCTGCAGCTGCCGGTAGAGAATAATGATTGAAGTTTTCTTTTTCTGATTTCTCAATTTCTGAATAAAGACTTCATTTTTCATTTTTTGTATATATATGATATTGAGCATGGAAAAGACTACAGAAGTGTAATCACATTATCATCATGGCTGGATTACATGTGTAAGGTTATTATTCCCTTTTTTTTTCAATTGTACGGCTAAATTTGCCCCTTGAAAATTAAAATATCCCCTTTAGAAACCCTTGAATTTTTTTCCTGTGAAAAAGTGGGAACCCTGGGAAGGATAAGAATCATGAGAGAATTTCATATTTAGAGTAAGAATTTTGTTTTGTTACCTGTGAAAATACTGAATGCTCCCCCCCCCCTGTCTTCCAGTGCCCATGCTTGGTCATGTTTTTTTTATTGTGGACACTGTTTTTCACCTGTGTGATATCTCTCTTCCTGACTTGCAGGTGTGGACACTGATGAGCTTGACAGCCATGTGGACAACTTTGAGGAGGAGACTATTGAGTTCTTGGTCAAGGTTGAGGAAACTGTGGAGGAGTAGTCGCCTCTGTTGACGCTGCTGTTCGTTGGTCCATCAGAGTACCATCTTCTCCCACCAGTCCGAGGATATTGGCCTGTCATTTTCTCTTCTCTGTCTGTGCTAGGTGTGACAAGATCTGCTCATTGCTGCAAGACCTGTTATTTGTACTTTGGACATTAGTTTTTGAAGGATTGGGAACTTGTATGCGTGTGCCGTGGTCATTGCAGTGGATGCTCAAGAGCATTTTGTTGACTTTGTGCCAGTGACCAGCATGTGTGGATTGTTTCTGAGATATTTTGCGCCGTCATTGAGTATTTTATTTGGTCGTTTCTGTGGGAATTTCCCTCCACCATTTAGATTAGGTGTTGGTATGATTAGTCAGCTTGTATCATCATGTCATTAATTTGCGATTTTTATCTTTATTGTAAAAATACAATGTTAGTGTATTTTCTAAGTTTTGTTCTAGTGTTCCAAGAGCTTGGACAGGTATACAAAGTAAAACTTTTGATAATGTCAAGAATATAGTATTAAACACGGTTGAGTGGTATACCATCTGCATGTATACTGTTCATCCCCTTCAAACTCGGCTAAAACAAAATTCATGTTTATGCAAAAGAAACTTGAAGCCATTGAGAAATGAATGTATTAGCTATAGATGATAGAGCAGGAGATGATATACAATTTCAAATTCGGAATATGCTGAAAGGTCTGCATACGTTCACATTCTCTTGTTCCCTTTTGTATGTGGACACACTTTGCATAAAGGTAATACTAAATCGACATACACTATAATTCTTTGGATAGGACATACCCAGTGGTTGAGATTGCCATTTTAAAGACTTGATTGGCTAATGCATGGCAGCAGTTTGCCTGCTTGCGACAGGTTATTTTATGCTACAGTTAGTTGGCAACTTTACATTGTTGTGTTTTATGCTGCATCAGCTGCTGCTTTTACATAATTGAAAGAATCTCTATTCAAGGCCGCCGAAAATGGGGAAATCTGGAAGAATCTGTTCAAGCTGTTCTCCTGAAGAAAATTTGGAAAGCGTTATTGAAAGAATCTATTCAAGGCCGCCTTTTTCTGAAAATGGGGGAAAACACATTCAAAGAATCAACTCCAATTCTAGTGTCCATCTTTGGTCATTAATTTTGATTGCTGTCTCTTTTCTTTTAAATTGAAATATACAATTGCTGTTTTTTTTAAACAAACATAGAAATAGTCCATAGCTTTATAATTATTTCATAACATTGTGTAAGTTTTTTGTTATGTTCATTGAGAAACTCAGTGTAATTGTGTACTAGATATGGCCAATATGTCTGAAATTAATGAAGGCAAAAGTATGCCGCTAGTGTGTTCGAGCAGTTGCATTGTACTGTTTTTTTTTTGACAAGTTTATCTTGTGAAAATGAAAGTTGACTTTGTGGTGTGATGGTGATAGTTGAAGATACTGTAGGTAGAAACTGGATCATTTTTGGTCTCAAGTAAAATGAAACCACTACCTCTGAATAGGGTTCAGACAACATGCAGCTTTAGTAACACATTTTCACTCTGGCAGCTAAACTGAAGTTTTGTGGTCTTGTTAGTCGAGCCAGAAAAAGCACACAGTTCAGTGCCATGTGAAGTCTTTATTCTTCATTTGCTTGCATAACACCAACAAAGTAGAATAACAATCCAGTCCAGTGTATCAGTCCTGGTGTGTTTAGCACATCAGCAAAGTGAAATAACAATCCAGTTACAGGATATGTTTCCGGTGTGTTAAGGGGAGAGGTGGCACAAAAAATTGACCATTTTCTTCCAAAAATTATGTTTTTGTGCTCGAGAAAGTGTTGAAACCGTCTGTGGTGGTCATTTTGTCTGTTCTCACATTTTTCTGAGTAAAAGATGACTGCTCAACTTCTTTATTTTCAATGTCGTTTTCTCTGAATCACTTTTTTCGACAAACTGTTGATGTGCAAGGAACACAGTATCTCTGGATTCAGACTAGCTAGCTTTGTAATTTCTTCTGATTATAGAAATTTCTGCATGTAATGACATTTTATTTACAAGTCAAAACAGCACATCATTTGCTACTTTTGTTTGAAAAATTCAAAAGCAGTGAAACGCGAAGCCTAATGGCCACCATATGGAAAAAAAATTATTGAAAAAAAAAAGGCAGTTTAGATATATAAAAATCCTTTCGTAATTGTAATACTGTAGCTCAGCAAAACAAGAAAAGTCATGTTTTAAGTGCCTAACATGTCTGCTATTATAGAAATACAGTTCTGGTTTGAACCGTTTTTTTTTTTTCCCATCATTTTGTCCCCATTTGTGGTTCCCAAATCACACAAGAGCTTCGAAATCACCCTGTTTTTTCCTTTTTTTTTTTTTTTTTTTTTTTAAACATAATAGGAAAAAAAATGAACTTTTAAAAGAACAAAGGTTTAATTTTGTGCCACCTCTTGCCTTAAGCACATCAACAGAATGGAATACCAATTAGGATGCATGTTTCAGTCCTGGGTGTGTTAGCACCATATTTTCAAATCCTATAAAACGGAATGGAATAATACAATCCAGCTACAGAGTATATGTTTCAGCCCATGTGTGTCACTGCATTTTTTCCAAGACACATTATATAGAGACATGGGTTTATAAAAAGCACACTTCATTGTGTACAAAACCTCTTAAGCCCTTTATTATGATACATATATACTCTCGTACACGTGCATACAACTGCATATACACACATTTATGTGCAATGCCTTTGTTGAAAGTACAAACAGGATAGCAGAGTCCATGGCCACCTGTTGTTGCAAGCAGGTGTTAATGAGCTCCTGGTAGCAAAAGGTTAATAAAATGAACATACACTTGCAGGTTTCATTTGCATGGTGAGATTGAGACTTGTTGGGACTTTGCATGACAAGAAGAATATATGCCATTTATCTGAATAAAGGTGTGGAGTCATCTGGAGAGAGGAGTGTTTTGTGTTTTATATGGCAAGGGCCATAATCACCACCATGATGGTTTCAGAAGTCTATTGCAGCGTACAGTCATCTTTTTCATAATGAATCAGAGGTTTAGTTGCTTTCAAGTGTTGCATCCATTGGAGTTTCATTTGTTTGAGGCATTGCCCCAAATCCCATTTCTGGCCATTGGCGTAAAAGTATATTCATGGTTAAATAGGAAGGAGAGATGGGCCGCATTGCCAGGACATAGTGACAAAAGTTAATATTGTAATGGGGGGAACAAAAAAAACTACACATTATTTTCTGTACATCCAATCAACAGACTGTGACACATACCAAGAACAGCATTATTCTGCTGAATGATCCAGAGGAATTGTACAGTCCTCTGAAGATAAAACCAGACACCTCCCAACATATGCAAGGGCAGATCTGAAGGAACAGGCTATTAACTTTTTGCCGAACAATTTTTCCCAAGACATGGTTCATACAGTCCTTTAAAAGTCCTTAATTTTGTGGGCCCCTTTTCAAGGGTTTTAAAATCCTTAAAAATCAGGCATTTGCTCATAGGTTCTTAAAATCTGCTTGAATTTTGTCACTGCCAATGTTTAACGAACAAAGTCTGTGTACTGAATTAAAAAAAAAAAAAAAGTATGAAGTAAAAGAAGTCAGAGCTGACCAATGATCACACTGGCAAGTCATCTGCTACAGCTGAAAAGACCCGAGTTGCCTGCCTTCATGGAGCCTGCACACGTGATAGAATGATCTGCCGTCTTAAAATTGATCAGCCAACATGCCAGGGAAGTGTTCATTTACCATTGTTTAGCTGGAAAAACGAGGAATGGTTGCGGGCAGGCCCAGTGGAGACAAAAGCAAAGCCTTTTGCTGCATATGCAAAAAGGTCCTAAACAGTAAATAAGTTGATCTGTGTCAGCATTTCATGATTATTTTTCTTAAAATTATCCTTTATGCAAGTTCTTGAATTTTTGCTTGAAAAGTGTTTGAAAAGGTCCTTGAATGTTTTGTCAGGAAATCTGTATGAACCATGTAAGAGTGCCTGGTGTAAGCATTTGACAAGAACCCAAAAAGTGTGAAAGGCATTATTAGGTCCCTTTGACCTAGACTTGGGGGGGGGGGGGGGGGGGGGGGGGGGGGGGGGGGGGGGGGGGGGGGGGGGGGGGGGGGGGGGGGGGGGGGGGGGGGGGGGGGGGGGGGGGTTAGAAGCACTACTGGGGAATTTCTGTCCATGTAGAAATGGGTGCTACCCTTCTCACGTTAAATATCATTTAAATGTCAGCAGAGAATAATGAGGAATTTACCATGCATGATGTTTGATTGGAAACGTCTGCTTCTGTCTCAAGTTTACTATGATGGACCCCAACAACTTCCAGTTATCAGCTGTTTACACCAATGCCAGTGGACAATTTCACAGTTTTTGGAGGACACCCTTGATAATCAGAGTTCTAAACTCTGAAGAACTTCAAATGAACATAACCAGAGTGCTACTGGGTGAGATGAAGCAAAGCTGATATTTTCATAATGATAAATCTGTGTTCTTGTGGTGGTGTTATCTTCAATGCTCTTAAGTCAACAGTGGAAAATGGAAATAATCATGATCGCATGCAAACATCTCAAAAATCTCGTTTTAGTTTTGTTCTTATGCTGTTTTGATTACATATTTTTTCATGATAGACTTGAAGCACTGAAGGCAACACCACCATCTCACACAAGAACAGACTGTGAAACTATTAACTTCATCTCATCCACTAATACTGAGGAAATTCTTTGACAATCACAGGTGCCCTCCAATACCACGAAACGGGCCATGTGGTTCCAAGCCTGAATGCAGATTATATGCATACATTTACACCTTATTTCAGATGGATGCCAAAGGTATGCAGAATACAAACAGTCCAGCAACCTTACATTTTTCTCCATTCAAACATTATGTTGTGACAAATTGTGATTTTTTTTCATCATATAAGAAAATGCAACAATAACCTGCTTAAAATATTATGCAAAATCATTAACAATTATTTATCCTCTTAAAAAAATGACAAAATATACCTACTTACTATTCTACCTGAGAGTGGTTGTCAAGACAAACAGTTCAACTACATATGTAATTTCTGTCCAATAAAGATATTGATGAACATTAATAATACGGCAAAAAGATATCATTTTTTGGAAGGCACCAAAGAGTTTTCCAGGTTTTCTAGGTCCACCTTGTCCCACAGAGGGAATTTCAGGGGAATGCTGCTGGTCAGCTGGTCAAGGTGGGGCAGCAACAAATTGAAGAGCAGCTCAGATCCAGAAGTTGAGAGATGCAGTCCATCATTAAGCAGGCTTTGCCAGTCCTGCAAACAACAGCATAACAAGTGTACAGGCTGTGCAGAAACTAGAACCTCTATTTTAACTTGCCAAGATGAACAAACAGAACATGCTAATGAATAGCATTTTAATCAGGGATTTTTTCAGCCTGTTTGGTCCATTTGCACATTCTCTGTCCTAACTTTTTTTTCTGCTAAAGAG
Source organism: Conus betulinus (assembly GCA_016801955.1). Taxonomy (NCBI): domain Eukaryota; kingdom Metazoa; phylum Mollusca; class Gastropoda; order Neogastropoda; family Conidae; genus Conus; species Conus betulinus. The sequence continues at coordinate 346,671 of JADBJO010000183.1, read as the reverse complement.
AGTGATGTGACAATAGGGGGAACCCCACAAAGAATTAAATATGTTTTCCTGAACAGACTGGTATGACAGCAAGACTACCATATGGGCTGCAGTCAAGTTCTCCCCCTTCCAACACTCCTTTCTAGAACGTTAAAAGATGAGAGACTGTTCCTGTTTTTCTTTGCTGTTTTACTCCTTCCTTACAAAGCGCTGAAAGATATTTTTAAAAAAAAAAAAAAAAAAAAAAAAAAAAAAATGCTCTGTTCGATTTTGCTTAACTGTTTTCATTCCAGAATTTACATAAAAATCGTATGGCACATCTCTTTCATAAAAGAAAGCACAATAGGTACAATCAGTTTATACATCATGTACTTTTTGAACTGGAATAGGTAAAATACTTGTGTTCAATGTCCATCAATATCTGATCATGGCTAATTGTTATTTGTCTGTCCCCTGCAGGTATTTTTCAGTGTATGAGTGTGTTCCCTGTGAAATCACCAGTTATGATTTCATGCGTAAATGACAAGCATACAAAGGTATAGATGAGCAGTATACAAAAGATTTTAAGTCTATGGCCATTCTTTGTTGCCCATCACCCCCCCCCCATGCAGACTTTACGGGTCAAAACTGAACTGTAAATTTCACCAGCACTGTTGTGCCTGTGGTTTTCATGTGCCAAACACAAATGCACATGGATAAGCCCTCTGTCTAAATTCAGGCACCTTAATCAAGATGTAGGCTGGCCATCTACTGATATATCCTTCAGTAACAATCGGAGTGCAAGAGCTGGACAGTGATTTAGGCTGGCCATCTACTGGTAATTATCCTTCAGTAACAATCAGAATACAAGAGCCGGACAGTGGTTTAGGCTGGCCCTCTATTAGTACATATCTTGCAGTAACAGAGTGCAAGAGCTAGACAGTGATTCAGGCTGACCATCTACTGGTATATATCCTGCAGTAACAGAGTGCAAGAGCTGGACAGTGATTCAGGCTGGCCATCTACTGGTATATATCCTGCAGTAACAGAGTGCAAGAGCTGGACAGTCATTTAGGCTGGCCATCTACTGGTATATATCCTGCAGTAACAGAGTGCAAGAGCTGGACAGTGATTTAGGCTGGCCATCTACTAGTATATATCCTGCAGTAACAGAGTGCAAGAGCTGGACAGTGATTTAGGCTGGCCATCTACTGGTATATATCCTGCAGTAACAATCAGAGTGCAAGAGCTGGACAGTGATTTAGCTGGCCATCTACTGGTGTCCCACAGTACTAGTGTCCATCCTGCAGTAACATTCAGAGTGCAAGAGCTGGACAGTGATTTAGGCTGGCCATCTACTGGTATATATCCTGCAGTAACAGAGTGCAAGAGCTGGACAGTGATTCAGGCTGACCATCTATATCCTGCAGTAACAGAGTGCAAGAGCTAGACAGTGATTCGCTAACCATCTACTGGTATATATCCTGCAGTAACAGAGTGCAAGAGCTAGACAGTGATTCAGGCTGGCCATCTATTAGTATATATCCTGCAGTAACAGAGTGCGAGAGCTAGACAGTGATTCAGGCCGACCATCTACTGGTATATCCCCCCAGTAACAGAGTGCACGAGCTAGACAGTGAGTCAGGCTGGCTATCTAATGGTATATATCCTGCAGTAACAGAGTGCAAGAGCTGGACAGTGATTCAGGCTGGCCATCTACTGGTATATATCCTGCAGTAACAATCAGAGTGCAACAGCTGGACAGTGATTTAGGCTGGCCATCTACTGGTATATATCCTGCAGTAACAATCAGAGTGCAACAGCTGGACAGTGATTTAGGCTGGCCATCTACTGGTGTCCCCAGTACTAGTGTCCATCCTTCAGTAACAATGCAATAGCTGGACAGTGATTCAGGCCGGCCATCCACTCACTGGTACACATCCTGCAGTATCAGTCAGAAAACTGACCATCCACCAGTATGAATTCTCCATTAAAAATCAATAAACTGGACGGTGAGTGAGGCTAGCCATCTATTAGCATCTATCCCCCTGTAATAGCAGCTGGGCAGTGACAGCATGCAAATAATTCTGGCATTTCAGAGGGGAAAAGTCTTCAGACAGCTTCTCTATACCTCATACCCTGAACAATAACAAAGAAAAAAATGAGGGCAGTAAGTTAAAACACTCTGAAACCAGACCTCTCACAGCTGTCAGATGCAGCAAGCCTGACATGGGGCATGCATCTGGCACCCACTCCGTGTCCAAGACAAACCTATAGGATACAGAGAAAGGCAGACATCGCTGAAGCTGGCGAAGTTCCTATAAAGCTGTGAAAACTGACACAAAGACAACACCAACAACAACAACAAAACTAAACCCTACAACCTGACTATGCTACCTCTGAAAAACAAGTCTGTAGCGTGTGGACATGAAGATATCCTCGGTGTTTCTTAAATGTGTTTGTCACTTAAAATAGCAGAGAGTTCTTTCTGACTTTCTTTACCTATCTTTTGTTTTTTTTTCATGGTGTTTTTCATGATGCATGGAATGAAAAATGCCTTCCATGCGTGCACTGCTTCATCCCTCTCCTGCTCTCATCTTGCCAACTTTCACCAAGCATGTGTGTTGATTGATATATCTACAGCAGGCTGTGCCCCTACATTATCACTTAGAACGTTCATCTGTCAAACACTCAAAGGAAGCTGGACAGAAGCAGCCAACTCATGCAAATGCTTTTCGCCCCTAACCCCTTGCACTCATCTGTGGGCCGTGTTGCATCTAGGTCTCCCCCCCCCTGGATGCCTTTTGCTTTTTCCTTCCTCCCTTGCACTTCTCCAATTTTTCAGAAGTGTGTAGACATGAGCCTGAACGTCCATGACTGTCGGAATCTCTGATTCACTTTTGGTCCTCCTTGACCAGATCCAGGAACTCTTGTTATCTGTGTCTCTCTCACTGCCTACGGGGCTCTGATCCTCGTCTTCTCAGAAACCGAGATCTTTTTATAAAATCACAGGCAGATGTGCCAACAAATCCCCTGGTTCCAACCTCTATAGCAAAGACATCGGCCTGGATGCCAGATTCCCATGAGTTTCTCAGTTCTATAGATGTGTACTTTTCTTTTCTGTTCAAACGTTTTGCACATACATAATAAACAGAAGGATCAAACACCTGTTTTCATATCAAGTTGTTCATACGGCAGAATTTCATTTTCACCTCATTCCTCCACAATTTGGGCTTTTTTCCTAGAGTTATCATACTGCTGTTTTTCTCTTTCTGCTTTTTTATTTTTTTTTTTTTTTTTTTTTACTTTTCTATTCTATTCTATCTTTTTGTAGCTGCAAAGTGAGAAACAGTTTTCCATCCCTTTCTTCTTCCAGTCAATGTACAAAAGCATAAATGAGTTAGACCCTATTTATTTCTTCCTTCCTTTTTTGAAAATCATTTTTGTATCTTCCATCTCTACAAAGAGTTTGTAGTTTGAATAGATTAATGATCATTTGCATACAAAAAAAAAAACCCCCCCCCAAAAAAAAAAAACAACAACAACAAATTCACACTTTCAATAAACCATTCCTGATACAAAGTGGAGTCTGAAGATTTCTTCTTCTTCCTTGTGTACTTACCTCTACCTTCATCATGTGGGCATACAGGTCCACTCGTTTTGTGCCACACTCACGAGCCACATCCATACATGCCTTGGCATACTTTCCTGTGGTCTCATTGGTCTTCGTTACATCTTTGCCTGTGGTCAACAAGAAACACACAATCTGTTGTCAAATGACCATCAGCCGGCTTTAATGCTCTGTCTTCCTGTTGTTCTTATAGTAGATCAGGATTTAATGCAGGATTTTGCTTCAATGTTTCTCGACTGTCACTGATCCACAAAAAATTTGAAATGACCCGTCATGATGGCACAACAATAACTGGACACATTTAATTTTCAGGCCACCTCTTCTTCTTCTTCTTCTGTGTACGCAGGCTGATACTCCTGCGGACACTCCCTACATGGACAGAGAAGTATTGATCCCATCTACCCAACAAAGGGAGTGGAGTTTTGTGTGTATGACCGTTTTCAGGCCACCATTTTTTCACATGTGTGAATTATTTCATTCCCCCAGCAAAGATGTAATATTAAACTATAATAACAATAATGCTATACATACACTCTATGTCTAGTATGATACTGAGAAGATCAACATAAAAAAGAAAAAAAAAGTTGCATCTTAGCAAGACAAACACAGTCAACAACTTCTGCCCACGCCAGTTTCATTGAACAAGAAGTTTAACCTTAACACATGTACTCAAAGATCCTATCATCCTGCAGTCATACTGACCTTAGTTTTGAACTTCTATAGTTCACTTTGCTGCTCCCAAGCCCGTTGAAAGTTTCTGGTTAGTCTTCAGTACAGTTAAACACACACAGAGACCGACCATGGAGTGTCCTGATGAGGTTTCTCCTACATCTCATCTTTTCTGTCCAGGCTTCTTACTACATTCTTCTTCTTCTTCAGTGTTCCAGTATCTGGTAGCATGTGAACTTGTTTTATCCTGTTGGGATACTCACACTACACTCAAGAGTATAGTCAGTTCACTCTGACTTTGTTGAGTGTAGAAATTTGTGGGAAGAGGTTGTGAAAAAAGAGAAAAGATATGGCAGACAGAAAGGACAGCTGACGACAGTACAGCAAAGGAGGAGACCAAGAGTTACTGAGAGCAAAATGAAAAGGGGACGTTACTAGCACAAAATGCCCAGGAGGAGGGGGAACTATTTGTACAAAAGACCCCCCCCCCCCCCCCCCCCCCGCCGGTATCCCCACTGGGGACTTACTATATCAACTACCTCTCTGTCATCTTTTCTGTCCACGCTTCTTACTATCCTCATCTGCCCCTCTCTGTCATCTTTTCTGTCCATGCTTCTTACTGTCTTCAACTGTCCCTCTCTGTCATCTTCACTGTCCACGCTTCTTACTGTCCTCATCTGCCCCTCTCTGTCATCTTTTCTGTCCACGCTTCTTACTGTCCTCATCTGTCCTCTCTGTCATCTTTTCTGTCCATGCTTCTTACTGTCTTCAACTGTCCCTCTCTGTCATCTTTTCTGTCCACGCTTCTTACGGTCTTCAACTGTCCCTCTCTGTCATCTTTTCTGTCAAGGTTTCTTACTATCCTCAACTGCCCTTCTGTCATCTTTTCTGTCCACGCTTCTTATTATCCTCAACTGCCCCTCTCTGTCATCTTTTCTGTCAAGGCTTCTTACTATCCTCAACTGTCCTGTCATCTTTTCTGTCCCCGTTTCTTATTATCTTCAACTGTCCCTCTGTCATCTTTTCTGTCCACGCTTCTTACTATCCTCAACTTCCCCTCTCTGTCACCTTTTCTGTCCACGCTTTTTACTATCCTCAACTTCCCCTCTGTCAACTTTTCTGTCCACGCTTCTTACTATCCTCAACTTCCCCTCTCTGTCATCTTTTCTGTCCACGCTTTTTACTATCCTCAACTTCCCCTCTGTCAACTTTTCTGTCCACGCTTCTTACTATCCTCAACTTCCCTCTCTGTCATCTTTTTTCTGTCCACGCTTCTTACTATCCTCATCTGCCTTTCTGTCATCTTTTCTGCCCAGGCTTCGCACTATCCTCAACTGCCCTTCTGTCATTTTTCTCTGCCTAACCTTCTTACTATCCTCAACTGCCCCTCTCAGTCATCTTTTCTGCCCAGGCTTCTTACTATCCTCAACTGCCTGTCTCTGTCATCTTTTCTGTCCACACTTCTTATTATCCTAAACTGTCCCTCTGTCATCCTTTCTGCCTTACCTTCTTAGTATCCTAAACTGCCCTTCTCTATCATCTTTTTTCTGCCCAGGCTTCTTACTATCCTCAACTGTCCTTCTGTCATCTTTTCTGCCAAACGCCAAACCTTCTTACTATCCTCAACTGCCCTTCTGTCATCTTTTCTGCCTAACCTTCTTACTATCCTCAATTGGCCCTCTCTGTCATCTTTTCTGCCTGCCTAACTTCTTATTATCCTCAACTGCCCTTCTGTCATCTTTTTTGCTGCCAAACCTTCTTACTATCCTCAACTGCCCTTCTGTCATCTTTTCTTTTGCCTAACCTTCTTACTATCCTCAATTGGCCCTCTCTGTCATCTTTTCTGCCAAACCTTCTTACTATCCTCAACTGCCCTTCTGTCATCTTTTCTGCCTAACCTTCCTACTATCCTCAATTGGCCTCTCTCTGTCATCTTTTCTGTCCAGACTTTGTACTATCCTCAACTGCCCTTCTGTCCTTTTTCTGCCTAACCTTCTTACTATCCTCAGTTGGCCATTCTGTCATCTTTTCTGCCCAGACTTCTTACTATCCTCAACTGCCCCCCTCTGTCACCTCATGCTTCCTCTTTAGGTTCTGCCCTGCATATCCTCACCATTTGCTTCCTCCTCTTTGACCAATTCCCCTCCCACTCCCAACGTTTCCTCCAGCCTTGAAGCTCATGAGACCCTCTCTTCTTAATTCCCTCATCTCAAGTCGTTCATTGAACCCTCAGCTTTAAATCATGTGCAGTGTGGTCTCGAAACTTAGCGCATGTGGTGCAGCGTATATGGACTAGTCTGCATGCAGCGACACCTCCTTGATGAAACTGAGAGTCTTGTCAGCTGGCTCCATTCTTTACTACAGAGAGGTATCACTTTGAAGTAGTCCCCCTTCATGAAGGCTTTGCAGCTTGCTTTGTCTTCCTGCATCTTTGATTTTTAGATTCAATTTATTATTTTAAAAAAAAAAAAAAAAAAAAACAAAAAAAAAACCCATGTACTGACTTAATTTGGCTTTGCAACCGAGTATCGAAATTAAAGTCTACACAATCTATGACCATCACCCCATTTGCTTCACACAAATATTTTCTACGGACAGAGAGAGATGAGAGGAGAGACAGAGACAGTGAAGCCAACCTGGACAAACGTACCTTTCTTAATACATTCAATTTCCATGCTTCTGCACAGAATGCAGGTGGTGATATCAGGATGATTTTGTCATGAGGAACTCCAACCGACTGTGGGCAAACAATGATCCATGTAAATTCATGTATACTGACACACATCTCCCACACACCTTGGGCCACACTTTCTAACACAAGGTCAAAGGTCTCCACAAAGTGATCACATTTAGGGTTTGATGAAGTACACTGATGACCTATCACTGTACTTTTGAGGAGAAAGTGTGTGTACGTATGTGAGTGACCATGTGCATGTAGGCATGTCTGCAAATCCTCTTCATTCAATGTGTGTAAATTTTTTTTAAAATCTATACAAAAACGGCTCAGGAACAGACAGTTCCTTGCAACGGACATTCCCATCATGAGTTCAATAAACCAACAAAGCATCAAGTCACAGAGAACCGTTCATATAATATGAACAGGATACAGCTGCCAGTCTAGCCAACTGAACAGTTTTATCAACAATGCACCCATAAACAGTTGGCAATCTTTGATCAAAATGACTATCAAATTTTTATGTTAGTAACTGACTTTAACAGTTATGGTCTTCACAATCAATAGATGATAAAGCTTGATTGATACGTGTTAAGTTATATGTTTGAAATCTTATCAATAAAAAAGAACATGTCAAGCCATGCCTCCTTGTTCTATGGTTTATGATAGACTATCTATTGCTTTGTGACCTTCACATGGTAACACAACACTTGGGAAACAGCCATAAATATCATTATGCTTGAGACTGCATTGTTTCCTAACAAAACTGTGAAAACAAAACAAACAACAACTAAAAACACCATGCAGATACAACCAACTTCTGACCTTGATTTTCAGTCAAGGTCAGTTGGATATCCCAGTTTTTTAAGACTTGACACAGAATATGTATCTGTCAGGAATTATCTCAGAGACTGATTCTGGTTCTGATATGGCAGTCAACATCAGGCAATCAATGATCACATAACTGAACCAAGGTCAAACAAGCATTTGCAATTAACATGAAAAAAAAAGCACCCTCTGATCTAAATAGCTTTGAAACTGGTCGAGAGCCTGAGACACCATGAACCAACACACATACACACGTGTAAACCATCTCCCTCATCTGCTTGTGGTACATTTTTCCTGCTTTTCCAAGAGCTCACCACAATACAGTCTCAGCTGCTGGACTTCTACCTTCCCCATGCATCCACTCAGTGCACTTACTGTGCTGAGATTACCCTACTGCATCTAAAATCAATGTGGATTTTGAAGCAAGATTACTAACCATACCTGAGGACTTGGCAGCCTAAGGTGAAGACTACCAAAACATGGGAAGTTCAGGAGACAGTGGATATGGTGTAAGAAAGCTTAAGAATCATGATCTAGTTGCAAAGTGAGACGACTGCACGTGGAAATCTAAACAAATCTTAAATAAATGTTAGCGAACAGCCCAGAGAAACGTGGACAAACGAGTCTCAGCTGCTTTGTCTTGTGACTCGCTTGTCCACATTCTCTGGGCAGTTTGGTAACATTTATTTAAGATTTGTTAAGAATCATGGAAATGACAGAGTACATGCAAACCACCATATATGAGCTGGGATCAAAACAAAATGAACTGATGGTCAGCGATAACAGGAAAAGCAAAGCGAAACATGGTGATGTAGGAACTGAAGAGAGAAGAGGATGCCCAAAGAACCCAGAAGATAGTCCAGCAAGGTCGACAGGGGCAATGGACTTTGTGGGAAGCTGCACAGCAAAGAAGTCTCAGGAGCAATGCTATGTATAAAAGCTTTTTCTTTTAAATCAGCTGAAGTTGGTCTTATGTTTTGTGCCATCCAAATGCTGTGCAAGATTTTCAGTTATCATAAAACTGTTGCTGAAACTTTTCTTTGCTTCTAGCTGACCAGAACTCGGGATCTGGTGTGGCAACACTGTACTGTCTCCTTTTTCAAAACAAACCATCTTATTGTACATCGTGCGTGGATAATACCAGTACTACACAACAACCAAAGAAAAATGGTTAGATATTGGAGAATGTCTTCACTAATACGTAGACAATACCAGTTCTACAAAATAATAAAAATGGTTAGATACTGGAGAATGTCTACACTAAAAACAAAAGGACTTTGAATGTTAAATAATGACAAATAAATACCTTTTCTGTTTACCAGTTTCTGAGACCAAAACAAAGTAACTACAGCCACAGAGCCATAAAACATCATGAAAATTATCACCAGTCCAGACAAAAAGATGTCTAACTTTAACTCAATTTCTCCTTTTCAAATACTATAAAAAGCATCACAAGGAGTTCCATCTCTTTTTACTTAGCGTTTCTGGTATGAATTGCAAAGAAAGGCCAACAGCTGAAGGATGTTATTTCTGATGCATGGAAAAAAAACTAACATAAGTACATAATTTGTATTGTGTTCATTTGTCCCTAATCATTTAAAAACATTTACTTGATATGCATTGAAGATAAACATGACTTTGTGAGCAAAAAGAAGTTTCATGGTTAATTCTTTCCCATTGTGACGAGATGGATACGAGTGGTAGGTGGGTCCTCTAGGGGAAGGACTTAGAATAATTTCTTTATGCGAATTATCTTACATTTCACCTACACCCCCTGTCTTACTAGTGGTGGAAGGAGCAACTTTCCGGTACTAGTCATCAAAGAAATTTTTAGTTGTTCCGGGTATTTGGTAAAATACGGAAGACTGGCTCTGAGAGAATTTTCCTTAGGCCTGTACTATTAATTACAAGTACTTATAGCTCCGAAATACAGAATTGAAGAGAGAAGTTCAAACATTCAACATTCGATTGAACAACAGGGAACTGACACAAGTTAAGTGCACTTTCACACATCAACTTTTATTACTTATACATAGATAAGAAATGGCGTGACACTTCCATAGGCTGTGTTTCAGTTCTCATTGGACTACCACAATGAGGGGCCCTTCCTCACTCCTACTTTACTCGCTTGCACTCTGTGCAGCAAGCTTAAGTTGGCATACAGGAGTTCTGTCTAAGTTACACTGAATGTATATGGTTATGATACATCCACCCTGCTTGCTAATACCGTAGACAGGTTCTCACCGTTTCATCATAAAGTGAGGGTAAGGGTCTGATGGGTTTGAGTCCAGGTGGTAAGCAAACTTAGCTTTGCTTCGGAGAGACAGTTGTTTCTCTCCTGTGGCTGGTGACTGCCCCAGTGGTGTAGATTGTTGTCTGGTGTCGCCCCGGTTTCCGGCGAAGTCCAAGCTTCTGGTTCAGTCGCAATGTGTAGCGTGACCAGGATCCCAGTTCTGCGATAAAGAGAACTTGATCTGTAGATGAGAATCTGGTGGCTGGTCTGTCGAGTGCACACATTTACCCTTTTCCTCTGTCTTTCAGAAGGGTTGTGAGACTCAGCCAGCAAAGTTTTCTCTATGGTAGAGTTTCTGCTATAACTATTAACCTCCACTTTTGTTTAAAGGCTAAGTTAAGTTTACAAAAGGGTAGGAGACAGTAATACAATGTTACAGTTTTAGTTAAACAACTCTTCCATGTTTCATATGAATTACATCACACTGACTTGGGCTGTGCTTAGTCCAAGTTCACATGTGGTGTAGACTTAAAGTCACACACTACAAATCATTCCAATCATCACCAGTATTTATAAATCAGAGAAGCAGTTTTTTACCTAGCACAGGCATACTGTTTTCCTGATCAAAATTAATCATTGAATTATTATCTTAACAGACAGAGTTGCATACTGACAAAAGTCAGGGTGAACACAAAGAGCAGTGGTCAGATTGTTAACAAAGAATCCAAACCACTGGGAGAGAGCTTTTGCCATATGATGGCAAGCAAACTACTACACAAAATAATCATTCATCAGTTTGATGAATGTTGCTAAGCATTTGTACAAAGATACAATGCTAACACACACAGCATACATAAAATCAATACATAGATTCAAAAATGTAAAACAGAGTTCCAACTCACTTTTCCTGGGAATGAACAGGGAATGACTTGAGATCAAGGAGTTACCAAGAGTTTCCTAGGCCTCTGTCCCTTTGTCTTCCTCTGCTCTTGTCTACAGGCAGTCCTGAGGGGTCAGTGAAATTGCGCCTGTGTGTGTCTGCTATATGAACCTCTTGCTTGCCAAATCGAATTTCGACAAACTGTCATGTCATTCACCCATCAGGGGTGAGAGGGGGAGGGATTTAGTCTAGTCACCAATCGCCTTGGAAATTGTTTGATCCTAATCGGCACGGGATAATTTATGCATCCGTATAGCTGGCCGTTGAGCCCCAGTTAATTTATGCGTCCGCATAGGTGTTCGCGAGCACGTGCAGGTGCCCTGCGAGGACGGGGGGACGGTAGGGATGAAAGGGAGGGGGGGTGGAGGTGGTGGTGGTGGAGAGCGCGGCACATGCCTTTGTGTCGCGGGGTAGAGAGGGAGGGGGTGAGACGGGCTATTGTTAGAACGCACGCCCCATGCTGCACGCTGTTAGTGTCGCACCGCATGGGAGGGAGGGTGGAGAGAGGGGAAGGGAGGTAGGCTGATAAGAACGAAAGGCGGCACGCATTTACCGTGACGCAATTTTTTTCCTGTGTCACTGATCGTGTCAGTTGGGCCTTTCGCACTGTCCCAAGCAAGAAAGAGGGGGGGGGGGGGGGGGGGGGGGGGGGGGGGGGGGGGGGGGTTGAGAGGGGAGAGTGGGCATAGATTTGAAACCTATTTTTTTTTGTTTGGTGTTTTAGTGGTACTGATGGGATGGTGTTGTCAAGCGTCACGTCACACCCATATGATGCAAAGTATCAAATTCTCTCACTAGCGAAGGCGTGATTAAATAAAAAATCTTATTGTATGCCTCTATCTAGAAATGCTATAGCGACCAGCCATCAAGGCAAAGTGGTCAGCATTGCAGAGACCTGGCTGAGAGTTCGTGGGTTCAATTTCCATCAGAGCTATGTAGGCTATTTCTGCCCTGACCGGCTCCTATCCAGGGGTGAATTTGTTATGGGCTCTGTTGGGAAGACTGGGACCGCACAGTCGAGTTTCACCCACTTAATGGATGTGTCTCAGAGTGTTGCTCAAATTTCCTGACCAACACTGCAGGTGTCTTTAACTCTCGGGCCTGGCTGATCCCAGGATATATTACGAAAGTAAGCAAAGAGTACAGCCCTGTCTGGCAGTCTCAGACTGGAAAGGAACTTTGTGGCATCATCTTCATTTTCATAGATCAACACAACAAAAAGGTCTGGAATTCTGTGGCCCTTTCATGCCCTGCTCTCATGGTGACCTCAATTTCGATGTCCTCTCCACATCTGTGGCCTTGGTTCGAATCTGTCGGGGACACTAGTATTGGCAAATTCATGGGGACTGTCATTGGATGCATGTGGTAATGCCCTCTTAAGGGAGAGCTCACTCACGCTGGCTCTGCAACTAAGCAATTATTGTCATCAGTGGGAAGCTTTGTAGGTAGCGCCCTGCGTGTACTGGATCAGAAGAGGTGCCACTGAACACCACAAAAGTCACTTGGCGGCAGTGTAGTGTCTCCCCCCAGTGGGTTGCCTCCTGACTAATTGACACACTGACCAGCCCATGAAGATCACTGGTGCCTAGGCTGGGCAGGCCGTGCCAGGCTATGACTGTGGACAGGGGATCAGAATGAGTGGTGTGGGTGCAATGCCTCTGAGGTGGCACAGAAGATGGGACAGAGTAAAAAAAAAAAAAGACAAAGAGAAGAAGAAATGCAATAGCCTATTGTAATGAATCAACACAGAGAGCAAGATTTTGACCTTGCATCCCGTATACTGTTAGCCAATATTCAAAGACTGTCCTGATGTTAAAAAGCATGATTTTGACTGCCCGACATGAATTCTGACATTTCTTTTTCTAAGCCGTTTGTGTAAAACAAAAATCTCTATTGTAAAAACAAACAAACAAACAAAATGCACCATTTTTTTCCATGAGCTAAGACCTAATATACTAAATATGGAATGTGACTGCATCCATTAGGGGCATGGCCCCCCAAAAAAAAAAAAGAGATGTCTTTTAGACTAGTACAATGTGATGGCCTAGGACGGGAACAGCAGCACAGAATGTTGAAAAAACGTTCAAATTTGTTTCTCATCTCTGTCCCTCTTATCTCCATATACTTGTATGTGTAAGGCTACACAATTTGTCAATTTCCTGATAACTGGTAATAATCAACAGCTCACTTCACCTACAACACACTTACCGTGAAATATTTCACCATTGCTGTCAGGCCGTCTCTGTACTCCTCCAGAGGAACATGCTGTCTAGGGTTGCCTCCAAGGTCATTGGAGTCGTTGGCGCCCAGGAAAAGGGTCACCACAGCAGTGTTCTCTGCCAGACCTTTGCTGACAACCTGAGGCAACACACGCCGACACCAGCGCACATTGTAGCCAGAAAAGCCGCGGTTAATCACATCGCATTTCCTGTGGGGGGGGGAAAAAAAAGACATGAAAGACTGGTTGTGGCCTTCAAAATAAAGAGACTACTACTTTGTGTAGTCTGAATGACAACTCCTCCTACCCCCTCCATCACCACCCCCCAAACACACACACACACACACACACACACACACACACACACATCTGAAATTTTCAACATCACAAAATGACATAAAATCTAAAGCATGACACCCCCACCTTTTCCCCATATTAACATACACTTAGATCCATAATTCTCAAATGGAACAAATCCTGTAACATTAAATCATAGTATAAAGGAGGGATCCTTTATCTCATTAAAATAAGGGTGGATATATATATATATATATATATATATATATATATATATATATATATATATATATATATATATATATATATATAATAAATGAATATTACAACCAGACCCACGTAAGCCTTGAGAGAAGCACCTTAGCCACATCAAAAAAAGATTCATTTATTCAGCAATTTCATCAAATCAAGTCAGATCACCTATTTGATAGAGCTGCCAAAATGCACTGGAGGACAGATAGGGGAAAGGAAGGAGGACAGAGAGGAAGTGATGAGGTGGTTATAGTGAACACAGTCTGACACAAGAACTCAGACCAGTTCAACAGCAGCACTCTCCACACTCACAAACCACCGACTTAATTTGCGTCAGTTTTATTTCCATTACACACTACAGCCTACCGGAGCTCAAAACGGCTCTGGTAATCAATATCCAGCCTCAAAACATGACAGCGAATGCGACAGGTGGTGCTAAGTGACTGAACTGAGGAGGGGCTGTTGGCGGCATTTACAGCTGCTCAATAACTTACTGTCACTCAGGCCACACACAGCATGTCATTGGCTGTCATGTTTGAAATGGAGGCAATCAAAAGGGAATGCCCTGTTCAGCCACACTTTCTGCCTGCCTTGGCCCAGCTGAACTAAAACCACCTGACAGTTTGGGGCAGTTTTGCAAACAGCACTTAACTGTTAAAAATGTCCAAGTCTTTTTTTTTTAAACACATGATTACACATTTAAGAGGTAGAGGAGGATGGAATGAAAAATCTTCTTTCTTCTCCCTTTCCTCTGAAGAGTCAGGGGGAACCACTCTCAGCAGCGCCGGTGCCTCCAGCTTTGTCAGTTGGGTGCCAAGACCAGGGTCTGGGCAGATGTTTTCCCTGTCCTGTCTGCAATGGCGTCAGTCCTGCGCTTTTTATTCCGTCTTCCTCTCCATCTCCCCCCCTCAACAGTTCTTAGCAGAGAATGTGTGATGCCCTGCATGGAGGAGCATGCTCACACAAGCCCACAGAGCACATGCACACATACACATGCACACACACATATGCACATGCTCACACACACACACGCACATGTGCACTGCGCACACTAGCACACACACACACATGGGCCCATGTCCACACACCCATGCATACACATACACATGTGCACACTCTCCACACATACATACAACGATAAAACTGGCACAGCCAATGTTTGGTAGGTACTCAAGGTCTGACTAGTGCGTTGGGCTAATGCGCAGGTGTGACATCTGCTACATCATAGTCATGACACCCTCTTCTTAAATTCTGTCATTGTAGTTACTAATTCATTCATCCGTCAGCTTTAAATCATGTGCAGTGCTGTTCTGAAACTTAATGGATGTGGTGTAGCCTATATGGACTAGTCCACGCGTGGTGACACCTCCTTCATGAAACTGTTCTGTTTGATGGTCTGACAGGTTCATTCATTGGTGATATGATCAGTATAGTATATCTGAGTATCTTGCAGTAGTTGAGAAATGGATAATTCTTTCCAGAACCGCTGTAAAGGTCCATGTTATACATGCCTACAGGAAGATGTATGAAGACACTCTGGGGACAGCTCGACAGCAGAAGATCTTCAGAGAAACATCCTCAGACAGGTGTTTCAGCCCTGACCTCCACTCTCCAAAGGGGCCAGGCCACATCCAGGCATGACTCCAAGATGCCTTCTGCTGCCAACTCTCCCCCCCCCCCCCCCCCCTCCACTGTGCTGACATGATCAGGTGCTTTTGTCATGATGCATTCCAGGAATATGTTTAAAATCATGGAAGAAAGAAAGCAACCCTAAAGAACTCCAACTGAAGTACGGAACAACTCTCCAAATGTACCCAAGTGAGTACAGCAGCAGGATAGTACTGGTTAGGTTTTGCCCACATTTTTCATTTAATCCCCGAGGCCTATTGAGCCACCGGCCAGTGCAGACTGTAAGGCTGCAAAGAGGTGGTAGAACTCTCCTGTTCCACAGGGTATACAAGTTAAAGATGCTCAATGGTGCTTCTGCCTTTGTAGAATCCAGCTTGTTCTTCTGCAATAATGGTTTCTGCTTGCAGCTGTTCTCCATTCAGAATGACTTTAAACATTACTTTGCTGGCATGGCTGATAAAAACTGATATGGCAGAACTCGAACTGGAGATTTCCTTTCTCAGGAAGAGAGAGAGACAGTGAATGAGTCCATGGTGAGGTCTACTTGCTATGCTAGTGAGCCAGATTTGTTTGCAGAGGCCAAGTTTGGGTGACTGTTACTGCCTCTCTGCTGCGTTTCAAGAGGGATGTTTGTCGATGCCTGCAGCACTGCCACATATCAGCAATGTCACTGCTGCTACACATCTTCAAGAGTATGGGAAAGTCAACCTCATTGAAAGTGTGATGAATTCAGCACTGGTATCACATTTTCTTTCTTTCTTTAAAAAAAAAAAAAAAAAAAAATCAGAGTGATATTCATTTAGTCCTCCTTTCAATGATGTCTTCCTCTCATGTGAGACAGTTGCTGTTGTTGTCTTGAATGGTGCTGACTTTATCTCTGTTTGGTCAAGTCTTCTACAATCTAACAAGCTTTCTTTGTGCCAATGTTTTCTAGGTTTTTCTTGATGTCCTAACTCTACCATTTGATCCAGCTTCTTTTGCATGTCATTTTTTTTAAAAACAATCATTTTGTTTACAATGTTCTTTTTTTTACCTCTTCCTTCCTCAAATCTTCTTGAGCAGTTTTAAAGCTCCTTTTAGTATCACTCACCTCCAGGATATGTGATCCATGGCCTGGGATTTACATCTGCTTATTCCTAGGACCCCGTTGTCGTCTTTGTCATCAATTGATTGAAATTGATTGATTGTATGGACGTTGATTGTTTGTACAGGCTTCAATTGTTTGTATGGGCTTCAAGATCTTCTTCAAGTAAAAGTACAGATGCAAGGGTTGACTTCCAGAACCCAGTATCTCATATACATACATACATTATACTCTGTCTGGGGCAAATTTTCCTCCTATGACTGCTTGGAATTTTTCAACAGTCTCAGAATCTTTCGTTTTTCAAGACTGAACCAGAGACTGGGTTTCTCACTACCAAGGTCGGCTCTTGAAAATCTACTTGTTTTGGCCCTACTCATGCCAGATTTGTGCTGGTTCTTCACAAAAATGATACCCACTGTTTGGGGAGAGTCATGTCATCGTCATGATGCTTAATGCTTGCCAGGAGTGTTACCAGGAACCAAGTCCTGGTTGCTGGCAAATTCTTGCAGGCACAATCCCGTAACATTGGTAGAGCCTAGAAATTTCTCCTGTCTCTCCGGGCGTCTTTACCAATCTTAGAATTACAATCATCCTGTATTATGAGGATGTCTTTCTCGTTACCTTTACCGATGAACATTTATAATGGAGTGAAGAATTCTTGGATGCCGAGAGGAAGAGAGCGGGATACACCTGGAGAGAACTGGAAAGGGCAGCCCAGGACAGGCCGCACTGGCAGATTGTTGCTAATGTCCTTTGCTCCAGCTGGAGCTGATGGCTTGAACTGAACTGAAGAATTCTTCAGTCTGGTCATCATCATCATCTGACAAGAGAACTTATATTAGTACTTCCATGATGTTGCCAGTTTTGCTTGCAGGCGGCCAGTCACGGTCCTGGTGGAGACAGGGCAGCATCCCAGTCCTTCACTCCTGATGTGAATTACAACCTTCACTCCACCGAGGTGTTGGTCTTCTCCACTGCAGTACAGGACACCCCCTTCTTCTGTCTGTTACTTCTTCATTATTCTTCCATTCAACTCCACAAATGCCCATACGGAAATCTCATTGATCAATTCCATCATTTTCAAACTTGCAAGAGTTTTCTGACCTTCCAGGTAGCAACTGTGATAATGTTCCTTTTCCAAATCAATCCTTTTTGTTTTCACCCTTGTGGAAGCAGATGGAAGGCATAACTGTTGACAGGATGGGCTATGACTGATCCAGTATGACCTCTGTGTACTTTTATTTCATGTGGCTTCTCTTGGGCAGATTTACTGTCTCTCAAGGTCAGATTTTCCCGATGCCTCCCCCCCCCCCCCCCCCCCCCCCCTCCACTTTGTGGCAGGTAGTACTGGATTATATGATTACCAGAAGCAGTTCAAAGTCTTTGCAGCAGGTAGTACTGGATTATATGATTATCAGAAGCAGTTCAAAGTCTTTGCGGCAGGTAGTACTGGATTATATGATTACCAGAAGTAGTTCAAAGTCTTTGCGGCAGGTAGTACTGGATTATATGATTACCAGGAGCAGTTCAAAGTCTTTGAAATGACCAGAAACAAAAAAAATCTGTCTCTTCCTAATTCTTGCACTTCTGTTTTAAGAGCAACATCTCTCTCTCTCTCTCTTATAAACACACACACACACACACACACACACACACACACACACACACACACACAACTTCACCAGAACCTCTCTATAAGTTTACTCTTCTGTACCTACCACCATGTCTCTTCATCTCTACTTAATATCATGTCTCTCTTTTCACCTACATATTCTGTACTCTGTAATGAAGGAAAACAAGTGCAAGTGACGCCCTCAACCTCAACCCCTCCCCAATCAAACACAAGTGCTACCATCCACGTGGCACTGTCAAAAGATCTCACCTCTGCAGATAGTCTGCCACACGGGCCCCCCAACAACCGTCAGAACTGAAGCTGTACTGCAAACAAAACACAGCCCTGTAAGAAATTTTTCAAGGTATTTGAAATAACTCCGCCAGTTAACATGGACAAACGAATTACAAGACAAAACATGATGCATTTTGACCCTCTGGTCATCTTCAGGCAAATTAAACAACACTCAGGACAACAAAAATGAACAAGCAATCACTAAGACAAACACGACACGTTTCAACCTCTTTGGTCTTCTTCAGGCAAGATAAATAACATTTTGGACAATGAAAAAAACAAAGCACAAGCGATCACTTATCTTCTCAAATGGGGCAAAAAATGGATGTTCAGTTCAATTCAATTTGTGTTTTGTTTTGTAATTTGTTTGTCCCTTTCGTCTTGTGCGATAGTATTTTTTTTTTTTAGAGAAAGAACTAGTCTGACAACATTAGGGACTGGGTATCCTAGGCCCTCTCTGTTACAAGACAGAGCCAGAGCAAGGCAGCTGTCATCAGTATGAAGCATGTTCCACCTACAGCATTCAGTGCTGCCATCTTGTGCCCAATTGAGGAGATCAGTGATCGTTTGTTCTTCGTTTTCATTGTCTTCACTCTTGACTGTTGTTTGTCTTGCCTGAGGAAGACCAAATAGGTTGAAACACATTGCATTTTGCCTTGTAATTTGACGGTCTCTTTTGTTCAGTGGAACAATACCTTTTCCTTAAAAAATGTGTTTCAATTGTTTCAACATCCCCCCCCTACCCCCCACATACACCATCACATGTGCATCTTGTTGGCTTAAGAGCTGATACCGCAATAATGCTTCTTGCATTTTGGATCTTACAGATGGTGACCCATATTTTTCTGACCGTTTTATGAAAGTGGCCATGTTATTTCAAAGCATTCTTCAACTCTCTTGCTTCTAGTTAAAGGCTGTACAACATGACACCCCCTTTAAAAAAAAAAAAAAAAAAAAAAAAGAAGAGAAGATGACGAAGAAACCTGATCTGACCGGCCTGAAGCCATATATATATAATTATTCACATGAGGCAAGAATGTGGATATCTTCTTCTTCTTCCTAAAAGACTGGTTAACTCAAAAACGAGTAGGTCACCAGCGCGCATGTTAAAAAGTAAAATAAATAAAATAAAGTGCGACTCAGCTGTTGGCCCCTGGAGCAAAAATCTGGCGACAAGGGGTCACACATGATATTCAAAAAGTTAAATAGCAATGGCCAGATTCAGGCCCAGGTAACCATAAAATATCTGGGGAAGTTAAAATAGAAAAAGTCAGTCAATATGCAGATCTCAAGACTGTCAATTTGATTTTTAAATGAGACTGCATTTGTGGCAATCTTGATGGCACCCGGCAGTGAGTTCCACAGCCGTACAACTAGGGATAAAATAAAAGGAATGTAAGTGGCTGTCAATATTTGATGCAGGTATGGCATAAGATTGACCGCCACTCCTGGTGCTACTTTTATTCAATACTAGTTGTTCCATTGGATATCAATTAGTTTAGTTCTGTCTTTGAAGAAGATATTAAGTTTGATAAAAGCTCTTCTTTCTTCTAAGGGTTTCCATTCTAATTTCCTCATGTTCTTCCTAGTATTCCCCTTCTCTCCGATATGGTTCCCTGTTACGAACCGTGCTGCTGCTCTCTCTGAATCTTTTCGAGGTTATCAATGCCCTTTAGATGGTAAGGGTCCCAGACTGAGCAACCATATTCCAGTACTGGTCTAACAGTGTTTTTTGTAACAGTCATCTTTAACCTTTTTGCGGGGGCAGTCGTTGATATTCCTGTATAAGAAAGCTAAGATGTTATTGCTTTCTTACATACTAAATTGTAATGTTCTTTCCATTTGAGACAACTATCTATAATCATGCCCTAAATTTTTTTGCAGCACTGGTTTTTTAAGAATAGTATTATAAATAGAATATTCTGATCTATCTAGTTGTGAGCGTTTATTACATACACGCAACACTTGGCACTTCTGGGGATGGAAATTCCATTTTCCAAGTTCTTTCCCACTCTTGTAAACCGTTTAGTTCTTGTAGAATGCGTGTATCATTCTTGCTCCCCCCCCCCGCTAGATTACCAGCAAACCCGTTTTGTCTCTGTACCGGGGGAGGTATTTTCTGTACCACAAAGTCAGTACAGACTGTCACTGGGTGAAAAGCTCCCAAACCAACTGCAGCAGCACAATTGGCTTGCCGTTCCAATGCTGTCGACTGCTATGTGGTCGGGGCAGTAATGTAATAAACGGACTGACATCCTGTGCCACGCAGCTGTCTCTACGTCCTCACAGCAAAATGCTTTTTGGGACAAGCTATGTGCAGTAGCAGCTGCAGCACACAACTTGTCCCTGAAAGCATTTGCTGTGAGAACGTTGAACTCAGCCATCAACTGTGCTGCGCGGCACTGGTACTCGAAGTTACGGTGGCCGATGTCGACGTGTTTAGGCCACACCCTTCACCCACTATCAGCCTTCCGTTTGCAGTTTGAAACAAATACGGGGCAAACACTTAAACCCTAAGGAACGGACACATCACGTGGTAAGTAGTACCTGTGTGAGAGAGTCTCCGAAGAGAATGACTTTCGGCCAGCTATCCGCTGCAGACATTATGCTCGAGGAAAAACAACGCCGAGGCATGTGGAAGACGGGAGGTCAGAGTTCGGGGTTGAGGTAAAGGTCAAGTAGATATAATTGATAACACTTGACTGGGTCTTTTTCAGAACAACTATATAATTTTAGGATGGTGATAAAGACCGAAACAAAAGGGGGGGTCAAAAAGAAAAAACAAAAACAATGCACAACGTTTCGACTCTTATTGTCTTTTTCAAGTGACATGAAACGACAGTACACGCAAATTTTGCTGTGTTAATGACGTAAAGAACGGGGAGACGCAGATAAAACAACAAAGACGTCACAATAAATTTTGACGTGACAAGAACTCAAAACACACACACACAAATACACACACACACACACACACACACACACACAAATAAAATAAAATAAAAAAATAAATAAAATAATAATAATAATGAAATAAAAAATAAAATAAAATACCTCAAGGACTGAGGTGGAGGAGTCGCCATTGTAGCTATACTGCCTGAATGACCGTTGGAGGTTTCTTTGTTTTCAATTTTTCAACCTTTTTTTCAACAGGCAGCTAGGATAGGGTACATAGCTTGTTTGTGGTCTTCAGCACTACCCTACCCATGTTGTTGTTTTTCAAAAGATTTTTGAGGTTGAAAAAATTGTTTGTGGTTGTATATGTTTATATCATATATATGCCTAGACACCCTAAGGCATGCATATCTTTATGAGATGTAAACGTGCTTCCCCCCCCCCCCCCCCCCCCCCCCCCCCCCCCTATAATGGTCCCCCTCTCTATAATGGTGTGTGGGGGGGGGTGGGTGATGCCGGGAGGGTGGGGAGCGCGCACATGTGTGCGTGTGTGTGTGTGTGTGTGAAAGTTTTTTTTTCCCCTTCTCCCTCCTCCCTCTTTACCCCCTCCCTCCCAACAACAACCGTCTACTTTTCAAACCAGATTTCCTCTGATTTCCATTCACTACCTTTCTTAGCCTGTGTCTACCCAGCCCTTTATTTATTTTATTTTATTTTTATTGTGTGTGTGTGTGTGTGTGTGTGTGTGTGTGTGTTTTTGAGTTCTTGTCACGTCAAAATTTATTGTGACGTCTTTGTTGTTTTATCAGCGTCTCCCCGTTCTTTACGTCATTAATACAGCAAAATTTGCGTGTACTGTCGTTTCATGTCACTTGAAAAAGACTGTAAGAGTCGAAACGTTGTGCATTGTTTTTGTTTTCTTTTTGACCCCCCCCCCTCCCCCTCCCCCTTTTTGTTTCGGTCTTTATCACCAATCCTCAAATTATATAGTTGTCAAGTAGATATAGATAGAGCCGGTGAAATCAGCCTAATTGATTCAATTAACAGATTCGTTTTATGACTGAAAAAAAAAAATATAATTGTTTGATTTTGGATTAATTAATTATTTCTAGACTATGTGTTAAAAAAGGTGCAAATGCATGTCATTTGCTGACTCCATGCGTTCGTGGCTATTTGCAAAGAAATGTGATCGGTAAAAGGGAGTTCACTCTATACCTATCCACTTTCGGTTTTATCGGAGTGCACAGCGGTCATTGCATCATATTTATTATAGAGGCTTGAAGCCTTTTGTCCCCGGAAATCTTTGCTCCTAGTGTACTGATGTTCATGTTTTTGCCCGTGAACTAATTAGTTTTTTTGTGTACAGACTAGAACTTACTCGTAACGGGGATTTTTTTTTTTTCTTTTAGCCTTGTACCCCCACTCATGTTCATGTTGAGGGTGTCCTGCACCCATCATTCATGGGGGTTGGTGTGTTTGCTGGTTTCGGGGGGTAGTCTGGAGCTAGGTGAAGGCTCATATTTTCCCAAGAACTGGTGAGGCAGGCCAACAGTGCCACTGGGCAGAAGAGAAGGAGGAGGAAAGGGGTAAATTTCAAATTCTTTAGACCTCCGAAAACCGTGTAATTTCATTTGATTTTTGCAGTGGCCTAGTTATCAATGTGGTTTTTATGACGATGCATTGTCAGTCTCACATGCAGGCTGTTCAATGCCGAGATGACTTTGTCAGTATCGTTTTAAGCCGACCAGACCAGTGTTCTTTAATTTCTTTGCTGTTTAAGCCGAGATTGTGTTCTCGTGTTCTTTCAGCATCAAGAAAGTGTTAGTAAAATTTAAGTAGTGACAGGATCAAACAAATGATGACGAATCTTGTAAACTTCAATGAAGTCACATCAGAACCTTCTCCATGCTGAAAAATTGGAAGCCCTAAAAAAGTACGTCTCTCTTATGCGGATACTTTTCTTCTAAATTTCCGTTAAACACCCTTGATTAAGCCATTGTATTTTCCGCTAAGATAATGGACACCAAACAGGATTTCCCTATTCCAGAATCGGGCGCACTAGTGCCTTTAATTAACAAAGAAATAATATCTTTTGATTTGTTATCAT
Organism: Conus betulinus; assembly: GCA_016801955.1. Classification (NCBI taxonomy): domain Eukaryota; kingdom Metazoa; phylum Mollusca; class Gastropoda; order Neogastropoda; family Conidae; genus Conus; species Conus betulinus. Next base: position 323,350 of record JADBJO010000183.1, on the reverse strand, counting down.
CGTTAAAAGGAGGCCAATACTAGCAATCGTGGAACAGCGATTAGCGCCGCGGATTCCTGGTTGGGAGGTCTAAGGTTCGATTCACATCAGAACCATTTCTTTGTGGGATTTTTCCGCCCAGCCGGCTCTTATGCAAAGCTGAGTTTGCTAAAGGCTCAGCTGAGAAACGGTCGAGTTTCATCCACTTAATGTATACATCTCTGAGAGCGTCGCTCAAATGTCACGACCAACACTTTAGGTGTCTGTATCATGTTATGAAAGTTACGTCTACAGTAACCTTACAGCCCTGTCATGTAGTCTCAGACTGAAAAGGCACTCCATCACGGCATCCTCATCGATCAACGCAATAGCAAACAGTCCCAAATTCTGTGGCTCTTCATGCCCTGCTCTCATAGTGGTGACCTTCCATTTCCTCTCATCAGATATACCCTTGGTGAGCTCATGTCGAGGTCGGCAGCATCGGCAAGTTCATGGGGACTGTCGTTGAACGGACGTGGTGGCGCCCTACATGTGAGGGGGACTGGGGTAGGGGTGGGGGGTGGGGGGGGGACGCTCACTCACCCCGGCTCCGCGACTAAGCAAGTATTGTCGTCAGTACAGGGCCTAGCAGATGGTGTCCTGCGTACGCTGGATCAGAACAGGCGCCACTGAACGCCACAGAAATGACTTGGCTTAGTGCAGTGTCTCCTCTGGAGGGTTGCCTCATGACGACTACTCCCTGTGAATCACCGGTGCCGGGGCTGTGGAGGGGCAGGTCAGGACGTGGGGGTAGTGTCATGGAACTGGCGCAGTTTCTGTTTCATCAAGGAGGTGTCATTGCTTGCGGACTAGTCCATATATGCTACACCACATCCGCTAGGTCTTGAGACTACACTTCAGATGACTTAAAACTGATGGATAAATGAATTAATGACTAAGATGAGAGAATTTAAGAAGTGGGCCTCGTGCCTACGACTTGGCAGATGTCTGACCTATGCATTACACCCACGGGCTGGTCAGATCTTGAGTGAAAGTGGCACAGAAGATAAGGCCGAAAAAAAGGGCCAACGATTCGAATAGCTTCTTCTTTCTTTCTCTCTTCTTTTTTAAACCCCATCATTTGTATCACATCGCAAAGCATAGCACTCGCTGACTTTATCCCCAAACAAACACAACAACTGTCACTGCCAAACTATACACAATTGTCACTGGATAATTTAGAGAGATTCTGACTTTATCCCCAAACTATACACAATTGTCACTGGATAATTTTAGAGAGATTTTTTTTTCAGAATTCGCGCGCGCTGGAGACCTAATCTCAGAACAGAGTGCAGTCGTCGGCTTCTTATGCCACCAAAGTTTTCATAGCTCAAACAGATAAAAAAAAAAAACATTGGAACATGGCGAAATTTGTGAACATTCGAACGAAAACTTGTCAGTCTGGTTACTTGCTATGGGCCACGGACACAGGGAGAGAGTCTGTCCACATTTCCGTACTCGGGTTTTTCCGAACAACCCAGCCGTTGTCTGGTCCTAAGTCCAGAATGAGAAATGGGGAAGGTTGTGCGTTGGGCTAGCAACCCGCCACGTAAAAAAAGCTTTGCTACAGAAACGCCAACAAGATCCAATCAAAGCTCGGGGGACGAGCTCAGGGCAGATGCAGCAATGCATTGTATGACGAGTAGGAGTGAAAGCCGAAAGAAGCTTCTGCTCCGACAATGTCCTTAGCGAATCCCAAACAAGAGGTGAGAGTGGGAGCCTGGAATGTGCGAACGCTGTATGAAGCTGGAAGACTGCACAGACGGTGAAAGAGATGAAGAAGTATAGACTGAACATCCTAGGAATCAGTGAGATGAGGTGGACGGACTCAGGCATCATGACCCTGGGCTCAGGAGAGACAGTATGTTATTCTGGTCGCACCGACGGGCAACATCAAGAGGGAGTAGGTATCATCATGGATAAGGAGGCCAGGAAGAGCTTGATGGGATGGGAGCCAGTCAACTCAAGAATCATCACAGCCAGATTCTTCTCCAAGTATACCAAGACCACCATCATACAGTGTTACGCACCGACAGAGCAAGCCACGGAGGAGGAAAAAGACCTGTTCTACAACAACATTCTACAGGAACAGATAGACAAGACACCACAGCATGACATCCTACTTCTTATGGAGACTTCAATGCGAAAGTCGGAGCGGAGAACACCGGGTATGAAACTTGCATGGGACAAGAGGAAGTGGGAGAGACAGAAATGACAATGGACAGCGTTTTGCAGATGCGTGTCTTGAAAATGGTCTGGTGATAGGTGGTACCATCTTCCAACACAAAACCATCCACAAACTGACATGGGTATCACCAGATGGAAGAACCAGTAACCAGATAGACCACATTGCCATCAACCAGAAGTGGAGGAGCCATGAAGGACGTGAGAGCCATTCGAGGAGCTGACGCTAGCAGTGATCACCATCTTGTGCTATGCAGACTCCCAGCTGAAGCTCAAGAGAACACCAAAAAAGAAAAGTGAACAACTCTTTGACTCGAGGAAACTGACCAGTGAGGCGGTGAAAAGCCAGTTTACCATTGACTTTCCAATAGATTCCAAGTCCTGGACAGCACACCAGCAGATGACATCAACGCTCTGTGCGACAATGTACAGAAAGCTTTCATAGACACCAGCAAGGCCGTGCTGGGCTACAGAAGAAGAGAGAGGAAGGAATGGATCAGACACCACATGGCAACTCATAGAGGAGAGAAAGATCGCAAAACTCGGCACGCTCACTGGAACAGAAGATGAGAGACAAACATCCGCCGAAACGTACAAAGAGAAAAACAAAGAAGTGAAGAAGAGCACAAGGAGAGACAAGCGACAGTTTGCAGAGACAACTTAGCAGCAGAGGCCCAAGCTGCAGCAGAGAAAGGAGACTCCAGGACCGTCTATAAAATTACCAAGGCCCTAACAGGCGGATTCACCAGCAAAACCACAGTAGTGAAGGACAAGACCGGGAAAGTTTTGACAAAAGACGAAGACCAACTCAACAGATGGGCAGAACATTTTAGAGAGATATTAAATAGACCGGACCCAGATGAGGAAGCCACCATCGAAGACATGGGTTTCAACTTAGAGATGAGACGTGGACGCATTACCCAACAGGAAATTGTGGAGGCTATCAGGCAGACAAAGGGCAACAGGGCACCAGGTGAAGACAGAATCACGGCAGACATGCTGAAGGCAGACCCCAAAACGAGCGCAAAGGCTTTAGTGAAACTATTCAACAAGGTTTGGGAAGAGGAGAAAGTTCCAGACACATGGAAAAGGGCATCATAGTGAAGCTCCCCAAGAAGGGCGACCTCTCTGAATGCGGCAACTGGCGGGGAATCAACTTGCTCTCCGTCCCAGGGAAGATCTTCTGCCGTGTCCTTCTACAGCGCATGAGGCAAGCCATTGAGAGAACCCTACGAGAAGAACAGGCAGGGTTCAGAAGCGGGAGAAGTTGCACAGACCAGATCTTTGTGTCTTACGAACAATTGTGAACAGTCCATCGAATGGAATTCATCACTGTACATCAACTATATTGATTTCCAAAAGGCTTTCGATAGCATTCATCATCCTTCGCTGTGGAAGATCTTGGAAGCCTACGGGTTTCCTCTTAAAGTCATCAACATCTTACAGGACATGTACGCAGACAACCAGTGCTGTGTGCGACATGATGGACAGCAGAGCGAGTGGTTCCACGTCCGACCGGGGTCAGGCAAGGCTGCGTGATCTCGCCGACAATTTTTCTTGTCGTCATTGACTGGGTGATGAGGAAGGCCACCAGCGATAGGGCGAGAGGGCTTGTATGGGGACTGACAGCCAGGCTTGAAGACTGCGACTTCGCCGACGATATTGCACTGCTGTCGCACGCCCAGAAAGACATCCAGGAAAAAACATCAAGAGTGGACCTAATAGCCAGCAGTGTGGGACTCAAGATTCACCCCAACAAGACCAAGATCATGAAGGTGAAGACGAAGAGCGCAGAGAAGACCAGTGTGCGAGGCTCAGCTCTAGAGGAGGTGGAACACTTCAAGTACCTCGGCAGCTACATCTCGGCCGATAGCAACATCGAGCAGGAGATCTCAACAGGATAGGACTCGCAGCTCGGGCATTCAGCGGGTTGAAAAACATCTGGAAGTCAGCTGTCCTGGAAACCAAAACCAAGTTGAAGATCTACAGGTCCAACGTACGCTCAGTACTCCTATACGCCTCAGAGACATGGAGAACCAACAAGAAGATTGAGAGCAGGCTCAGAGGCTTCGAAGGAAGGTGTCTTCGCCGAATCCTGAAACTTCAGTGGCAGCAGCGTGTCACCAACAGGGAAGTGTCAAGGCGCACCAGCATAAACAACATTGTGGCCGAGGTGAAGCAGCGGCGGTGGAGGTGGCTGGGACACATCCTTCGGATGGGCAAGACCAGACTCCCTCACACTGCGCTGAGATGGGCACCACCGGGGAAGAGGAAGCGAGGCAGACCACTCGGCACCTGGAGGAGGACAGTGGAGGAGGAGATGAGAGAGGCAGGCAAGACCTGGAATGAACTGAGCTGGCTTGCCCAGGACAGAGAGGGCTGGAGGGAGCTTGTTGGCGCCTTATGTCTCGGATTGCGGGATGAAGAGGATTAAGTAGTAAGTAAGTAAGTTTTTCCGAACTGTCGTCGGGCCCACTTTGGCGTTTCATTCTGTTGCAGTCTGGGACCCACCGGCACACCCATGAACATTGCCGGGCCTGCAGTGAGACCATCTAACGTCAAGCTGCGCGATATGTCATGCGACGATACAGTAGTCGAACGTCTTGCACCATGATCAAAGACCTCGAAACGGACCTCTTTCTGAGAGCGAAGAAGGACAGCTCGCTTGGGTATGATTTACAAGATGCTCAGCATCAAGACCAAATTCAAACCTCCACCTCCATCACCACCCCAGCGACAAGGCCCCAGTCAACAGGTCTCACAACTGCACTGCAGGACTGAGCGCTGTTTTGACTCACGGTGCGAAATGCAAAAAACGTATTTTGCCGACCTAGAACACGTCGTGAAATGACAGCACAGGCACAGGAAACCTGCTTTTTGAGAAAGTATATCGGACGGTGAACGCAGGACGAACTAGCGGCGCTGCACGCACACCTCGGAACAAAACGATTCCCGCGTAACTCCGGCCCAGCTGTGACACTGTGCGCCATGTCAGCCAAGCCACTCCCTTGCAGTGTAAAGCTTGAAAACAGAGATTGAGAAGGACTGTAGCATAACTGGTAAAAAAAAAAAAAAAAAAAAAAAAAAAAAAAAAAAAAAAAGTCCAGCAACAAAGGGGTGCGAAGTTATGCTTATTCATTACGCAATCCACAACAGATGGACAGGTAATTTTTGGACAAATGTTCTTTTTTCAGATGTTTAAAATAACAAACATGACAAATGCGCAAAACAATACAACTGAGATCACAGTGGGCATGAAAATGATGTATGTTATTCATAACACCCGGAGAGGGCACATTTATCGAACATTTTCTGGTCTACTTTGACAGACATTACTTTCCACCTTGTTTTTGTGTTTATTTGTCTTTTAAATCATTCAACAGCAACAACAAATATAAGAAAAAATAAAATACCGGGGCGAGGGTGGGGTAGTGGGGGTGGCGGGGGCAATTTGACTAGAACAAGATGACCATATGTAACAGAAGAGTGCAGGTTAGCAGGGAAGGACAAGGGTGTAGCTATAAATCCTAAGGCAGTGAGCAGTCAGCCTCATTAGCAAGGGATCATGGTTTACATCAGGTCTCTCCCCATAAGTCTCTAAGTTTTGGCCATGGCTGACCAGAACTTTCTGAGGTTACTTATCTTTCTCCTGTGACCGTGTCTAAGTCCTAAAACGAATGAAATGAAATGAAATTAAGTGAAATGGAAGGGCCACATCTTCAGCTTCGGTACTGACAAGAGAACTGCCAGCCTGAGTATAGCGCTTGGAGAAGACCTTCCACTTACTGTCATACACCTTCAAGGAGGACGGTCTTTGCCCAGCTATGATGATCTTTTCCACGCACGAAGAGCGTAAACGTCTCTCATCTCACGCGTATCATCTGAGATGTACCTAGCGTGGAAAGAGAGAGTAACACGGGAAATGCGAGCTATGAGCCCTACTAAACCTACATGCATTCAAATGTAGAAATGTGTTGATGAATGGGTCATACATAGCAACTGGTCGTCCCTGAGCTGAATCAAGATAACCATTTACAGCTGGTGACAGAGAGGCTTTTCAAGCTGAAGAAATTCAAAGTGGGTTTTTGTGTCTGAACTCACGACCCTCAGCTCCGCTGGCAAACGCTCTGACAATTTGACAACGGGTCCCTAAAATACTCTAATGCCCAAAATAAACTTAAAAAAATAAACAGTCAAATGAACGGGACATGATCGGGACTTCTGCTTGAAGGACCAAAAGAATGCGAGCTGGGTCAAATATATCAACGACACTCACTTCTCTACTTCCACCCTGATAAGATCCACGACAGATCACGCACACACGAACATCCATCCTGAACTCGGGATATCATAGTCACCAAAACACCGGGGAAAGAGAGTGGAGGACAATGGTGATGGGGGGTGAGGGGGGGGGGGGGGGGGAAAAGGGGTTTTTTGGAAGAAGTGAGAGGGTGAGTTGAGAAGAGTGTGGTGTGCGAGGCAAGCGTAAACGATTAACCCTCTCATCGCCTACAGTCTAAAAGAGTTGATGAAGACTTGTTCGAAAAATTACTTTTGCTTTTCTTCTCCCGTTCTCCCAGTAACTGTCCCCCCCCCCCCCCCCCCCCCCCTTGAAAAACGTGCATCTTGGATACTTAAAAAAATAAAAAATTGAATTGCAAAACATGCAAGAACGAGTCTGGAACCAGGGCGAAATCTCGTCAGCCAGCCAGCCCCCTCTACACTCACCTCGCCTCCCGCCCTGATTCACCTTTCGCCCTGCAATGAACGCAGTGAAGAACCTTACTTGTGACTATCTCTTTGGGTGCACACATTCACATGAAGTGTGTGTATGTGTGTGTGTGAGTAAGGGGATGGGTGGGAAGAAAGGGTGCGGCGATGGGGAGTTCCTACGGGTGTGCTGGTGTCTGCGCAAAGGAGGAGAGACAATCTTCACCGAGTCGAAAATGGATCTAGTTCTCTATGTGTTTATGACAGAACGCATACTTTTGGTTTAAGCGAACGGCAGTGAAAAACGAGTGTGTGCAAACACCGACACGCACCCGTCACCTTCATGGTCCTCAACATAAATCTTCAGATCTCAGAAATCGCACCGTCTCATCAGACCGTCTCATCGTGTGTGCGATGCGCTAACTTGTAGAGTTCGTTTTACTGCCGCGACCGGGCCTTATCCAGGACTGAATTTACAAGGGACTGAGTTGGGAAGGCAGAATCGGATCACACAGTCGAACCTCATTCTCTTAAGGATGCATCTCTGTGCAGGTTGCTCAGATTTTCTGACAAACACTGCAGGTTTCTGTATCTCTCGGGCCTGGTTGATGCCGGGATATCTTATGAGATTAAGCGTAGAGTGCATCCCTGTTATGTAGTCTCAGACCAGAATGGAAATCCTCATCGATCAGTATAACAATAATAACAATAATAATGATGATAACAATAATCTGGCACTTCATGTACTGCTCTCATGGTGACCTCAGTTTTGATTCTCTCTCCACGTCTCTGCCTTTGTTTGGTTCTGTTGGGGTCATCGGCAAGTTTATGGGGACTGGCGTTGACGAACGTGATGGCGCCCTCCAGTAGAAAAGCTCGTTCACGGTGGCTCCGCGATTAAGCAATAATTGTCAGCTGGGGGCTGAGTAGGTGGTAGGTATATTCCGCGTGCGTTGGATCAGAACAGACATTACTTAACACCACCGATGTGACTCTGCAGCAGTGCAGTATCTTCAGGTAGGTTGTTTCATGACGACTTGACAATGCTCTCTGTATACATACAATACTGGCATAACCTTTTCGATCTTGAATGTAGTCAAACAAACATGCTTGTTGCTGTATAATGTGTAAGATCAGGGTATATGAGCAAGCCAGTCAAACCGAGGTTGCCTGAGTTTGTTTGAATCAATGTTAACTTCTGTTCGTTCATTTCTCCCGTTGTACGTGTTGTGTTCATTTGTAGGTTTCATGGTATGCGAGCAAGCTCGGAACATCCTTTTGGGGGTGGGGGGATGGGGGTGGGGTGGGGTTGGGGTGGTCTTTGTTCTGTGTGCTTTGGGCATTTCTGCTAGACGACTTGCTGTCGTAAGCAGCAATCATTTGGAGCTATGGGCGTGTTATTTATTTTATCTCATCACAGGAGCGTGAGTTACCCCACTTATTCATAATTCTGCACTGTTGTTAGGATTGAAGCGCAAAGGCTGCTCTTGTTCTCTCTCGCCATATACTGCCAACAATGATCAACATCAGAGCTTTGACACCTGTCTTCTTTTTGCAATAGCGAGCCCAAGCTAAACATGTAGAGTACGCCCTTCACCCTGGACATTCTGTAGTAACGGTTTGAGACGAACCATGCGACTCCCTTCCGCACTGACTGGTATAACGTTGGTCCTCTGTCTTACAGGTCTGGTATAACATTGGTCCTGTGTGTTTAAAAGATGTGGTACAACGTTGGTCCTGTGTGTTTAAAAGGTCTGGTATAACGTTGGTCCTGTGTGTTTAAAAGGTCTGGTATAATAACGTTGGTCCTGTGTGTTTAAAAGGTCTGGTATAACGTTGGTCCTGTGTGTTCAAAAGGTCTGGTATAACGTTGGTCCTCCAGGACTTAGAGGTCTTACATGAGCTTGCATGCTCCAGGAGGTGAGCTTAAACAGGCTGTGCATGCTTTTTGCATGAAGCTTATAGGAGGGCACATAAAAACATGTGATGCAGAGAACTAAGATTCCTGCTCGCTTTGCATCGAAGTGATCCTAGGAGATGGTATTCGCCTGCATAATGAAAACTAAAATTGAGTACATGACCGTTCGCACAATTGCTAGGGAATAGCCCTGGAACTGGTGTTAGGTACGAATGATTGCCCATTACTGGTGTTCTACACTTCTGCGTTTTACCGGCACTCCCGCTGGCAAACAAGTACGATGTCAATGAGCTGCCATGCTGCGTCTCAAGTCAGTTGCATGTGTCCAAGAAATGACACCTCTCCTTAGTCCACTAGATAAACCGAGCGTTTCATACACACACAGACACACACATCCGTGCGCGCGTGCGCGTGTGTGTGAGTGTGCGCGCGTGCACACAAGGGGGGAAATATCTTTCAATATTCATGCGAAGGGCTGATAAAAGCCTATATGCTGTGCGTCATTGGTAGAAACAAAACAGGCCAGGTCTTGACTGGGATGGAATAGTAGATGGAACTCTTGAAAGGTCCGTCGTCATAAAATAAGTTACAAGATGCTTGGCATGATATGAAAGAGCGAGAAATAGATTCGCTACTTACTGACTGAAACCAATTTATTGTCAGATTAACTCAAGGTTGTACTGACGTCGCTACACACACACACACACACACACACACACACAACTTTAGAACCAATCATGCACACGCACAAACATTATGTGTACAGCTTCAAACGCTGTGAAACAGATCTCTTTCTCTCTGGTCTCCACAAACACACAGAGGCAGAAGGTGGACGGATGGATGGGAGAGGAGATACTATGACAGAGACACAGTAAGGAGAGAGAGAGAGAGAGAGAGAGAGAGAGAGAGAGAGAGAGAGAGAGAGAGGAACTGACGCACAATCCGAAAGAAATTGTTGAATGCATTTTATTCACAAACGAAGATGTGTTGACTGACAAGAGACTGTCGCGAGACAACAGTGCGCCACACCAACGCTTTTTATATATCTCCACTGTGCCAGACAAGACGTGGGACCAGCCAACAAGGACATGCGCTTAAACAATGTTTTTTTATTGGTTTCATTTCTCTTCCTGTTTTCACCTGATGCTCTACTGTTCTGTATAGTGCTGCACTTCTACATTCCACAACGATTTCAACTGATATTACCCGGGGGAATCACAGGACTAATTGGGAGGATCAACAAATGCGTATCAACAGATATAACTACAGAGCAGCAGCCACGAGTGTCATGTGCACACAACAGAGAGGATGGAGAAGCTGTAGGCACAAGAAGCGACCTTGAGAGAGAGCTAAGATGGTTGTAGTATTGTGCACAATTATATAAACAAAAACACACCTTTTTTTCATACAAACTGAAGTACAGAAGTATAATTATGTATATATGTACAACATGCTGCTGGGTCATGAAGACCCTGACCATGCAGTTTCCTGTACATACTGAAATGCACGCACCCATCTGTGCATGCACCAACCATACATACTGGTGCACATGCACACAAAACGTGTGTGTATTCTGCTTTAAAAAAGAAAAAAAAAGTACTGTACCGTGTTTTTTTTTTTTTGCGCGCAACCACACACACATATGTGTGTGTGTTGGTCATTTACGTGCAGACAGTACTGCAGTGGAAGTTGCTGAAGATTCTTACCCTCACTTTAAAACAATGTACTCCAATAAGCAATTATCACACATACAAAGCACCCGAGAAAACACCAACTGTAATACCCCAACTACTATTACTGAACTGGTATAGTTGATTGATTTTTCGAACGGACTTTTCTGTTGATTTCTCTCTCTCTCTCTCTCTCTCTTTCACACACCCAACACACACTGATAGTTATCCAACTAAAACTAAGCTACAGTCTTCATTCCAGCTCTGAACAAAGTTATTTTATGCGCAGTCAGCTAAAAGACCAGTTTCCCAATTAGCATATTTCATTACAACCAGGGCAAGGGGGGGGTGGGCTGGAGAGGTAAGGCTGGGGGGGGGGGGGGGGGGGGGGGGGGGGTATTCACAGGAGACAGAGAGCTGTACAAAGGATAACAAGGGACCTAAGAATCCAAACCACACTTTCTTCAAGATGATGTCGGACCCCCCCACCCCATCCCTTCCTCCTCCCCCACCCCATCTCCTTGCTGCGTTGTGTTGTTCCATTGTGGGGACATCAAACTTACATTTCCCTGTCATTCAACACACATGAAAAGAAAGATGATAGCACTGGCCACTAAGTGCTGTTTCTGTCTCTTGTCCAGCTGACTGACCCGTCAACAACTCTGACCTATTTTTTCCACACTGTACTAGCTATTCTGCAACATATTTTACCATTCATAATCACTCTGCCTTACATCACAGTACAGCTCACCACACAATTCTACTTCACATAAATCGATCAACTCCATTCTCGACCATGGTAGGTTGGATAGAGGTGAAGAACATGATAGTGCTATAATTCTGAAACATGGATTTCAAAGGCCCACTTGATGTGCAACACAACAGGCTGAACTAGTCACAAGCGCATACTGCAGACGATACTTGGACCATCACAAGCTACGAACATCACACCCTGCTAGCTTACAATGAGAAAGTGACACTGACATGCTGACATAATGGTCAATCATCTGGACAGCAACCGGTCAAGAACAGATCAAGGCATGCTGGCAATGTGGTATAAGAACATGGACAAATCGTTCACGGGTAGGTTTTCAGTAGGAGAGAAAACAAAAATTGCAGGCCTCTATAATATACATATCTCCTGATCACGGGAAACGCAGTAATCATGTGACATTTGATCGTTTTAAGATGGACAGATGGTAGGAAAACAAACTGTAAGAATAAGCTTCAGTGAGACAAACATCACCGGATGGACAGGCTTGCTATCCCTCATGACTGCTGATCCACACAGCAACAGCATGTCTCAGATCACACACATCAATGCCAAATCATGCTGTCATTGATACTTTAGCTTTTTGATTGTAACTGCATGCTTTCATTGACATTTTGGTCTTTGATTACAAATGTCTTTCAAGACCACTATCTTTTTTTTGACCTGAGCGGTGAAAAACCTGGGGGCAGAGTAAAAAAAAAAAAAAAAGTGTGTCTGCATGCATTTCATGGGTTTTCCCTTTCTGTGATTTGTCAACAAACATACCCATAAAACTGTCTAATGCACCTGCCCGTTCCGTGCCTAAACTTGCAGACAAGACCAATCAACTTCAGACAGAAGTACGGCCTGTGGAAAGATCACATCTGGCACCCAAACATGAATCTGTAATTTACGATAAAGACACAAAATACTGATCTGTCTGAGCAGAACTCGCCTGCATGACACCTTTCTTCTCTGACCAGAAAAATATGACAGAGAGATGAATCTATCATCATACAAAATGTCATGTCAGAAAAATCCAACTAGCCTCATATAAAACGTCATGTAAACTTCAACCGAGACTGGCAGCTTGTTGTAGAAACAGGCTGTTCCACACAATCTACTCCCCTTCCATCCTCATCCCACCTCACCCACAACATGACATTTTAGTTAATCAAAAAAATCAAAGCTCAAGTCTCCGGGTTCACATACGGAAACATCTTTTCTTTAACATGAAACGTGAGGTACAGGAATCTGCGTTATTGTTTATCCATCTTCTTCATCATCATGAACAGAACCTGAGAGACAGATAGAATTTTAACCACAGTCCAAAATATTCGTTCTGTGAGGATAGAAGAATGAAAGGACAAGGAAATGCCAGGAATAGGAGGAGGAGGAGGACAAGTTATCAATATTTGTCTTCTTTTAACAAGCCAGTTTCAGACTAAAAAGTTTGTAACATGAAGTGACATACTTTGGACATGTCGAATAAAAAAAAAAACCAACAAAAAAAGAAGGTACAGTTTGATCGGCACAAACACCTTTACTGTGTAAAGTTACATGTTTTACTGAGAATTAACAAAAAAGAAAAAAAAAAAAAAAAGAAGAAATCAAGATCTCTCACTTATTACCTGAACCGTCAACATCCACATTTCAAAAACATGAAAATGCAAGTACCTAACAAGAAGAAGGTCAACATTGCGGTTACCAGTAATGTCAGTTTTCATGCTGTTACTTTGACTTGCTTATAATTCTCCAAAACAAAACACTTCACTGAACCTTAGGGCCTAACAAACAAACAAATATAACCCAAGCAATTGTTTTAAAACATGACCAATCCAAATGACATACTGCTTAAAAATCTGAACCCGCAAGCTAAACTCAGAGAAACCAATTAAGTATTATGGACTGCTCACTGTTTTACAATGTAGGTAACTTCCAAGACCCCCCCCCCCCCCCCCCTCCACATAAACACACACCTACACGTACTACACTAGAACTTGAGTCTTGACGATACTCTTGCAGACGAAACAAGAAATCTAAGTCCATAATGTGCTGCACATCTTTTTAGATAATAAAAAAATAATCCACAACAGCTTAAGAATTGTCTGTTCCATTCCATCTGCAAAATCATCCATTTCTGTATTCCTGTGTTTCAAAAAAAAAAAAAAGGGAAAAAAAAAGGTGGTACTGAGCTGTGGTAACCTCGCCTTAGAAAAGCAGTCCAACTGATAGTAACTTCACACCAACAATATCTGTTGCAGTGACAAATGCAGCGAAATGCAATACATCCCATTGTTCCTATCATAGGTACACTCTGAAATGAACCAACTTGTCTTTACAAAAATATTGCAATTACGTACAATCAGGTGACCATCATTCCGGAGGAATGTAACACTAACAGGGCAAATACCATTCCATGCTTCGAAACCCAATTATCACCAGAAAAACATTCATTTAGTAACGTTCATTTCAAGGCATAATTTGAAAGTAGCAATCCAATCAGAAAAACAAAACAGAACAAAACACATAACAACATTGTTAGCATGATTGTCTAAAATGAAATTCTGTACCTATTCCAAGAAAGAGGGATAACATGACATTTTGATTAAAAAAATATCAGTTAATACTTAGTCTTCAATTGTTCTGAAGAAAAGGATCTCTTTATTCCCTTACTTAAAAGCTTCCAATGACTGGAAAATTTTTTTTTTTTACAAAGCTTATGATCTTTACGGAAAAAAAAAAAAATCAAAAAAAAAAAAAGGAAAAAAGTTGACCTGGTGTGGCAAAAACGAAGTCACAGACCAAGATGCACTGAGGATGTTTTTCTCCCCAAGTTCTCCCAACTTGGGGGTGGGGGGGGGGGGGGGGGGGGGGGGGATTAAAAAAAAAAAAAAAAAAAACCCATTCCCTGAAACCATGTTGGACAAAATCATCCAGCCCTGATGTGGTCTCTGTGGTCAGCTGGGCTGAGAATAATGCAAGTCCACTTCCACTCTATCCTGTAACACTTGAATGTGGTTTGACTTCATCAAGTCAACAAACAACTCACACATACTCTCTCTTGCGTTACTTCCAATCTCTTCTTATTGATGAAAAGGAACGTCCCCCCCCTCGCCCTCCTCCCCCCACCAAAAAAACAAAAGCCCCCTCCCATGTCACTGTAGTTTTTCTTTTCTTTCTCTGAAACATACTTTAGCATGCTTGTTTCAACCCCTAGACAGCCTCAGTGCGTATTTCTTGCATACCTGTTTTTGTTATCATCAGACACAACAGCATGTCATCCTGTATGTAACTTGTTTCGTCACACACTTTCGCAACAGACTAAAGATGGGCGAGTTCCAGCACACTTCGGTCAGCCAGCCAGCTGATTGATTCACTTCATTCACACACATGAGCAGTGAGATACCTCTGCATTGGGAGGGAATTCTGCTGGCAGCTGAGTACCCCACACCCCTTGTCAGTCACAGTCAACTCTTGTCTGTCTGATCATAGGTCTTGGAATGCTGACAAGCACAAAGTGGGTGTCTCCCAACAATTTTTGCATGCAGCCAGGTTTACCGACAGTCGACTGCCCAGTACAGTGACTGTTTAACTTGAACTGATGCGTGAAGTGAGGACCTGATATGGGGTCATCCACATTGGGGACTGGGGGAAGGGGGGAAAGGGAGGAAGGAGATGCTTGTGGTGCAAACGTTTTGTTCGTTCAGAGGCCACATAGAACGGTGCAAACATTCTGTTTGTTCAAAGGGCACATGGTGGGTAGAATAGTGCACTGGTTTTTGTTTGACTTCAGTTCAGACTACATATGGACTGGCTCGTTTTTCATTACCTCCCAGCTTTTCTTGCAGCAGGCAGGTTGAACAGAAATTCAGCTTTTGCTGCAAATAGAGGAGTTCCTTCACATCAGAAATTCATCATGACAGACATTTGTCAGGATACCGAGCTTTCAGCACGAAACAATATAACTGTTCTCCAGTGACCTGGCACTGCTGGTCTGTACTATATTCAGAGCTATGAATGCCATCGTCATCATGTGGATCTAAAATGTTTTAAACAGAATGGGGGTGGTTGGCAGGTGAATATCTCCAATTCTCATTAGGAAAAAGAAAAAAGGTATAAATTAACCCTTTCAGATCAATCTCTTTCAGACCGATTAGTTGATTAAGATGTGGGTGTGAAGGGTCATCCCAAGCACAGTGGTACATTTGCTTGTATCATGACTCGTATTGGCCTTTCCACTAGGTGGATGAATATACAGCGCTACAAAGCCAGCAATAGAGAACAACAGTACAGGTACGCTTTGGTCAACAATGCCTACAGCAAAACACTCCTGAATGGTCCCATCACAGTCCCACATAAATTAGTTATGTTCTGTCTTCTGATTTCTTGAGTGCATCTCCAGTGAAACACAACTCCTTCTGATTTCTCCCATCTCCACTCGCACGGTCCCCCATCACTAAATCAGTTTATTCTGTTCATCATCTTGCAGTATGTGAGTGTCCCCCCTTTCTGAAGTTCAGAACATGATACTACATTTTCTCGCTTTCTTATTCTGTGACTTTTGGCACATTGTAACACATGTTTGTGCCTGTCTGCTACATCAACAGTATCAACCACAAGACTGATTTTCTGTCTTTCAATACAATTTCAAAATTGGCATTTCCAGCGTCAGACATTTTCATATGGTAATTATTCATGACGAGGGGAAAAAAAAAAAGCATGAAGAACCTCCTGCTGGCTTATGTAATAACTGATGATCATTTTGACTTTCATACCAGAACATCCTGTAGTGCCTGTTTTTTTTTTTAAAATTGGTTTTATTTTATCTTTGCTTTGTTTTGTTTTTTTGTTTTACACAATGCTAACCCATGATGGTAAAAATTGATACTGGCCAAGATCCACCCATAAATACAACAAAGGAATTTGTTTCAAGTGTACTTCAGAAACGGATCAACATAAAGTCCATCCCAATGTAAACTAAATGCATCCCCTGTCTCCCTCTAACACACATCCACGTATCTCTGACCTACGCAATCAACGCTTCATGTTTCATGCAATGATCATTAAACAGCAAAAGAATCAACCACAGATATATAATGATCTTCAAAACACATCTCCCATTTCTAATATCAGTAATAAGCATAAAGTAAACTGTCAAAAAAGCAGAAAAAAGGCAAAGACGAGTGTCACCAACTGTGTATATTAACATGGTCTCCTTGAGTAAAGCAACAATTCAAGTGTACCCTCTGCAACACCGGTAACGAAGACTAAGACAGGATTTTCTTTTTCTTTCCTTTATATGTGATCAACAAGTTATAACTTTGAAATAATGCTGCCCTGCTCAAGGTTTTCAATCTTGTTTCACAAATGTTCTGGATTATTTCAAATAATCACTTTTTTTTTTCAAGCAAAATGAATGTATGTATATTTATCACCTTTTTCAAGTAGAATGTATGCATAAAATGTGATTGTGCATGTGTACATTTTATGTCCTCCATACCCCCAAATGGGTGACAGGATAATTAAATCTAAATCTTGGGACAGTGAGTGACTCTGTGTGTGTGTGTGTGTGTGTGTGTGTGTGTGTGTGTGTGTGTGTGTGTGTGTGTGAGAGAGAAAGAGCATGGGAGAGAGAGAGCATGGGAGAGAGAGAGAGAGCATGGGAGAGAGAGAGAGAGAGAGAGAGAGAGAGAGAGAGAGAGAGAGAGAGAGAGAGAGAGAGAAACTCACATTTGTTTACAATAGCCAAGTCATTCAAAAAAAATCTCCACCAGCCCTCAACATAACCAGACGAACAAAAACTGTTCAAGATCATGAAGTTTCCCTTTCAGTTTCAGCACATGTCGCTTCGGTACACTAACTTTAACAGTACAGACATGGACCGGTACTGTGAGCAAGCGTGAAGATTTTTGAAAGAAGAGTGTTCGAACAACTGAAAACGGCTGTAATGTTCTCATGAAGCTAACAGTGGGGAATGTGGACAGTTCTGAATCATTACAGTGTCCAGTATTCTGGTAAAAAAAAACAAACAAACAATACATGGACAATGAACAGGAGGCAAGATAGGGGTGTGTATAAATTTCACATTACCAACAAGACTCACCGGTTTTTCGAAATGCTGGGACACAGAAGCAGTCCCCAAAAGCTACTTTTCTGTTCTGCAAGGGTTTGTCAGCAGAAATTACTGAATGAATAATGATTTTTGAGAATGCATATGCAACTGACAACCCCGGTCCCTCCCCTCCCCCCCCCTTGGACAGAGTTCATTTAGCATTTGGGATCAACTTTCTCTCAAGACATGTTCATAATTCTTTTGAACTTACATGATTTTTTTTTTTTGGTTCTAGGAGGTGGTAATTTTTTCTCATTTAGAAATGTTAGGTGAAACAGTAAATACTGAACTTCTTTGTCATTTTTGTTCAAGAAAAAAGCAGCTATGAAGTGATATAAATGCAGATCTGTGACAAGTGACATATCATTGTAACCAGTATAGTGTGAGCAAAATCAGAGACACCAACATGACCACCAGTGTCGACCACTTCGCACAGAGTTTGGCAACCACCAGTGTAATACTGTTATGGCAATTTACATCAATCCCATGATCATATAAGCAGTCAAAAATCATGAAGTATGTACACACAAATTTACTGTTCACCAGAGAAGACTGATCCTAATTTTATTCCCAGTTAGCTCACAATAAACAGGATATCATAATCATAATACTGGTAGTGGAGTGAATATTTCTGGACAGTAGTCAGGTTTCACACACATCTTTTTTCGTTCTTTAAATCTCCAAACACATTTTGAAATCAAACCACTGTGGATAGATGTATCACGATTCGACATCTTACAAGTATTCCAAGTTCTGTGCATATAAAGTTCAATGTTGGAATCAGATGCTTTATCAGTATTTCAATATGACCTGGGAAATAATTCAGCATAACTGATGTCTGAGTATCTCACACATCACATTAGAGCCAGACACTGATCAAAGCATGTAATCTTTTAACTGATTTTTTTTTTCAAATTGAGATGAAAAACATTTGTTTTTTATGTGTATCTCTATATAACCTTTGCCAGGCTGAGAAGTGTGAAAATGTCCTCACAATACCTGAATGACAAATCATTCTCCTGAGGAATGGAAGAGGGAAGAAAACGGAAAAGGGCCCTCACAGAATTTGAATAACATTCTCTCTTTTGTGCAGTGGTCTGCCTTGGCTTAGAGCTAACATCTACACTATTCCCTTGCATCACTTTCTAACACAAGGCAAACCAAGTTTCACTGTGTTTGGTCTCCACATGTAAAATGCAAAAGCCGCCCTGTCAGACAGCTGAAACTCTGAGCGAGGAGCCAGATCTTTGTACCACAGGACTCAGTATGAAAGTCCATGAAAAGGAATCCATGCAGGACAGCACTAAGACTCTGGAGATGATCCGGTTGTCAGGACACACCGTCTGATCTCAGTATCTGAAGGTTCCTGCCTGTCATAGTCTTATACTGATGAAACTGACATTGTTTCCAGACTTAACACCAGATTTTCCTCTCAAAGTCTAAGCAGAGGGCATCTGTAAGGAAGTGCCGTACCTATAACAAAATCAATGTGGACAGCCAAATGTGCAGGCCTACTTGTACCTGATCTGCAAAATTCCCCTGTAGTTAACCCAGCTCAAAACATCCATTATCTGCCATCCTGTGTGCTCATTGATTAAACCTACAAACACCATCACCAAGTCACTGTTGATCATAGTGCCAAAGTATCTGTGCTGCATGCATCATGTGGAATTTAAAATCATTGACTGGAGATAAAATGATGCTAAAAACAAAAAAAACTGAATCTGAGTTGGAAATAAAGTGACAGTTCAGAAAGGGAGAAATAACGACATTAGGCTGTGACCACTCCACAAAAGCAGATAAAAGGGAAACTCATGAGCTAGAAATGGAAGTGACCCGTTGCACTTGTTCATGCCAGTCCACTGGACTTGGAGCCTTTCACTATAAAACTGACTATACTACACAGACTGTATTTTTGTGAAATGAACCTTTCACTATAAAATCGACTATAATACACAGATTGTACTTTTGTGAAACAAACCTTTCACTATAAAATTGACCATAATACACAGACTGTATTTTTGAGAAACTTAACATGTTTAAAATTTGGTGCGCTTTTGAATTTTCCCACTGCCACATTTTGGTGCAGTTTTAATATAATCAGTTATCAATTTGGTCCTGTTAATGGACTTCTGGTGCAATCACCAGTATGCAGGAAAAGTCATACATGAAATTTAGGTAAACACTTTACTTTTGGACAAACAGATTATGTCTTAAAATTTTGTAGTTGTTACCCTGACTCCAGAGTGGCACAAGGTTTAGAAATAATAGCAATCATTCATGTTGAGGAACACATTAGAGAACATACATATTGTGGAAAATCCATAACCCATGTTCCGGTGCACAATGCTCAAGGGATGTCATCCAAGGAGACTTGAATTACATGTTCAAAGTCAGAACATTATGGAATGGGCAATAAAGAGCCCGAAAAATCAATTTCCATAAAACTACAAAAGACAGGAATGAGGACACTGCAACCATGCAACAGACTGGCTGCATATCATGACATCAACAAACGAGATACACCTGACTACAGCAATGGTGAACACTTCTGTGTGACCAGGCGCTGCTGACCTTCAAATGACTGACCAGTTCCAATCTTTTGGTCCCTAATGTCTCCCACCATCTTCAGTGAGCACTTCCATGCACTGGCCACGATCTTTGCCAAATAGAACCAAACCTAATTTGTCTTGTGCCTGAGCTGCTTATGAAACCTTCAAAAAAAGACTGTTGAAAAAAAAGAGGATTATGAAGCAAAGTGAAAACCACATATGCTGCTGCTGTGTTGTCAATATAGACAGGATTCTAGAAGCATGCAGTGTGTAGCCTGGTCTAGTAACCTGACACAATCTTTGCCTGACACTTGTATTTCCCCATTACATCACTGTGTGCAACTTCCCAGTCTGTCTGACACTGCATTTCCCCATCACACCATCATGAATAACCTGGTTTGCAGACACTAGTATTCCCTTTTCACACCACCATGTATAACCTCCCAGCGCAACACAGTAGTGTTTCCATCAATTGTGTAAAACCTCCCAGGTTTGCATAACATGCAGGATTTTTCCATTTGGGTACAACCTTCCAGTATACCCAACAACAAAAGTTTTCCTCCACCTGGTTACAACCTCCCAGGTATGCTCAACACCGTAATATTCCCCACACAATACCACTGTGTAAAACCTCCAAAGCTTGCCCAACACTGAAGGGCTCCTCCATCGGGATACAACCTAAAAGATTTGCCAAACAAAACTGTATTCCTCTACCAGGGTACAACCTCCCAGGTTTGCCCAACACTGCAGTGTTCCCCCATCAGAGTACTGTCTCCAAGGATTGCCCGATAAAGAAGTATACCCATGTCAGACAACTGTCTCCCAGGTTTGCCCAACACGGCAAGATCCCCCTGTCAGGGAACACCTTCTAAGTGCATCACATGCTGCCACAGGATCAAATGCTTAGGTGTTCACTGTCATGAGAGCAATCTGAGCAAAGAGTGAAAAGAAAGGGAACAGAAACACTGATGAACTTGTGGTCAAGATGTAGAGGAGACTATGACACCAGAAGTACAGCAACTTCAGCTCTACGTTAACACCCAAACAGATGACATCCAGAAATATGTGCAAACACACTGTGATGGCCGAGATCGCCTTTACTGTTTTTCTCAGTCTTCTCGCGTCCAATCCAGTCACCATTGCTCAATCAGTATTTTTGCCATATCCTGTTCAATCCTCTTTGCTCAATGTCACCTTGTATCCAATCCACTCATCTCAGCTCACTAAGTAATCTTGTATGTAATCCCGTCATGACTGCTCATCCATCAGCAATCATTTCTTCAGTCTACTTAGCTCTGCTTGACCACTTATTTCGTGTGTAACTAATCCAACTATACACTGCTCAACAGTTCATCAAACTTTGAAACTGAGAAATACAACAAAACAACAACAGCAACAAAAAAAAAAACGTCTTCTTTCTCTCCCCAGATGTTCAACATTCACAAGGAAAAGGTTGCCAGTACTGCAGTTTTTGTTGAGCTTTCTTAATTAAGAGTTTTCTGGGCAAAACTCCACTCTGATGCAAATTAGGACACCAGTAACATACCTGAAACCCTTCTCACATTAAAGCAGAACACACCATTGTAAATGTCTCCATCCAAACTCGATACACACTAGGGCCCAGCAGAGGTAAATTTAGCTCTTCTAGTCCTCCCAGTCTGACCAGACTCTAATGGATGAAACGAGAACACTTGGCAAACCACTGTTGTGCAACTGAAACATTGTTGTGGTTACAACAGACCAACAATGCTGTACAACAGTGAAGCACTAGCAAACATAGGAGTGACCACCTATTAACAATGGAAACCTATGCAGATGTGCTCTGATGGTTTCTCCCCAGCTCTGTCCTGAACACTCACATTCCACACCTTCCATGTTTTCAATTCTGTCTACAAGTATTCTGTGAAACTTTTACCAGTTTTCTTCCTTTCTTATTAAATTCCCACTTTATCTGTACTTCAGTCTTTTTTCCTTTTGTTTTTTTTTGAATCATCAGTCTTGCAGATTTTCTTTGTGAAACTAGCTGCGTCTTACTTTCAGATTCAGCTTGTATGGATTCACTTTACAAATGATACACATGAGAAATAATCAGACGTGGTAAGCACTGTTAGAATACAGATCTTACACATCAGTCCTCAAGGTACTGAGAAACATGAACTGGAAAGCACAGCATTGTCCTACACACTGGCATTATTTTGCTCTGTTATCAGTCCCACTTTCTAAACACAGTACACTTTGTTTTTTCTTATTATAAAGTACAGTTTATAAAGTGAACTGATATCAATATTATGCCATTAATGCACTCAAACACTGGCAATTTTTGTCCAATGCTTTGCACATCAACACAGTCATGGAAACATACAATATGGACACATTTTTTTTTTCACCACACACAAAGCAGTTTTCCTGCACAAACTTTGCTGTTTTCATATATAATCTATAGCTGGTCTTCATTCCCTGACTTTCCAATGTCCTCTTGGCTGTAAATGCAGTATGACAGTTTCTGTTGGAGCCCTTAGCCACAGACATAAAAAATAACCAATCCTAGCAATGCACCAAGAGACACGACTCCCTCCTAATGATGCTTGCTGTGCACTCACTTCTGTGGCTGCAAGAAGCCCAGTCCCACTGGGAAATGACTGCAAGACAAGCACAGTGAAAATGAAGTAACAGTTATAGGTGAAACTGCAGAATTGGTTAGGAAATGAACTTCTACATGAAGAACATTAACTGATGCAACAAATGGTTTGACAGTCTGTAGAATAGTTAACTGCTGCTGCTGCCCGTGGTTGAGAACTAATAAAGCACTTCTGCAATGTTTTTGTGTCAAGGCCACCCATGTCTTTGGAGCTGGAGGAAATCCCCTGGCTAATGTGGCCCATACCTTCCCTGCTTCCTCCCTCCCCAGCAGACAGTGAAGGATGGGGATCTGGGTCGTGGAAAGCGTCATCAACAAGCACTTCTCGTATAAGAACAGCCTCCTCAGAATCCACACTCTCAAGGCTGGTGGTGGACCAGTTGCGGACCTTGCGGTAGTGCATGAAACGGTTGGAGCCAGAACCCCCTTCCTGCCCCTCCATGCCCTCGTCCAGCTCTTCGAGGGCTTGCGGCTTGATGGGGAGGAGAGAGGACCAGGAGACAGAAGACTGTCCACACTGGTTCCCAGGTAGGTAGGATGAGGGGAGTGGACAGACTCTGATTCCACACTGTCTACAGAAGACACAGAGCAGGGTGTGAATGCCAGTGGAGTACTCCTGAGAGTCTATGGTGTCTGTGCTGGAGATGGATCCTGAAGCTTTGTGTGTATCACCATCATCGGGCACAGACAGATAGCGAGCTCTGCGTGAGGTACGTTTCGCATGAGTGCGCATGTGCCTGTGATCATATCTCTACGGCAGGCCCGCATAAGGACAGTGTGGGCAGCGGTAAGGCTTTTCACCGGTATGGGTGCGACGATGTGTGTTGAGATGGTCACTCGACTGAACACCTGTCCACATTCCATGCATTCATACGGTTTTCAGGCCTGTGTGTAGTCGCATGTGCCTTGTCAGCATATCAGAGCGGGAAAAGGAACGATTGCACACTTTACAGTAATGCACTTTGTTGTTGTCGCCGGCACGTATAGTCTCTGAAGGCAAGTGTTTGGTCATGTGTTTGGCCAGATTGTCATTGGTAGGAAACACCTGGCCTGGCCACACACCGGACACAAGTAGGTCACGTCAGACTCTGACAGAGATCGTTTACTGTAAAAATCCTGCTGGTCACCCCATTTGGGTCTGGCACCCCTCCACCACCAACAGGCTTGCCACGCAGGAAAGCGGGAGGAGGCGTGTACGGAGCCCGAGGCGACACAGCCAGGCGATTTACCCTCTGACATGGGGTTCGGGATGGAGCCTGGAGGGGGGAAGGTGAAGATGCGGGGAGACATAGGGCTGGGAGAAATGAGGTCCGAGTCCGAATGGGGTCCTTCATGGGGACTTGGTACATTAAAGTTGAAAATACGTCCCCCTTCAGGCACAGAACATAGTGGAGATTGAGACTGTGGGGACATTAGTCCATGAGGAGAGTATGGTAGGCGATGAGGGGACCGAAACACTGGCGAAAAGATCTTAGAAGCTGGACTAAGATGTTCTGTATCAATGAGGGGACTGGAGCCAGAGCTGGAACGAAATCCAGAATAGAAAGGTCCGCGAGAGAGGTCAAGAGCTCTCTCTGGTGAAGAGAGGGAGGCTTGTGTTTGGTGCGTACATGCATGGTGGGCTCCATGAATACATCACCCTCATCAGCGCTGCTGGCTCCCACCTCTGCGCTCTCTGCCTGCACCATGTCTGTGTCTGAAGAGGACCGGCGAGGACTCTTGGGCATGGGGCTGTCTGTGTGCTGAGGGCTCTCACTTCTTTCCATCTTTGACGATGGTCTTTTTGAGTCACTGTGGCTTTCTTCCTCACAACTCTCAATCCTTTCCATGGATTCTTCTTTGACTTTGCGATCACACTGGGGTGTGTCTTTCAAACTCAGCACATAGCGTTCATGAAGTCGTCTCTTAAATTTTGAATGGTGGAACTCTGGGTCTGGCTGAGATGTAGCAGACTCCACTCCCTCCTCCCCCTCGTTCTGCATGCTCTTCCTCCTCTGAAGCCACAAAGAATGTTTGGTGTGGTAAGTTCTTTCTGGTGAGAGGAGATGGAGAATGTTCAGAGGGTGATCGCAAAGACAAAGATTCTGCCATGGCCGAAAATGGAGACTGCTCTCTGCTGCTGCTGCTGTCCTCCAGCAGACTGGAGCCCGTCTCCGAGTCCACCCAGCGTTTCACTCAGCTCAGTGTCCCCACTGTACATGCGCGCCGCTCTCGTTCATTCACACAAACTACACAACACATACATATTTCGTCATCACTGACACATTCCAGCAAATCTTTATAAACATTATAACAAAATCTTTTGTCAAATGACACATTCCAGCCTTACAAACAAAATCTGATGAAATCATTTGACCAGATTCAATCAATACTGTCACTAAACAGTATGATTTTATCAGTTTTTTTTAAACTATGCCTGTTTAAAAGAAAATAGTGACAAAGAGTATAATGCATATCTGCGGTTGTAGAGATTTACAGCTCTTTCTAGGTTTCTGATTTAATGTTAACCAATTTGTCACATGTGCCTTAAAATAGTGTCAGGAGAATCAGTTGACAGTGCAAGTCTCCTAAGTAGCAACGTAAAAATTCTACTGAATGGAAGAGATTCTGAAGGCTACACACAGTCTCTATGAGTGCATCACAGCACACAAACACAGACACACACATCACACCTGCCAAAATAATCCAAATGCCAGAAAACACTGGTGAACTTCATGCACCATCTTTCATCACCAAATGCTGTGCCTAAGCAATAAGTCAAGTGAGAGTTGCTTCATTCTGAATTTAAGCACTCTGATTTTCTCAGCCTGACAGGGCGTTTTCCTAGCAAAGGGCTTAGGCTACCTCCATTTCCCAGGCTGGAAGCCTAGTGGGCTAACCAGTCCGGCTGGCTGAATTTCTGTACCTGCAGAAGCAAGCAGTGAGTACTCATAGTGGTGAGTGCATCATGTCCTTAACACCCGCAAACGTGATGGGAAATGCTTCAAGTGTTGAACTGTAGTGAAGCATTATTGGATGTCTGTGCCTGGGTTGACAGAGAAGTCCTGAAATGTTAGCACATGGGGGAGTAGGGATGAGTTAAGAAACAGACATGCCACTGACACACTGCACATGAAGCAGAAAAAAAAGCAAAAACAAACAGAAACAGTTTTCAATCACATATTAAGTAAATGGTGGCAAGTTCTCATACATTTAAAGAAAAGACGGAAAAAAAGAGCAGAGAGAGAGAGAGAGAGAGAGAGAGAGAGAGAGAGAGAGAGAGAGAGAGAGAGAGAGAGAGAGACAGACAGACAAAGCTAGGGAAATGGGTGCTTGCACTCCTGACCCTGAATGTTCCTGACCTAGCTATTCCTTACAACTTAAGATGCCACGATCCAATATGGAGTTACGTCCCCTCCCTTGTAACCACAACCAGCCTCCAACAGCCCTGCATAGCTGTTGTGGGAGTGGTTTCACATGCAATACGCATGCTATCACTCATTACCAGCTGACCTGCTACAATGTGGTGGCTGCATTTCACAGGCAAAGTGTCATCAGCCAGCCCCCTACAACATGCCTGCTGCAGTTTAGCATGCAATGTGTTGTCAGCTGACCTGCTGAAATGAGCTGATTGCAGTGTCTTCCATCAACCATCTGCAATGCGGTCACTGCGTCAACATGCTGCAACGTTCTGGCTGCAATTTGACATGGAACATATTGTCAATGAACATGCTGCAAAGCTGTGCTTGTTGCTTTTTTTCTTTTTTTTTTTCTCTCTCCTGGATGTAATATAGTGTTAACCAACCTGCAGCAGTGTTGACTC
Organism: Conus betulinus; assembly: GCA_016801955.1. Lineage (NCBI taxonomy): Eukaryota > Metazoa > Mollusca > Gastropoda > Neogastropoda > Conidae > Conus > Conus betulinus. The sequence continues at coordinate 296,992 of JADBJO010000183.1, read as the reverse complement.
CACCTCAGAAGACTGCGGCGGGGTGCCTATCTCTCCAGTTTGACCTCGTGCTTCACCGGGGACATAAAAGGAGAGCTACCACTGTCAGATCCCAGGTGGCCTGATGAGATGAGGCCTGCATGTCTGGGAAAACGAAGCGCGGGGAACTGGTACTGCTGCCAGGACTGATGGGAGAGTGGTCTGTTGTTACCACCTGTAAAAAACATGTTTCTGTCAGAACTCTCCAGAAAACTAAACTCAAGTCCAGAGCCTTTAAAATAATCAAACCTCAGTGTACATCCATAAATGCACTTTTGTATAACAGTGATCTGACTGATTTGCTGTAAGAATGGCAGAAAGCACAAAAACAAAAGATTTTCTTTAATTCTAAGATAATTTTTATGGATACTTCGAAACAGCAAGAGAGGTTGCTCGTCTTTTTTGGTTGATTACACCTCACAGAAAAAAAAAAAAAACCCAGACCAAACAAAAAAAAAAAAACAATTAAAACGCAGATGAACAGTGATAATTTCTCTTCAACCAGTGTCAAATTATCTACTACAGCCTCTAAGCACCACATGAATATATACCTGTACACGTTTTTGAACTGATTATGCACACAAGACAAGACGGTGTGACCACATTTTAATGGCTTTATTTATTCAAACACACTACTTACCTGTAAGGTAGGCTTCTTGTCTAACATGGTGGAGGAATAACCTGTACTGGAGAGCTGATACTGAACAGGAGAGTGGGTCTGACTGCCAGTGATGACTTGATGCTTTCTGCCGGCTGTAGGTATCAGAGGTCACAGAGGAACTGCTGTCCGTGGGTCGTCCTGCAATACTGGAAGGAGGATGCAGCAAGGAGACAGTTGGGGAGCGGCTGCACTGCTGGTGTTCTTTGGGTTCTCCAAACGCTGCTCCGAAATATTCGTTTCTTCAAGACTGGCCAGTTCCTGCTTCTGGGAAGGAGCTGACTGTTGGGAGGTGTGGAGGGAGCCCGACTGGCGAGGACTGAAGGACTGGGGAGTGGCTGAGTGGGGAGGCCTGCTTACTGCTTTCTGTTGCTGTGGAGGGTGGGACAGGTTGAGCTGAGGAGCTGTGCCACTTGTGGGCCACAGCAAAGGCTGGGGTGCTGAGACACTGGGACGCTGGAACTGGGAGGTTGAAGCTACGTCAGGAAAAGCCAAGTGCTGCTGCTGGCACTGTGCCACAGTATTGGGATGTGGTGAGGGGTGAACCCCAGATTGAAGATCAACAGGATCTGTTGACAACGGCAGGTAGGAGCTCGAAGCAGGCTCAGTCTGACCGAGTACACACTGACCCAGATTCTGCGACCCTTGGTGATGAGTAGAAGGTAAAACTGACGACGACGAGTGCACAAAGTAGGGCGGACTGTCCACGGGCTGAGACACAGACAGGGTCTCCTGCAGACGGGAATGAGAAGCTACAGTGTAGTGGGCATGGGCATGAGATGCGGAGAGGTGTGAAGACGTCTGTCTGAGGCTGGCACCCATCATGATGTGCACTGGGCAGTGTCAGCACAGGACTGTGCTGACATGGACTCCACACATCCCCATGGCGACTTGGTGACCTGCCCCTGGCCCAAGCATGACTCACACCTCATCCTGTAACATACAGCATACAACCAGGTCAGACTGTGAAGCATACTACACAACTTAGCATCAATAATCTTATGCTTATTTCAAAGTCCCTGAATGGCAACAAAATCCCATCTTCAAAGACTGGTTATATTGGGACTACCATTCTATCTCATATTTGTGTGTGTGTGTGTGTGTGTGTGTGTGTGTGTGTGTGTGTGTGTGTGTGTGTGTGTGTCTGTGTGTGTCTGTGTATATGTGCATGTGTGTGTGTGAATCACTGTGTATATGTGTATACACAAGCATGTGTCCACAAGTATCTGAGTGTTTGTACATCTATTGTGAAACAGGTCAGAAGTACAGAGCCCATGACCCTCAAGCTGGAAATCAACCGTCTCTCTTAACATTCAGCTACCACATCTGTCCCCCCACCCACCAAAATGATGAGTATACCAAATCTTCTGAACCCTTACATGACAGCAGACACATTCAACATCAAAGTCCAGGTAAAAGGAGATCTAAAAGTGACCCTTGTCACCTCCCCTTCTCCATTGCTCTTTATTCTTTTCTTTTCCCCCGCTGATGTTATTCTCCCCTCCAAAAGCAAAAACAGATCTTGTTGCCTACAAGGTGCCAAGAACTTTGAAACCACCATGCCTGAACACCCATGGAGAGACCAAGAAGCCATTCCACACAAACCCAAGGAAGAAGCAAGTTCTGTTCTGTTCTGTCCAGAAGGACCAAGGCCATGGGGGAGAGCAGGGCCTAGGGGATCAGATGAGGGGGGGAAGGGTGGGAGGGAGGGAGGAAGAGGAGAAGTGGGGAAGACCCAGGATGTAGACAAGGCTGGAGGATGGATCAATACCGCGAGATGACCTCACCACCACACCTGTGCACACATACCATCCACATGATGTCCCCACACAACGCATACCTTTTATCCATGCCTTCCCCTGGTATCAGTTTGCCCACATCTTTTCATGACAACCAACAGGGAGGAGGGAAGAAAAAGGGGGGAAGGGGGGTGGGTGTGAGTGGGTGGGGGTGGGGGTGGGGGGTTGGAAAGGGGGCAATGAGAGATGGAGGAGATGGGCAACAGGAATATGAGGAGGCAGGCCTCATAAGGGAGGAATGAAAAGAGTCTGGACCCATCTTGTATGTTAAACGGAACGTTAAGGGTGAACATATATCAAAACCTTTAATATCTTTTTCACAACTGTGGTTCTCTTATACCCCACCCCCTTCCCCTCCCCAGCATGTCAAAGTTGAATCAACTTATTCCTTTCCACGTGTCACAGACAGACTGGTTTACATACAGGGAAAGGTGTCAGTAATGACTAAGACAATGGAGGGGAGGGAAACAGGGACAGGAGGGGGGTAGGGGGGAGGGGATGGGGCTTGATGTAAGTAGCTCTACATCAGTACGAGTCTGCTAGAACTGAAAGCACCTGAGAAACTTGCTGATCAATTCATATCTTCCATATCAACTTGTTTCATGAACATCTCTTTTCAGTAAATACAAGACAAAGCGTAATCTCAAAAGTTCTGACTGACAGCACCTCTGAAGCTTTTTTATTCCAATCACACACAACTAATTAAAACACTCATGGATTAATAGCAGAATGCATTTCATATTCAGAAATTTGTGATGGCTTGAACAAATGCCTGATATACTCTATATACAGCACACTATATATGTACAGGCAACAAAGACCAGGAAAAAACTGTGACAGAGAAAGAGACAATTGCAACATTGTTTGTCACAACTTTGCTAACAAACAGCAGACAGACTTACACCACTAAATGTCACATGATGGAGAAGTGTTTTATTCACTCAGATATGCTGTCATTGACATATCTGCCTCAGCGACAAAACAGTGTACTGATTCAAGGCAGCTCACTCGTACATCCTTTACCACTTTCACTGTCAAACACATGTTGCCCTTGATGGGAGTGTGTGTCTTTTGGTGCATCAGTTTGTGACCCTTTCATATAATGTCTGTTCAGTGTGTGTGTGTGTGTGTGTGTGTGTGTGTGTGTGTGTGTGTGTGTGTGTGTGTGTGCGCGTGCGTGCGTGTGTGCGTGCGCGCATTGTTGTGTTGTGTTGTGTTGTGTGTGCATGCATGTGTGCAAGAGAGAGAGAGAGAGAGAGAGAGAGAGAGAGAGAGAGAATAGAGTCTTCTGTATGATGAGAGTGGGAAAGTACACTCTTTTTCTAGTCATTCACCCATCTTCCAGCGCTGCAAGTGGGTTAGACCGTTTTTTTCTTCCTTTCTTTTTTTAACCTCCACTCCATTTCCTTGCCCACCTCTCTTGTCCACGAGCTAACACAACCACAGAGAGAGAGAGACAGAGAGAGAGAGAGAGAGAGAGAGAGAGAGAGAGAGGCAAGAGAGAGAGTGGGTGGGGTCGGAGGGGGTCGTGGGTGTGCCAGCCGACCTGCCCACGACCTCAGCTGATCAATAGCCGTTATATGGGCAGTCACCTCAGGCCTGCACCCCCCCTCCCCCACTGGTCACTCCCCTATCTATATATAACGGTGCCCCCCCCCCCCCCCCCCCCCCCCCCCCCCCCCCCCCCAGCAGCATGGTGTTGTACTATGGCCTGATGCCAGACCTAGGCCTGCCTGCAGCCCGCGCTCGCCATCACGTGACCTGCCTCTCGCCTTTCAGCCTTGGCCACAGGCTTTGTCCCTCCTTACCCTATCTCCCCCCCTCCCTGCTGCTCTCATCATCCCCCTCCCCCCCCCCCCCCCCCTTCCTTCGCACTTCGCATGTGGACACTAACATCATGGTCACTCCCCCCCCCCCCACTTGTTTTTTTTTTTTCACCTTTACTCCCTGCTCCCCACTGTTCTCGAAGCCACCCTCCTCAAATAGTAGCATTTGTGCATGACGTTTCTGTATGGGCAAGTGCTGGAACTATGTGCGAAGGTGTGTGTGTGTGTGTGTGTGTGTGTGTGTGTGTGTGTGTGTGTGTGTGTGTGTGTGTGTGTGTGCGCGTGCGCGCGCGCGCGCGCGTGTGTGAGCGTGCGTGCGTGCGTGTGTGTATGGGGGGGGGGGGGGGATGAAAGAGCTAGGGGGATGTCAATAGGATGGGGGTGGGGAGTAGGGTGGCGCCGAAGTGAGTGGGGTGGGACTGACAGTTCTTGAATTAGAATGCATAGCTCACAACTACAGGGATCGACAGAGGATCGAGAGAGAGAGAGAGAGAGAGAGAGAGAGAGGGAGAGAGAGAGAGAGAGAGAGAGAGAGAGAGAGAGAGAGAGAGAGAGAGAGAAGAGAGACACAGTGCTGTCACCACACTCTGTGGGGGGTGGAATGCCTTATTCTTAAAAAAAACATCCATAAACCACAGTGACAACACATTCACTTTTACATCAGTCTAGCCTTACGGCACATACAGCACCAACATCCTTCGGGTAGATACGGTGACAAGGCCGTGCTGAGGGTCTCTGGCATCCTGCTTCTTTTATGGCTTCCAGTTTACAAAGTAGGTGATGTCGAACACAACAACAACAACCGCACTGACATGCAACAAAAACACGTTTCTTTTAAAAAAAAAAAAATGCAGAACTGAAAACTGAGTCTAGCAGTCTGGGCAGTGTGGACACACAAAAACACACACACACACACACACAAAAAACACACACAACCCTGCAACAAAATTCTGAATAAAGAGAAAGGAAAAAAAATTACCTTGCGGAACAAAGATAGGGACATGTGACATAAAGGCAGAAAACCATTAGATCAAAAGAGACAAAATAATGACAATAATATTGACAACGATGATGATGGTGATGACGATACGGCCGAGTCAAAAGAATTTAAAAAAAAAAAAAAAAAAGGGGGGGGGGGGGGGGGGGGGGGGGAGAATACTACCATAGGACCATCATAGACCTCCCCAAGGCTAAACAAATTTTGAACTGAAACACACATACACACTCACACACACACACACACACACACGCACGAGAGAAAGGAAAAAGAAAAACAACAACAGGAGAAAAGGCCGACTGTGGTAAGATGAAAGATGTACATGTTGGAAGATACAAAATCTTCCAGTGTTTAAAATCCGATCCGTCTCAAGACAGCCGCACTGGACCGTTTAAAGCCCACACTCGTCCCACAAAGCGCAAGCGAACACCCACCATGTAGTGAACGATCCCCAGACAGCAACACGTTTAGAAAAGCAGAGGGTTTGATCATTAGCAACGGGGTCTGTGAAAAACGCATTATAGAAGGTCAAAGCTCCAGGCGAAAACAAGCGAACAACCTTTCGATCGAAGAAAGTGCAAGAATGTTGCAGGCAAGCTCGAGTACAAAAATCTCACCTAACCAAACCAGTCAGCACTCTTTTGGTCTCTCGTCTCTTGCGTCTCGTGACGCTTTTACGTCAGAGGATGGTGCATCTTACGCCTGGGTTTTAGGATTCCGCCACCACCATCCCCCACCAGTAAACATTCTCCCAAAGATCTCTTTTATTTTCACACGGCACTTCACAGATCCCATCACACACACACACACACACACACACACACACACACACACACACACACACACAATTTTTAAAGAAAAGAAAGAAAAAACCAAAACAATCACCACTGTGAACCTCAACGACAAATAAAACACTCTACCTTTTTTTTCGGCTGGGAATTTTAACAAGAATACACTTGACCCCTGAAATAAGAAAGCCGACCAACGACAGTACATGTTGTTCCAAAAATAAACAAACAAACAAACAAAAGCACACAGCAGCAGCATGACTGTGTCAGTCCCACCGAGAGTCTAGGCTCAGCACTCTACCTGTTACGACTGTCGTTTTTCGTATAGTGTCGTTAAATGGGGGTAACGATAGGGAGAGCTGGGGGAGGGGGAGGGGGGGGGGGGGGGGGGGAGAGAGAGAAAGACAGAAAGAGAGAGGAGGGGGAGGATAAGGATGGCAGGCTGCGCGGCAGAGGTGCAGAGAGGTGGTGGTGGTGGTTGGGGGGGGGGGGGGGGGGGGTGAGCTCGGGGGACGTAATGATGGGGGCCAGGGCAGCCTGGAGGTGATGACCTTTGCGAGGCCCCCTTTCCCCACACTCCGACCTGCTGAGGTCAGCTTTCCGCTCCACTGCCAGGCGCAGTCAGTCAAGAGGGTAAAGTGCCACCCCACCCCCCCCCCCCTCCTTACTCCCTCCCCGCGTCTGCCAGCGCAGCCAGCAAAGTCGTGTGGGGTCTGACCCTACTACAGTGTACTACTTTCCCCACTCCCAGCTGGGCTCTGACTGCCTGCTAACACCGTGACACCCACCTCCTACGCCTGCCCCCGCCCCTCCCTACCCCCCCCCCCCCCTCCATTCCCTACATCCTCTTACCCACCACCCCCTCCCTCATCCGGTAAAGGGCAGCGAGGCGTGACTTGAGACTATGACTACCTACCTACCAGCGGCCGACCCTGCGCGATTATGTCAACACGGACCTGCCATTCCCCCCCCGCCCCCACGACCTCGTCAGTCCACCCTTGACCACCTCTCCTGCCGTGAAGTGAAGCAATACAAGGTGGAGAATACCACACAGAAAAAAAAACCCACTGACACAGAACACTGGTAAAGAAATTGTGCAAGACATCAACAAAATAGTGCGTCCGCTCACTGTGGCTGAAGTTGTGAGAAATAATTTACAAATAGACTAAAAAAAAAAAAAACAAACAAACAAAAAAAACAAACATAAACAAACTAACGAAACAAGTCACTTGGAAAATGTCCAGTAAAAGAAGACAGTATAAACTAAGCCCCTGAATAAACACAGAATGGTGGAACATTTAACACGTCGGTGTATTTTTTGACGAGCCTCCCCTAGTGCACATTTTAGTTATACAAGAACAAACATTGATTCACAGAATAGTTCAAGCTGAACTCGGAACATTTACATGTAAATGATAATGCAAATCAATCTGACGAAATTAAGTCTTTCAATCTGTACTGTGGTACAAGATCCTGCTCCGAAGAGGAAGCACTTTGTACAAATTCATTCTCTCTCTCCTCTAGCCTAAACAATATCCGTGTACTTATAATTTTATTACATTTTCTTTGGTTAGTAGCTTAAACGAACAAATAAGAAACGAACGACGCATGTTTCAGTTAACCGAAGATCCTTCTTTCATCTCTGAATATGCTATAAAATTCCTACCATTCCAAAATACACTGATACAGGAGGGGATGGAGGAGGGTGGGGGGGTGGGGTGAGGGGGTGGGATTGGCTATCAAGACTTATCATATGATTGGGAAAGCGAAACGGACTGACGCGCCCAAACCGATAACACACGGGATCCCGGAAAGTTTTTTCCTTTTTTTTTTTTTCTGGGAGTAGTCGGTGTATCTGAACATATGGAAGTATAACTCACAGGGAGGGGCTGGCACATGACGACATAGTCCCCACACAGAGGGACACGGCGCTGACACAGAGGAGGAAGGTGCACTCCGGAATTTCTTTCTTTTCTTCCCCCAAGGAAGTTTTTTTGCGGCAGTTGGCGGCCTTGAAGCACTTTTGTACTGATCAAGGAGAGGGAAGCATCTTTTCCCCCTCATGAACACCCTGACTGTAGCTGACAAGCGGATCTTCCAGCAACTGTTCACTCACTCACTCACTCAGGGTTCGCCAATACCAATGCAACAGAGATTCCAGGAAGAAGCACGGTGGACTGACTGACTGACAGGACGTCCCCCCCGTTCCCTCCGGAGACAACGTGATACAGTGAAAGGTAAAATGCAACCTGCCCCGGTCAACAGCTGTAGCATGACCTACTTACCCACTTCCCCCCCCCCCCGCACCCCTCACCCCTCCCCGCTGCCGACGTCACTCCATACCTTTTCTTTTCACCTCGGCTTCTTTCCCAGACTCGCAGTTCCTACCCCCCCCCCCCCCCCCCCCCCCCCCCCGCCCCTCGCTGCAACTTGTAGGACTGTCTGTCTAGTCTGCCGGCGCACAGTAGCACCCCACGCACACGCAGCGACCGAGCCCCCCCCCCCCCCCCCCCCCCCCCCCCTTCTTGTGCGTCAAAGCAGGCAGAACAGCAGCACGCTTCGCTACTCTATGGCACCTGCTTCTTCGACTCCAATGCTCTCTCTCTCTCTGCCACACTGTCCGTCTGTCTCTCTTCATGAGGTGGCATGCGCGCGTGCGCGCGCGCGTGTGTATGTATGTGTGTGTGTGTTTCTGGTACACACTCCAACGTTGTTACACATTCTGACCACTGGTGTTCCACTGAAAGCGAGCTCATAAAGCCGAGCGGAGTCTGCCTGCATACCGTGAACTCGCTCTCGTTTTCCCTCCCTCCTCCTGACTGGCACATTCCTCTGTAGTATTACGCACCCCACCCAGTCGTTATTAACGGGAGCAGTGAATCTGGCATCCAGTGACCTCATACATCATTCCCCTGATCTACTTCTTCTCTCACACCCACAGACACGCGCTCGCGAAAACAGTCTGCGCAGAGAGAGAGAGAGAGAGAGAGAGAGAGAGAGAGAGAGAGAGAGAGAGAGAGAGAGAGAGGCGCGAGCGAGAGAGAGGAGGGGGGGCAAACGCACGCAAAGCAGTTTGTGCAAACACACACTGACAGAATAAGCGAGGGAGAGATGAAGAGATATGCGAGAGAGAGAGAGAGAGAGAGAGAGAGAGAGAGAGAGAGAACGGAAACACACACACACACACACACACACACACACACACACAACAAACAAACAAACACACACACACACACACTTCCACATTTTCACAGCCTTGATCAGTTTTGTCTTCTTTCGCACATGACTCCACCATATCAGATACACTCCACAATACTGATAACGAGGATTCCAAATCCGTAATGGAAAAGATAGAAGCATCCTACTCATTCCTGCAATAATGACTAACCAGGACATGACAGGCTGGGACCACCACTACAAGCCGTGAGATCTACCCGTAAGCCACAAATGGTGATCTGCTCTCTCTGCCAGCTTCATCCCAGCAGCTAAGACCATGAGGATGAAAACTCTGAAAGCCTAATTCAACGGCAACACAGGGTGTATGCATGCCCTTTTCTTACCACCACCATCAATCACTCCCGTTATTTAATAAAAAAAAGGCACCACTATGCCAGAGCCAGATCTATAAACTATGCTCTACAGGTGAATGCCCTGGCGGTACCATGTAACGAGGTCGAGCGAGGCTTTACCAGCCATGCAACACTTGTCTGTTTAATTTTTTTTTCTTCCCTTTTATATACATTTATTACTTTTTTTTCTTTACGGCGAACGAACAGTTACATCTTTAATACGTAACAAAGCAAAGTTTCATCGACATATTTGTTTTCTTTTAAAAAAAAAAAAAAGAGAAAAAAAGTAATCAGCTAACAAAGCAAAGTTTGATCGGCATCTTCATTTGTAATTTCTAAGTTGGCTTTAACCACACACACAATCCAGCATTTTTCGGGGGGGGGGGGGGGGGGGGGGCAGGGGGGGGGGGGGGGGAGAGAGAGAGAGGGAGAGGGGGGGTGAGGGGAGGGAAAAACCAGCAGTTTTCCACGGCTCACCTAGAGAGAGAGAGAGAGAGAGGGGGGGGGGGGGGGAGAGAGGGGGGGGGGGGGGGGGCCAGGGGAAATCCAGCAGTTTTTCCACGGCTCACCTAGAGAGAGAGAGAGAGAGAGAGAGAGAGAGAGAGAGAGAGAGAGAGAGAGAGAGAGAGAGAGAACAAAATATGAAAACAGCACGCGTTGGAAGAATCTGCTGCACATTACACTTGGGGATCCAGTTGCGTGGGACAGAGATTACTGCATGTCAAGAGAAACCTAGAGCAGTCAAATGATATTCCTTAGTTACCATACATAACTCCTCTTCTTGCTTGTTCGGCTGTACCCCTGGTCTACCGCAGGCCTTGAAAATACCGACCCGTTCGACCGTCAGGGACAACCGAACCTTCTGATGGACGTGGGAAAATGCCCTCTCCGCCTGCCCAACAAGTAACCAATTTTAGACCGTCGGTCAGTGGAACGGCAACCTATTTTTGACCTTGTGTCAGTAAAACAGCAACCGATGTTTGTGTGTGTCAGTAAAACAGCAACCAGTTTTTGACTGTGCCAGTAAAACAGCAACCAGTGTTTAACTGTGCGTCAGTAAAACATCAACCAGCTTTTGACTGTGTGTCAGTAAAACGGCAACCATTTTTTGACTGTGTGTCAGTAAAAAACAGCAACCAGTGTTGAACTGTATGTCAGTAAAACAGCAACCAGTTTTTGACTGTCAGTAAAACAGCAACCAGTTTTTAACTGTGCGTCAGTAAAACACCAACCAGTGTTTGTGTGTCAGTAAAACATCAACCCATGTCTGACTGTGTGTCAGTAAAAACAGCAACCAGCTTTTGACAGTGTGTCAGTAAAACATCAACCAGTGTTTAACTGTGTGTCAGTAAAACATCAACCAGCTTTTGACTGTGTCAAATAAAACCGCAACCAGCTTTTGACTGTGTGTCAGTAAAACATCCAGCTTTTGACTGTGTCAGTAAATCAGCAACCAGTTTTTGACTCCGTGTCAGTAAAACGGCAACCATTTTCTGACCTTGTATCAGTAAAACACGAAACAGTTTTTTTGACTATGTGTCAGTAAATCAGCAACCAGTTTTTTTTTTTTTTTTTTAAACTGTGTGTCAGTAAATCAGCAACAAGTTTTTGACTGTGTGTCAGTAAAACAGCAACAAGGTTTTGACTGTCAGTAAAACAGCAACAAGTTTTTGACTGCGTGTCAGTAAAACAGCAACAAGTTTTTTGACGGTGTCAGTAAAACAGCAACCAGTTTTTTTTTTTTTTTTTTAAAACCTGTGTGCCAGTAAAACAGCAACCAGTTTTTGACTGTGTGTCAGTAAAACAGCGACAAGTTTTTGACCGTGTGTCAGTAAAACAGCAACCAGCTTGGACCGTGTGTCAGTAAAACGGCAACCAATTTTTGACCATGTGTCAGTAAAAACGGCAACAAAATTTTTGACCGTATATCAGTAAATGGGTGATTAAGCAGTCAGCCTCACAGCAAAGTGATTGCTCCTGCCCCCGCCCTCTCCGCTTTCACACCTCCATCCCTCCCCAGGTTTTTGTTTTCAGAGCGGAACCCCAACAGAGCGCTGACGCACGCCATGTTCCATTACTAGCAGAACGTGTCCAGCTTGTGCTGAGTCAGCCAGGAAACTGTAGGTCAATTCCCTTCATGTCTACCAACGTGTCAGCACCTAGATTGGTCAGCGAGAACACTACGGTCCACTTCCCTCAGTTCTGCCTCTCAGGTGAGCCCCCAGTCGTGTGCAGAACATTCCACTGGTTTTTTTTTTTTTTTTTTTTTTTTTTTTATCGACTTTTATCAAACGGCTTTGTTACTTGGGGATGGCGAGTAGAAATCTGGAAGGACAATGTAGACTTTTCTGTCTGCTAGTTCCCCAGGACAACTTTACAAACTATCTGGGAATTTCATGCCCTATACTTTTTGTTCAACTGAATCTTCTGTTGGCGACAAAGAACATGAACAAAGAAACTCCAAGCCTGTACAACATACCAGTCATTTTCAGATCCACAATGACAACCAAGCGTGCAGATAAACTGAAAACAAAACAAAACAAAACAAACAAACAAAAAAAAAACCTTACGATTCTAAATGGTTTTTCTTTTCCGGACCACACCCGTCCTACTGAGGTGGAGAATAACAGACAACCATGTAACAAAATGAACACAGAAACCAAAGGTCCTAACAGATCACACTAAACCTTTTGTTGTGAGGTATTGAGGATCAGGTGCTAACGACCTGAACACACAGTGCCCGTCATTCTACTGCAGTGCGTAATGACAACCTCATTCACACATAAGCAGAGACTCTCAAGAGTCTTGCCAACCGCTTTCCTCTCCATTCTCTTTCATGACACCCACATCTTTTAACTGAAACACTCAGAGTCTTTAGAATCATACCCATTTCCCCCCAAGTGCCTAATAATGACCTACTCATAGACACTCCCAACTTTCACCGACCGGTCTGATCTGGCTGATCAACGACAAGACGACACAGACTTCTCCCTCACAAAGTCTCCGATGAATGAAGTCACCAGACGGCACTGACTTCCTATTGATTGTAAAGCACAGAATCGCTTAGACTCTTCAGTTCTTTTTTTCCCCCCCAAACTTCACTAGCTAGCATGGCTAATATCAATGACTTCTTGGTCACGTAATTGTTGTCTATCTACTGCATGAGCCATTCATGAATTCTTTTGACTTCTTTCCTTCTGAGTCGCACAGAATTGGACGGATATCGTGAAGGGTGTGAGGGGGTGTGTGTGTGTGTGTGTGTGTGTGTGTGTGAAAGGGGCAGTGGTGTCAACGAGATGCATGATGAAACATTGCATATGTATCTGCTGTTGCGTCTGCCACATACTAACTCGCTGACTCTAGCTAGTCAAGTCATGATGTTTACACCCCCAGCCACATCAAGACCAAACTAGCACAAGCATATTAAGACCGGAGCTATGCGCAAATTAATGCTGGAATTCACAGTCAGATCAAATTCAGCTCCTAACAGACCTATCAAAAACAAAGTTCATCTTCAACCATGTTCAAGTCAGTTTGAATAAAAAATATTGATTTCTTTTCCGGAAAAAAGTCAAGCTAACAAACTACATTGTTGTTACGATTATTACCACTACTGCTACTGCTTTTAAGTGCTATGCACTAAATCTACCAAAAATATCACTTCTACGCCATTCGGTAAGTGATACTGGGAGGGTCCCACATGTCTATAACTCTACATTCAGGTAATCGGCGAAATGACAGTATGGCACTTAATTGCTTGAAGTATACGGATTCCAGAACCTAAAGGAGAGGCATTCCTTGAACATGGAAATAAAAGGTACACACCAACCAACGTCGTTTTCAAGCAAATACAGTAAGAAGCTCCAACCCTTCCCCCTTTCTCCCATCTCCTTCCCACCCATTATCCCATCTCGGCAGTTCCCCGGACCACCACCTGATCCTGTATGTCCTATTGCATGCACCCAGTCATCTCAACATACAACTCTAGATGAGTCCTTTCGTCCGGATAATGATGGCTGTATTCATCTGCCATCTACTAAGTGCGTTGGTCTTGTTTCATGGCAGTAGGAATGAAGTTCAGATGTACCATAGTCCACCTTCCTCCCCCCGCCCCAAAAACAAACAAACAAACAAACAAAAAAAAAACCATGGTGAGTCTGTGGCTTGACTGCCAAGTGGGTATCGAAGCGTCTTTAGGAAAAGAAAGTGGGATGGGATGAAGGGACAAAGCACCAGACAGAAACGCAAAAAAACGACTGCCCAAGCAACTTAACTGATGCACAATACGAATATTAGCACTAATACATGCAAACACACATCCACACAAACATACACACATATACACGATCACACGCATCGCTGGTGAACGGGGTGGGTGTGTGTGTGGTGTGTGGGTGTGTGTGTGTGTGTGTGTGTGTGTGTGTGTGTAAGGGTATATGAAGTTTCTTCCGCACTAAAATCCTGTCATCTCACTGCCGCCCCCATACCGATCTTTTCACAAAGTGAACTTGCGATCACGTAAACAATTCCAAAGGTTTCACAGAAACAAAATAAACACGCACCCAGCGCTGAGTAACGAGCAGCCTTTAGAAAAAAACAAAACAAACAAAACAAAACGAACAAGACTTCACAACACAATCTAAACCCTTCGACGGCATGTCCAATCTAAAATCGAAGTCCAAAACATAAACGCACCTGTGAGGAGGAATGCGCCAAATCGGTCACCTCAAGAAACAGCCGTACTCTCAACAACACCTACGGTTTCAACCAACATCTGGTTTCACATCACTGACAATCAGGAATAGTGGAATGAAACGGACAACAGTAAAGTGGAGAAAAACAAAAACACTACTCCCCCCCCCCCCCCCCCCCCCCCCCCCACACACACACACACACACACACAATGGGAAAAAGCCACCCCCAGTCTGCCACGCTGCCTGACCTTGGACTGACCCACGCCCAGCCTTTCCACGGGCTGTCAACACCCAGGGACTCTTCACGGAAGTAATCAATTCTGACGCCGAGCTGCAGCTGGCTGTGACGCCGGTCACACAATAAACGAGAAGCCCCCCCCCCCCCCCCCCCCCCCCCCGCCAAGGTCACAGCACGGTATGCCGGCCTTGAAGGCGGCAGTCGTGACTAACGGGCCAGAGGAGGCCCGAGCTCCGGCCAAGATAACAGCTTGCTGGGCCGTGTACATCCTCAACAGCACACACTTGCTTTGTTCAGCTGGTGGAGCGGCGCCGACCCATGCCAAAGAGGAGCGGGTCAGGCTCCGCGTGACTGGTGGTGGTGGTTGTTGGTTTGTCTGTCTTGGACATTAAAAACAACCAACACGGTAAACTGCAAATTGTCGGTGTAATCAAAACCCTTTTCAAGCTAAAACGCAGAAGACCTCTCGTTTATTTTCAAAGCTGTCGTTTGTTTGTTGTAATGGTATTGGCGAGCTGCTGTACATTATGCCACAATCCATTGAAAGCTTTTAAAAAGCACTCACGGTGAGTCAAAGCTTTTAAAAAGCATTCACGGTGAGTCCAACTGGCAACACTTTGCGCACGGCCTGACCAGCGATTTGAGTTCATCAGCTGCCAGGCATGTTTTAAGTCTTGTATATGAGACTCTTCTTAACTCTGTGTGTGTGTGTGTTTCGGAGGGAAGGAGTTGAGGCGTCGTCACATCTGAGACATTTCAGAGGCTACAATTATTCCCGCCCCGCTCATTCCCTCTCCATGTTCACAGCTAGCTACATCCCGCCGGCTTGACCACGCCGCAGCCTTATCACCAGCAACCCACAGAAGGCACTCAATAGTAAGTCGTCATAAGGCAACACTCCAAGGGAGACACTGCACTGCCAGTCCTGCCTGTTCTGATCCAATATACATAGAACACTTCCTACTTGGTCCTTTACTGGCGACAATAACTACTGGGTCATGGAGTCGACATGAACCGCCGCCCCCCCCCCCCCCCCCCCCACGCATGCGTCCAACAACAGCCCTCCCTACAACCCCCCCCCCCCCCCCCCCCTAAATTTGCTGATACCAAGGACCTCGACACGAACTTGCTACGGGCACAGATGAGGAGAGGAAATCGAAACTAAAGTCACAACAAGCGCAGGGCACGAAGAGTCTTCTAACCGCTGATCGATGAATATAAGGATTAGGAAGATACAGGCACAGAGTTCTACTCTGATCAGAGACTACATGACAGGGCTGCATTCCTCATTTACTTTCCTTACATATCCTAGCGTCAACCAGGCCTGAAAAATACAGACATCTGCAGTGCTGGTCAAGAAATTCGAGCCATATACTCTTAACGACGCATCAATTGAACTGAAACTTAACTGCGTGGTGTCAGACTTGGTATCTGAGCCCATTGCAAAGTGTTCAGTGGGTAGAAGCCAGTCAGGCTGGAAAATCCCTCATACAAATGGGTCTGATGGGAATCAAACCCTTGACTTCCTGGCCCACAATCCCTGACGCTAACCACTGTGCGCTGGCAACTGGTTCTTCCAAACACTTGTTTTGTTTTATTCTCTAAATCATTTATTTACCAGTGACCCCTGTGTACTGCGGACTCCCAGCTATGAGATAACGTGCAGCATGTATGGTATCCCATGCGGAAAGACGCCTCCTTCATGAAACTGAATGCCTACTGGTTACTTTCAGAACGCTCGCTCAGTTGTTGGTTGAACTGCCCGAACCGTTCAATCCAAAATCATACGTCGGTAACAGGTGTTGAAAAAAAAAAAAACCTCACAACGCCTTGTCAGTGACAAACTAAAAGAATTCTACGTACACTACTCCCCCCCCCCCCCCCCCCCCCCTCTAATGTGTACACACTCTGGCAGATACTGGACCTGTCCAAACAGCACTGTGAAAGCTAAAGGTTACAACAGGCCTCTTGGTACACCCCCCAAACAGCCACGCGATGTTTTAGGGCTACAACAACATCCCCCGCTCCCCGTTCCAACCTCTTTATAGCACCCACAGTGTGACCCAATCAATACGTGACGTGACAACACGTTACTCGAAACGCACCGACTTCGTTCGTGCCCCTGTCACATGTCAACCGCCCACTCTTCATTAATCACACGGCCATCTCAGCTCTCCTCCTCCCCCCATCCCATCCCTCCTACTTCTTCGTCATTTACATCCCCCCCCTCTCGCCTCTCCCCCCCATCCCCCCCCCCCCCCCCCCCCCCCCCCCTCCTCGAATGGCCATGTTGAAGAAGAGAAACAAAGAAGTCGATGGCACGTCTGCTGGATGCGGCGACATGTTCTCCTGGTGTGCCAATAGACAGCCCGGGCTAATGAGCTCAGTCACTACAACACAGACCCACACCTTGCTATCACCAGACAAAGACAACGGCTTATCGACGCTCTCCGCTCCGCCGTCAATACACACACCTTTCATTACGCAACCCACCCGTTTTGCGCGCTGCTGGCACGAGGGGAAAACGCGCGCACACACACACACAGAAGAAAAGGAGTAAGGTGAAAGTGGTGGGGGAGGGAGAAGAAAATAATTTAAAAAAAAGAAAGATATGGCACCGGCAAAAAAAAAAGGAGTTTGAAAAAAAGGAAAAAGAAAACAACGGCCAGACAAAAAAAAAAAAAAAACAACACCCATACACCCACCCCCCACCCAAAAAAAAAAAAAAAAAAAAAAAAGGAAGAAGCAGAGGCACACGAGTCATTTCAATATTTTTTCTCTTATCAAGCATAAAAAAAAAAACAGTGTATACCTATTCCATGTAACAAACTCGAACTACCTTTTAATCGGTTGAACTGGGCTGCAACATGTATGGTCAAAGCGTGTTGTAATTAATACATGGAGGCCCCAGGTCACTCTACTCAAAGACGTTCCCTCTTCCACAAGCGAAGGTCTTACCCATAAGCCAGATTACAGCTGGCAAGTAAAAAAAAAAACAAAACAAAAAAACAAAAACAAAAAAACCTCCTGTCCCGTAAAACGCGGGACGATAACAAGAGCTTGACCCCATTTCAGCCCGTGCCTTTCCATTCCAACTGAAACGGCTGTGCGGCGTACTGTGCATCACGTGCTGGCAAGGACGCCTTCAACACGGGCGCTAGGCTGTGCAGGCGGTGTAGAGGGAAAGCAGCACGCACAACAAGCGTAGCGCGGCTGGAGTAAATCTGACCTTTCCCAGTCCAGCAACCCGTGTGGATCGCGTGAAAGGAAGCTGACGTCAGGAGGAGGAGGGAGGTGGTGGTAGGAGGAGAGGGGCGGACCGCCCTCGCCAATGCTGTGGGAGGGGAAGGTCGGGCGGAAGGGAGAGGTAGGGTGAGAAACACGGTGAGTGGTGAGGGGAGTCTGCTACGACCCCCCCAACCCAAACGCCGTTCCCCTGCTTTGCGACTGAATCTAAACGGAAAAAGAAGAAGAGGAAGAAGAAAATAAAGGTAGTGGAGAGGGCTGGGGAGCGTGAAACTCTGTCTTGTACTGATTCACTTAACACCGATTTCACACTCCGCTATCTATCCATTCCCCCGCTCCCCTCTATGCCCACCCCCACCCACCTGGAATTTCATATCATAGCTTCTCTCTGTAATTTATTTCCATGCTCCGAACTAACGCATTTCAAACATTCATAAAGGCGTACAAAAATTCCGTTTTCTGCTGTTGAAAGATAAAGACTGCCCCAAAAGGCACACAAGCTTCACTCATGTGCCTGTCACAACGGACGGGACACCTTGTACAGTGGTCAAAACAGCTTGAAAACATTCTCTTATTGATACATTCGCCATCAAAAGCTGTCAAAAATCTGTGGAAAAACTACTGTCCACTGAAGCAGAAATTGCCATGACATGACTTTGGGCTACCAGGAAGATGTGAATCTAAAGAATTCTTAAAGTTGCCTCCATTTATACTACAACAAAGATATGAATCTGAAGATTTCTAAATGTTGCCTCCATTATATCACAACAAAGTCCATGAGACAGTTACAGAAAAACATACGCCTGCCGGCCAGGATGTTTCTTCTGACCTTGAAATGCTGACCCAAGGACACGGCTGTAACAACAAACAACTGTCTGCATAGCAACGCTCACATCGAGAACGGCATAACGCTGAACAATTGCAATCAATGTGGGGAACAGACGTTAAATTTGCTCACTTCATGGATCCTGACCTTTGCCTCTACAGGTCAAAAGTCAAATCACAACCGAAAAATTTAGTCGATCTCGTTCAACTGTTAGGTGAAAAAAAAAAAAAAAAAAAAAAAAAAAATCGCTCTGCAACTTTCATAGTAATAGCTGTCTGGGCCAGCAGACAGTCTAAGCTGTTGAACGACGACCTTCACCTGAGGTCAAGGTTGCTCAGAAAAAAAAAAAAAAAAAAAAAAAAACGAAAACAAACAAACAAACAAAACCCCTCTCCAATTTCAGTAACACTTTCGTATTACTCTTCTACTCCAAGTCTGTGTTCATTCACACACAACTAGAAACAGAAACGCAACGTTAAAGAGTGAAACGGTTTTGGAGAAATACGTAAGAATGTCGGGTTTTGGAGAAATTACAACAATGTCCTCAACAGATTTCACTGACGCTGACTGTGTTGTGAACCAAGGTCCAAGTTAAAAAAAAAAAAAAAAAAAAAAAAAAGAAAGAAAAAGAAAGAAGAAGAAGAAAAGAACACACACACACACACACACACACACACACACATTTGGAACTGCGTGTCTCTTAGTGCAACCCAGCATCAGGTAAAACGACAACGACAAAAAAGAGGAACTGACACTGCGTAAGAAATTCAGCAGCATTCCTTACGAACAGAACACGTATGACTTGTATTGTATGTCTACATGGATCTAGACCTTCATATCAGGTCAATGGGTAACCTGTGAGTTGTGACAGCTATGCATGGAAATCGGACCAATTTGCTTTGACAGAGAAACATTGTCTTCTTTGTGTGTGTGTGTGTGTGTGTGTGTGTGTGTGTGTGTGTGTGTGTGTGTGTGTGTGCGTGCGTGCGTGTGTGTGTGCATGCGTGCGTGCGTGCGTGCGTGAGCCGCCGTGCGCGCATCTTCATTGTGACCATACACCAAAGTCAATACGGCTCATGATTTTCAACACGTTTTCTATGCTTAATGATTGCATAGGAATTAAAAATAGGTCTACACTTAAATTTTGCATTGGTATTAAAAAAAAAGAAAAAGCAGTTACAGTCAACAAAAAATCTGCTGGATGCTGAGTAAAACTCTCCTACCATAACCATCCTCCCTTGCAGAGAAAAAAAAAAAGACAACGAAACAAAACCCAATCGCCAACAGACAATAAGAGAGAGAGAGAGAGAGAGAGAGAGAGAGAGCGAGCGCAAGCACAGCTTTACCACTGTCCCTTTTCCATCATTCTCGCTCCGTCCTCTCTCTCTCCACCCCCCCCCCCCCTCCCGCCCCACCCTTCCCACTCCGACTCCTCACCCACCCCACCCCTTTCCATCGAGACCGAAACCAAATGGCAAACGACGACGACTGTCTTTAAATTAATAATATCACCTTACTAATTGAACCCTGCCAAGGATGGCGGGGGTGTTGTTGAGAAGGGAAGCGCGGAATGTGGAGGGTGGTTGGTAGTGGATGAAGGTGGGCGGCAGGGAGTGGAGGATATAATGATTATAATGTAAAGGTCAAGACTCAGTGACGCCTTATTACAGCTGAAAACACACAACTTGTCTCATCCAAAATAGCAGCAGGCGCGTTTCCCAGCGGACAGGGAAATGTAAACTTAACCGAAAGTTAAAAATATCCTTCGCCCTCTTCTCTAGCTCTGTCTCCCCCCCCCCCCCCCCCCCCCCCCCCACACACACACACACGCACAAAGCTTCCAATCTACCTACATCCTACATTTCCAAAAAGGGCCTATTTTAGGCATCCTGAAACCCGAAAGAAGCCAACAAAAACAAGAGGCCTTGAAAGGGCAAACAACAACTGAAACAAAAACAGTTTTATGTCATGAATGCTGACGGATGATGACATCTCCGGGGATCGGTTGGAATCCACGAGCGTGTATACACACACACGTACGTATAAACACACACACACACACACACACACACACACACACACACCACACACACACACACACACGTTCCTCGTTCTGCTTTCTCTCTCTCTCTCTCTCTCTCTTCCAAATTTAGATTTGATTTCTGTTCACATATCCTTTACAAGTGGAAGAGCATCCTCCCCTGTATCTCAGATTTTAGTCTGCAAAGACATAGATACACCGATTACCAGGGCCCGTTGTTTCTCCCTATCATCGTTCGCACGCCTAACAGGACATGACTTGAGAGAGCAACTTGGGAGGTGAGTGGTGGTGGTTGGGGGGGGGGAGACGACAGAGACCGAGACAGAAAGAGAAACAGAGAGACAGACAGGCAGACATAACAACAGAGAGAGAGAGAGAGAGAGAGAGAGAGAGAGAGAGAGAGAGAGAGAGAGAGAGAGAGAGAGAGACAGACAGAGAGAGAGAGAGAGGGCTATTTTAGAGAGTTACTGTAACAGCAACGAAATTGTATTTCGATAGGATCCATACAGGCTGCTTCTTCAACGGTAAGTTTTCTATCCTCCAAGTTTTCAGTTTGTACAGGTCAAGAAAGAAACTTACAGGAGAAGAGAACAAACATAAACAAACAAACAAAGAAACAAACAGAAAAAAAAAAAAAAAGGGGGGGGGGGGGGGGGGGGGGGGGGGGGGTGGAGGAGAAAAGGGAAAAAGTTAAAGAACAGAAAAATATATCACATAACCCACAAAACGCCCCTAAACAGGAAAGAAATCTGCATGTCTACATGAACAACACAACAAATCTTTCTGTTCTAAACACCACATCACAACAAACACACACACACACACACACACACACACACACACACACACACACACATTCATTTAATCTCCCTAAACACCCCAGCTATCCGCCCCGTTGCATCCTACACACCAACA
>JADBJO010000183.1:262877-270377 GCA_016801955.1 Conus betulinus | reverse complement strand
GCTAGCATCCAATAATTTACAAATTTGTGCATGTGAAGCAATGTGTATACGCATATGCCTGACAACATCAATGTTTATGTATCCATATGAATTTGTCTATGATACATCTTGGTTGTGTGAGTTCATAATTATGTGAGTGATTGAGACACAGAGAGAGAGAGAGAGAGAGAGAGAGAGAGAATGCGTGTTAAGTGTGTGTGTGTGTGTGTGTGCACGCCACAGCATGTGTGCATGTACATGTGTGCATGAGAGAGAGAGAGAGAGAGAGAGAGAGAGAGAGAGAGAGAGAGAGAGAGAGAGAGAGAGAGAGAGCCTGTGCAAAACACAGGCTGAATACATAATTCTGTATGAAAACTTAATGCATGTACATCACTTTTTATGATTATATGTGGCAGCCAGATCACTCCTGTTCCAAAAGTCAGTGAGAAACATAAGCTATCAACCTAGCTCTGAGCAGTCACTTTTGAAGGGACAGAAAGAGAACAGAAACTAGATCAGACACCAAACTATTCACTATTCAAATGAGTTTGCGATCATTCCCTCATAAAATGATTTTCCTCATTAATCAAAAGCAAAGATATGCACAGCACAAGTTTTTCTTCCATAACAGAAAGAGACCAGAAACTATATCAGACACCCAACTATTCATTATTCAAATGTGTTTGCGATCATTCCCTCATAAAATGCTCTCAAATTAATCAAAAGCAAAGATATGCACAGCACAAGTTTTTCTTCCACACAACAATCTATAGTGCAGAGAAAAGGCCGATTTCAGTTTCATGTTTCTTTTGTGTGGACTCAAAACACAAACATACTTGCAATGCACACCCAGAGCAAACACTGAACATTAATTCATGTATCCAAACAACATTTTTGGATGAAAAAAAAAAAAACGTCCTGGAATGTCAGCAGACAAAATTAAAGAATCAAAAGATAAAATCTTAAAATCAAACAACACATACTACCTATTTCAAAATACAATTTAGTCTTTAGACGAATATGCTGAAACAAATGTGTAGTCGAGTTTTTATGTAAATATGTTGTCTTAGAAGTTAGATGGAAAGCCACAACTCAGGACAGATTCTTTTTACTTACAAGTGTCTCCGCCCTTCCCTCCAGGATTACTTTCAGTTTCACTTATACCATCTGTACAAATGACTGATAATCTAGCACTACTGCACCTTAAATCAGTCTTGCTCAAAAACAGTATTCCAAACATTTAAATGTAAAAAAAAAAAAAAAAGAGAGTCTGTGAAAGTGAAAAAAAAAAAAATTAAGCAATTCAGATGCAAAGTGCTAAAGTCATACGAAAGGAAAATTCTATTACCAACAGGGAATGATGACGAAATGTGGAGTGGACCTAACATTCTGTTTAGATTGCTAGAGCATTTAAAATACACACAAGGTAATCATGAAACGTACGTTCTGTCATACCTATACTGCACCAAGTATCTTGGCTAATGCAAACTGGTGGCAAATCTGCTGCTAAGAAGTTTGCCCCTTCCTTCCCCGTCGTTTTACTTCTTCCACCATCATTTCTCAAACATAATTTATTCATGAGGCTTAATGGATCCATGATGTTGACAGGTCTGGTGTGTGCGTGCATGCATGTGTGCATGTGTGTGTGTGTGTGCATGCGCGTGTGTGTGTGTGTGTGTGTGTGTGTGTGTGTGTGTGTGTGTGTGTGTGTGTGTGTGTGCGTGTGTGTGTGTGTGTGTGCCTGCTGTATTTTTAGCTACATTAATTCAGTTTAAAACTACTTCCAAAGCGTTATCATGCTTACGTTTGTTAACTTATAATCTTTTACATTACACATTTTAAAACTAGCCACGAAAGCCTAATTGGTGTGGTCATTGTCAGCTACATACAAAATCCAACTGATTTTTCCACCTTTTTTGTCCTTTTTTTTTTTTTCCCCCCCATTTTCATAACAGATTCTGATATATCAATTAACATGTGCTTTGGCCAAATCAACCCTGGATTTGGCATATATTTAAAGCTGTTAACAGCCATCTGTAAAAGTATTAACTTATTCATCAAAATATCTGCAATACACTCAAAAGAGAAACAAAGAAGGGGCAGAACGAGAGAAAGAGGAGGTTAAGGTGAGGAGGACAGTATGACACGAAGAGACAGAAAAAGCACTGCAAGTTAAGCTGATCAGGTTCATAAACAGCTCACATTTTCAGCCCAGAGACATGTGTGATAAAACACGCACAATACTATGCACACCATACACACCCACACCCACCTTCTGGTTTATTTATTTATTTGAATCACAGTGTTTGACCTGAGAACTACTGAACTGGATGGATGCCACTGAAACGTTAAAATGTAAAATAAAACAAAAACAAAACTAAATCAGCAGGTGAGTCTCTCATTATCTGCCAATTAGTGAGTACATATCTTTTTATAACAAATGTATACATGTCTGTGACCTGGCTGGCAGTCACTAAAAGCCTCACATTCGAAAAAACAAACAACAACAACTAAATTAATATGTTTATGTGGACATGTGGCCAATTTCCCAGTCAGTGCTACTGGTACCAAAGTAGAAAGACTAACATTAAGTCAGGAGATGGGGAAAGAAAAAAAAAAGCAAATTTCATTCTATTTAAGTAGGCATTGTTGTTATCTAAAAGCTACTGTTAACGTTTTTATTTCACTTGTCATCCTGTTGGGTTGAGAACAGCAAATTCTAACTGATACAATGTGCGTATTTTGTTAGAAAAAAAAATAATAATAATCATATCATACAGACATACCTCTAGTTGACCTGATACGAAAGTCTCACCAACATGTCTATCTGACGGAGTGTTAACACTTACATTTAAACAAACTACACCTAACAACACTGGGAAACTCCCCACCCACGGGTTGGCCCACTTAAAGCGGAGGGCGCGATTCGTCTGAGTGGACTGAAATGTGGCATGTACGAGACAGAACCGAGTTTACATGTACACCAACATACACGCTCACACGCCAGTTAGCGGGCAATGATCACAGGGTAATAGTGAACGAAATGAAAATAATGAATCGAAAGTCCACTTACTGATTGTTACGTCGATCAACTCTACAAATCCCCCTTCCTCTCTCAGGTCTTGGAATATCTGAAAAGCACAGGAATGTGTTGAGTGAAACGAGACTGCGGAACGCACACGCCCACAGCTGATTGCTTTTATGCATCGTGTGCTGCTCAGCTGAGGCGCTCAAAAAGAACCAAAACATTAAACAGGCTGCAACACTGCTAGCACACAATAAATACCACAACATTCACTCAAAAGTACTCCAAAGCAATGTTGGAACATCTTTTGTTCTTTTTCGATTATTATTTTCACGTCGGATACTTACTTTTCACACCGTAAAATGTGTTTCAAATTTCGCCCCCCACCCACGCACAACCAGCCATGACAGTCACAGAGTCAGTTTGGCAGACTTTCGTACACGGAGCTGTTAGTAGTCTTATCTTCGTAGACTGATTTCAGTCCAAACCAGCTGCAAACAAGGAACGGTAGCGTAGAATGATGCACCAAGTCGGAGAGCGTCAGATTTTGCTACTTCAATACCGAGTTTCCAAAAAGTAATCGATTTTTGCCTCCCGTTTCCAAGCAATCTATCTACGTAATGCGCTGACGTCATATCGTGTCCTCGCGAGGTTACAGACAAAAGTGCAACACTTCTCAAACACTTGTGGGAACGCTTGTGCAGCAGAAAAAACCAAAGTCTGGGAGCGACGTTATTCCAGGGCATGTTCTTCTTTGCGGACGGTGTGCATGAGTAGTTCGAAAACACGCGATGGCTCGATTCCTTCAGTTAGGTTTACTTTCCAGGGGGTGGAGTGAGCGTGAGTGGGTGGGGTTACAATGGCAGGCTAAAGGTCAAACCAGGTCACAAACAGAGAGGTGTTGATCGATTGCTCTCCCCTGAGAGAGAGAGAGAGAGAGAGAGAGAGAGAGAGCGAGAAAGAGACTGACTCGGAGAGCGTGCGTGCTGGCGACCCGTGCATTGTGCGCGCGTGAAGCTAGCTAGACCACACATACGCCTACATAACCCAGGTCTACATCTTCGGTCATTTTGTTGTTGTTGTCACTTTGCCTTAAAAAATTCTTTGTTTATTTTCATTTCTTTTCAAATTGTATTACATTATTTCGTTTTGTTTTATTAACTCTGCAAATACGAACGTATGCTTCCTTATGTTGGTTAAGCTGGTTTCTTTTCTTCCTTCTTTCTAATTTTATTATCATTATTATTACTGTTTTTATTATTATCATTATTGTTGTTGTTGTTGCTGTTAGTGTCTGCAAATACGATCTGGTACTTCGCCGACACCTAAGCTTTGCAGGTCAATGTCAATTATTGAAAAAAAACACACACCCCCCCCAAAAAAAAAACAACAACAAACAAACAAAAAAAAAAAAAAACCCACCTATAGCGTCTCTGTCTGTCTGTCTCTCCCCCCCCCCCCCCCCCCCCCCCCCCCTCTCGTAACTGGTAGGCTATCCTGATCCCATCAACAGGGCAAGGGACCTGATAAAAATAAACAAAAACAAACACAACAACGACCACAAAATTATGTTACGTAAATATTAGCCGTTTGGGAATAAACATACCTTTGTAGGCCTAGTTGTGGCCCTCTCCTTCCTCGTCTACCCTGTCTCTTCAAACTCTGTCTTTCCGTTCGCTAGCACGTTCTTGTAAGTGTGCAATTGCCATTTGAGCACACGGTCGCGAACATATATGGCTCTCTGTGTGTCTCTCCACATATGCACACACTCATTTACACACACACACACACACACACACACACACACACACACACACACACACACACACACAGACGCGCATGCAAAGACACACAGACGCGCGCGCAAACACACATACACACACAAACGCGCGCGCAGCACACTGGCAAAGTATCGTCCATTCTTTGTGTCGTCTACAGTAAGCTACGTGTGTGTGTGTGTGTGTGTGTGTGTGTGTGTGTGTGTGTGTGTGTGTGTGTGTGTGTGTGCGTGCGTGCGTGCGTGTGTGTGTGTGTGCATTCGTCTTAGGCCTATGTGCGTGCGATCATGAACTGAAAGTGACGGACACATGCGACTAGTGATCACAGAAACTTGGTTGTAAACCTTGTAAACCATGTCATTTAGGTTCGCCGGGGACTTCGCCTGGTTTTTGATGTTTAGTTCGGGCACTGGTTTTCGTTCGCACATATATCAGTTTTTAGCTTTCCTGGAGCCTCTCCCCGTCCGTATTCCCATCTTCTTTAAAAAAAAAAAAAAAAAAAAAAAAAAAAAAAGTGTTGGTAATTTCCTCATCTTCGTCACTCTCTTGGAGTCCGCCTTTCTTTGTGTTTTGATGTGTGTGTGTGTGTGTGTGTGTGTGTGTCTGTGTGGTCCCTCTCTGCTTTTCTTCTCTTCTCAATAGCCCTTTTAACTGTCTTTGTTCTCAAAAGCGTTCACCTGAAACCTGTGCTGTTGTCCGTCTTATTACCGCAGTTCTCCGAACCTGGGCAGTTAAAAAAAAGAAAAAAAAAAAAAAAAAAACTGACAGCAGGCAGAAAGGCATCTAGCCGGAGTCACGACCTCATGAAGGCAGCCTGGGCACATTAGAGCGTAATGGGTTCAGGGCCGAAGCACTTCTTCTCTGAGGGAGAGGGGGCATGGGGGAGGAGGGAGGGTTGGGGGCTGGGAGGTCTCCCAAGATCTGCCGTCAAGCTCTCCTCAGAGAGGTTCTTCGAGTCCCACTTGTCAGGCTTTCGTAGCGGCACTGCTAGTGAGCAAGTATCGGTAGTGACACTGTACACGCTATGCAGAGCCAGCACTCCGCCACAGAGTCAGTTTGCCCTTCATGGCCTTGTGTGTGTGTGTGTGTGTGTGTGTGTGTGTGTGTGTGTGTGTTGTGTTGTGTTGTGTGTGTGTGTGTGTGTGTGTGTGTGTGTGTGTGTGTGTGTGTGTGTGTGTTTTGTTGTGTGTGTTGTGTGTTGTGTTGTATTGTGTTGTGTTTTGTTGTGTGTGTGTGTGTGTGTGTGTGTGTGTGTGTGTGTGTGTGTGTGTGCGCGCGCGCGCGCGCGCATATCTACACACACACACACACACACACACACACACACACACACACACACACACACTTCCAAATGACGATAGCCTTGACAGCACAGCTAGGCCAAGTTCAGACTTAAAAAAAAAGTAAAAATAAAAAATAAAAAAAAGAGCGCCTGCATCGGCTCTTCCGTCTAATCGTCGGGGAGTTTAAAGAATTCATCTGACCACGTAACCCCACTAATACAAGCTTAGCGTCCCTGCACAAAAAAAAAAAAAAAAGAGACAAGGATCAAAAACACAGTTGAAGCAATCTGGTTTCTTTCCGTAGAAAATCGACGTAGGCCTTATCTGTGAAATGAACATGATAAACGTGTCTTAAATCGAGAGGACTTCTCCCACTTCTTCTTCTTCTGCGTAAGCAGGCTGCTACTCCTGCGGACACTCCGTGTATTGACAGGCAGGTATTTAACCCATCTGCTCAACAAAGGGAGTGCAGTTTTGTGCGTTTGACCGTTTTGTGTCCCCGCCATTAAGGCAGCCGTACTCCATCTTCGGGGAAAAGCCGAGAGGACGACATGGAAAACTTTTTGAATTAATATATTCAGCCATTAACTTTGCCCAAAGGCACGAAAAACAAAGAAACAAACAAACAAAGAAATAAACAAACAAAAACCTTCTCTGATTGACAGAAGGAACCAGCAGCATTCTCACTCTGTCAGGGTGACGAAAATAGAAAAAATGCAGCCGTGAAAAGGGCAAAATACAGACAGACGAACACGCTACGCAAGGTGCAGAGAAACGCAGATTTAGTGTCCAATACTAAACAGACATACGAATGTTCGACAAACAGGTCTTCTTCCGACTTCACAACTAAACGGACAGGGAAAAGACACAAAAAAGAACACTCCTCTCATAGCAGTAAGCGTAACAAATGCATGAAAGAAGGATGGGAGGAAGAGGGCAGGAAAAGGAAGAAAGACGGAGGAAACAGGAAAAGTGGACAAACAGAGGAGAAGACAGTGATCTAGTTTGATCACTGAACGGAGTGCGCAAATGTGTGTGCGTGCGTGCGTGCGTGTGTGTGTGTGTGTGTGTGTGTGTGTGTGTGTGTGTGTGTGTGTGTGTGTGTGTGTGTGTGCGTGCGTGTGTGCGTGCGTGCGTGCGTGCGTGCGTGCGTGTGTGCACAATAAATCTCCCCCATCCGCTTCCTAAACTTAAAGATGATCACTTTTTTCCTCCATCCCCTCCCCCCGTCCTCTCATCTCCTTACTCCCTCCCTGTATCAAAAATGTTATGTTATGCGTTAAAAATCTTCTCTCTTTGTAGAGTTTTTTTCATATGTTTTTTTTTCCCCTACCTTCTTCCTCTCCAACCATTTCCCCCTTCCCCTTCTTATCCACCCCCCTCTCACACACACCATCCCACCCACACCCACACCCTTTTTTTTTTTTTTTTTCTC
>JADBJO010000183.1:247877-250377 GCA_016801955.1 Conus betulinus | reverse complement strand
ATCCTATTTTACCATTGTCATAATTTTTTTCTCTGCATGAGGTGTGTGTGTGTGTGTGTGTGTGTGTGTGTGTGTGTGTGTGTGTGTGTGTGTGTGTGTGTGTGTGTGTGTGTGTGTGTGTGTGTCGAGGAGAGGGCGGGGGGTGGGGTGGGGGGATAGATCATAGGAAAGGAGGGAGTGGGTAGGGTAGGTGGTAGGGGGTCGCTAGAAGATGTGTGTGAGCTGTGAGGACGGCACATGCAAATGGTGTACAATTTGTTCCTGGTGGGAGGATCATCAGGACATGATGTGCATTCCGGTCAAAGCCAAGTCTCCCGTTCTCCAGCCCATGGTTGTTGCACACTGCGCCCCAAAACTCGGGGAGTCTGCACAAAACCCATGGCTGTTCCTAGCAGTCTGCAGAAACCCCCCATGGCGGTTCATAGAAGTCTGCACAAAACCCATGCCTGTTCCTAGAAGTCTATACAAAACCCATGGCTGTTCCTAGCAGTCTGCACAAAACCCCATGGCTGTTCCTAGCAGTCTGAACAAAAACCCATGGCTGTTCCTAGCAGTCTGAACAAAACCCATGGCTGTTCCCAGCAGTCTGAACAAAAATCCCATGGCTGTTCCCAGCAGTCTGAACAAAATCCAGGGCTGTTCCTAGCAGTCTGAACAAAAACCCATGGCTGTTCCTTTAACAGTCTGCACAAAACCCACGGCTGTTCCTTTAACAGTCTGCACAAAACCATGGCTGTTCCTAGCAGTCTGCACAAAACCCAGGGCTGTTCCTAGCAGTCTGCACAAAAAACCATGGCTCCTTTAACAGTCTGCACAAAAAAACCCATGGCTGTTCCTAGCGTCTGAACAAAACCCATGGCTGTTCCTAGCAGTCTGCACAAAACCCATGGCTGTTCCTAGCAGTCTGCACAAAAACCAGGGGCTGTTCCCAGCAGTCTGAACAAAACCCATGGCTGTTCCTAGCAGTCTGAACAAAATCCACGGCTGTTCCTAGCAGTCTGAACAATAACCCATGGCTGTTCCTAGCAGTCTGAACAAAACCCATGGCTGTTCCTAGCAGTCTGCACAAAACCCATGGCTGTTCCTTTAACAGTCTGCACAAAACCCATGGCTGTTCCTAGCAGTCTGAACAAAAACCCATGGCTGTTCCTAGCAGTCTGAACAAAAACCCATGGCTGTTCCTAGCAGTCTGAACAAAAACCCCAGGGCTGTTTCCTTTAACAGTCTGCAAAACCCATGGCTGTTCCTAGCAGTCTGCACAAAACCCATGGCTGTTCCTTTAACAGTCTGCACAAAACTCGTGGCTGTTCCTAGCAGTCTGCACACAACCCATGGCTGTTCCTAGCGGTCTGCACACAACCCGTGGCTGTTCCTAGCAGTCTGAATAAAACCCATGGCTGTTGTTCCTAGCAGTCTGCACACAAACCCGTGGCTGTTCCTAGCAGTCTGAACAAAAAAACCCATGGCTGTTCCTAGCAGTCTGAACAAAAACCCATGGCTGTTCCTAGCAGTCTGAATAAAACCCGTGCTGTTCCTAGCAGTCTGCACACAACCCGTGGCTGTTCCTAGCAGTCTGAACAAAAACCCATGGCTGTTCCTAGCAGTCTGAACAAAAACCCCATGGCTGTTCCTAGCAGTCTGAACAAAACCCATGGCTGTTCCTAGCAGTCTGCACACAACCCGTGGCTGTTCCTAGCAGTCTGAATAAAAACCCCATGGCTGTTCCTAGCAGTCTGAATAAAACCCATGGCTGTTCCTAGCAGTCTGAATAAAACTGGCTGTTCCTAGCAGTCTGAAAAAAACCCATGGCTGTTCCTAGCAGTCTGAATAAAACCCATGGCTGTTCCTAGCAGTCTGCACACAACCCGTGGCTGTTCCTAGCAGTCTGAACAAAAACCCAGGGCTGTTCCTAGCAGTCTGAATAAAAAAACCCATGGCTGTTCCTAGCAGTCTGAACAAAAACCCAGGGCTGTTCCTAGCAGTCTGAATAAAACCCATGGCTGTTCCTAGCAGTCTGAACAAAAACCCAGGGCTGTTCCTAGCAGTCTGAATAAAACCCATGGCTGTTCCTAGCAGTCTGAATAAAACCCATGGCTGTTCCTAGCAGTCTGAACAAAAACCCAGGGCTGTTCCTAGCAGTCTGAACAATTCAAGTTTTTCACTGGCAGCTTTCTTGCTCCCGCCAAGTTTGCATCAAAGCAAGAAAATAACGATATCATTTTTGTTCGGATTTAAAATCAGTCAAACAAACAAACAAACAAACAAACAAAAAAACCCTGTGGAACCTAGGGTTGGGAAGGGTAAGGGACGTGTGTTCGGGACGAAGGGTTGACCATACCTCCCCAGCGATCGGGTTTCCCTCCATTATCTCGCTCATCACCGCTAGTCATCCATCGGCCACTGATCCGTGGGGTGGGGCGGGGATGGGGTGGGGGCCTTCAAGGACAATGCTGTTGCTGTCACAGGCCGCGCTGATAGAATACGGCAATGCCGTCGCTCC
>JADBJO010000183.1:240377-242877 GCA_016801955.1 Conus betulinus | reverse complement strand
CAGACCTCAACACAAACAGGAAACTAGCCTTTGTTGCAGATGCAAACCTGTATATGACAGATAGTAGTTGTGATTATGAAGACTCCTCTGATTTCAGCAAGTCAGAGACAGCCCATACAGACAACCTTACAATAAGAGAGATATCATGACATGCTTGGAAGAAACAAGGAAGATGGATGACCGCTTGTGTGCCTTGAAAGAAGAATTGGAAGGCAGTGCGACACGTAACACAGAGGTCAGAAATCCAAATCTTGTCGATTCATCGTGACTGCTGCCTTGTCGCATCGCTATTGCTCATAAACGTGTCAAGAATCTGAAAATTAATAATCTTCGATGTTGATGATTGGATTCTTTGTTTTTCCGTGATTTGGATTCCTCGTCATGATAAACCTTTCCTGTTATGTATCGATGATGATCATTGGTCATTTTTCTTTATGCACAGTCCCCAGCCCCTTCATCTCCCATCCTTGTGAATGGGCTTTGTAAAAGCTTACCACTGTAAACCATTCATTCTCTCTCTCTCTCTCTCTCTCTCTCTCTCTCTCTCTCTCTCTCTCTCTCTCTCTCTCTCTCTCTCTCCCGCGGTCAATGACGGTCAAGGCTGGAAGACTGACCACCTGACGCGCTTGTGTCCGCTTGATGTCGGCAAGAGGATTCGGGTCCGGCCAAATCCTGGCAGGAATTCGTTGAGTAGCTTACAAAGTCGAACCCACCTCACCCCTGAGTGCTCGCAGGGGTGTACAGAGTGTCACCAGCCAGCCAATGGCCGTGGGGAATTGTCACTCTGCTCTCATTAATTCTGGACTTGCTTCTTTGGATTGGCCAGAGGAGCTCCGCCAGAAAATCTTTCTGGGTGCGTCCTTGGAGCTTTACTGTCCCTTAGATTTTTATCAATCCAAAATCATACATTTAAAACCGAACCGGATACAAAACCGAGCAAACCATACCATTTTACAGTGGTGTGTTCGTTCAGATTGCACAAATTTAGCAGACGTGTTAGAGGTGTGATTAAAAAAAAAATTCGTTAAAAAAGGTTTAACATGATCTCCCATCAAGTAAAAAGATGCTTCAAATATATTCCTCACATATAACTATCACATAAGAGCTGACGGTCGATTTAACTCGTGAAAAACGCACAGTGTGAAATAAATGGTTATTTTCAAAACATGATGATTGAAAACTAGATCTTCATGTGCATTACATTTATCCCCCCCCCCCCCCCCCCCCCCAGTTACAGAAAACGGCTGCACAAAAAGGTCACATCATAATAATTTTGACAGCAGCACCAACAAGATTCAGAGCATCCATCGACCATTTTGCACGTAGATAACGTGATGGCGACTGGTTTCAATAGACTCGTCAAACCAAGCAATACGATCTGTCTAGACACGCCTTACGTCATCAGGTGTTTCAACAAAAACACGAAGAAAACGCGCAAAAAACACCCCATACTGCGGTACATGACCGCACGAACACGCACAGAGAGAGGAGAGAGAGAGAGAGAGAGAGAGAGAGAGAGAGAGAGAGTTGAACACATTGGCCTCTGGTCAAGTGGAGAAAAAAAGGGGCAGGGAGTGAAGGTGAGGGAAGGGGTGGAGGGAGGCGAAGGGATACTCCCAAAAGAGGACAAGGTACTTTCTGACATTTTAGTTTCCGTTTTGAACACAAGTAAATACACGCCGCGATTCATGCATCTATACAACATTATAATGTCTAATAATTATTTCAGTGTCCGTTTCTGAACGTAAGTAAATACTCGCCGCGATTCATTCGTCTTCACAACATTTCCACCTCAGGGACAGTTCCAACGTCAGCCCTAGGACCAGGAAGCCATTCGGTATCAAAGTCTGCGAACACAAGCAGCCAACGTCTACCCTCACAAGGTGCGCGGCCAGCTATGCTCACTGTCGCTAAGGATCAAGCAGTAACTCTGAACGCCTAGTTCCAGTCCAAGTTCTGCCAGAGTTTCAGTTTCAGTTTTATCAAAGTGTCGCTGCGTGCAGGGTAGTCCATATACGCTACACCACATGCGCTAAGTTTCGAGACCACACTGCGCATGATGAAATCTGCCCGGCGTTGACACTCCTCTGCCACTCCTCAGTTAGCACTGGCAATGTCCTACAGGATTGGGGAACAGCCAGCCTCACGCCAGTCTTCAATGAAGTTAGCTTTGGCAATGTCCCACAGGATTGGGGAACAGCCAGCATCACGCCAGTCTTCAATGAAGTTAGCATTGGCAATGTCCCACAGGATTGGGGAACAGCCAGCATCAAGCCAGTCTTCAATATAGGAGAATGCTGCAGGCCTGAAAATGATCGTCCTGTCTTCCTCACTGAAGTCCCATGCAAAGTTCTAGAACGTATCGTGCTGAGCACGATAAAGGGGTCCGCAGAAGAAGAGAGCTTTTTTTTTTTTTTTTTTTTTTTTTTTTTTTTTTTTGGGGGGGGGGGGGGGGGGGGGGGGAGTTAACAGCACAGATTCAGAAAGGGAGGATCATGCC
>JADBJO010000183.1:212877-222877 GCA_016801955.1 Conus betulinus | reverse complement strand
AGAGGAGGAAGAGGAGGAGGAGGAGGAGGAGGAGGAGGAGGAAAAGCAGGTCAAGAGGAGGGTAAGGTGGGCAGGGTGGGAACTGGGCGGGAGGGGAGGGATAGGGTGGTGGTGGTGGTGGTGGTAGTGGTGGAGTTTGGTGGGTTAATTAGACGGGGGGAGGGGAGGGGGAGGGAGGGGATCGGGATCGGGAGGAGGAGGAGGGGAGAGGAACCGTATTGTGTGTGTATGTATTTATGTCTCTTGGCTAAGGAAGAAAAAAAAATGAGCATTAACAACAAAAACAAATCAACAACAACTAGTCTATAACAAATGTCCTACAGGACTATGAAGTAAACATTTCGAAAATATTAAACAAACTAGATGCATTTTTGAGAACGCCTTCAATACAATTTTCAGAAATCACTGGCAAGATAGGTCTTAACCTCTGACATTCAAAAATGATGCGTTTGCTAGAAATTTGTTCACCACATACAATCTAACATTTTTGCTGTATTTTGTGATGAACGCATTAAGTTTTATCCTGTAAGATAGTGAACTAATCTGTCTGTATTTGATTACGCCAGTATGATTCAAATATAATTTGTTATCCAAACCACGAGAATCAATATACATAATCTTGGAGAGTCTATCTTTTCTCTGGGTATAGCCTTTAACTCTGCTCCATATTGCTTGTTCCAGCAAGTGATAACCCTCCTGAATGGATTCGTCATTTATTGGCACAAATAAAGAAGAGCGCCCCCCCCCCCCCCCCCCCCCCCCACACACACACACCTCCCGTCCCCTTCACTGAATCGCGCGCGCGAAAAAAAAAAAAAAAAAAAAAAAAAAAAAGTCCATCTACCTACCACGCCCTGATTTCCCGTCCTGCGCCTACTGTCTCAATACAAGGGAGAGAGAACACTGTGACCCGCGCGCGAGCCAGTTAGGCGGGGCGAGGAGGGGGGGGGGGGGGGGGGGGGGGATGATGAGCTGGGGAGGCAAGGAGGAGGGGAGAAGAGGCGGGGGGGGGGGGGGGGGGGGGGGGGGGGGAGAAATTAGGGCAGTAAGGCGAAGGCACAAAACTGGGTCACTTCGTTTCCACTGCGCGCCGTCTCCCCACGACGTTCGATCGGCAACTGATCAATCGGATTCGTATGACGCAGCCAACCGATGTTGTTGATCCTTTTCGTTCAATGATTTTTACAACCCTCACCCTCCCTCCCTCCCACACCCCTCCTTCTTCTTCCCCTCCCTTCATTTACTCCCCCCCCCCCCCCCAGCTCACCACCATCACCACTCCCCCGTTCATTCTTCTCTCTGCTGTGCCATCCCAACCTCGCTCCTGATATTTCTTCCTCCTCCCCCCTCCCCTCCCTCCACATCCACCTCCCTCCTTTACTGCCAAGTCCAGTTACCTTGATAATAGTGTCATTCTTTTGTCGGATTGTGCAAAATGGGGGAGTGTTGTGTGTGTGTGTGTGTGTGTGTGTGTGTGTGTGTGTGTGTGTGTGTGTGTGTGTGTGTGTGTGTGCGTGCGTGTGCATGCGTGCGTTACAAGCGTGCGTGCGTGCATGAGAGTGTGTGTGTGAGTGTGTGCATGTGTGAGTGTGTGTGTGTGTGTGTGTGTGTGCATGTGTGTGTGTGTGTGTGTGTGTGTGTGTGTGTGTGTGTGTGTGTGTGTGTGTGTGTGTGTGTGTGTGTGTGCGCGCGCGCGCGCGCGTGTTGTTTGTAACGTGTATTACATAAGCGTAATGTGCATTATAACAGTGTTTACCTGCCACCTGTTTGAGGGGTGTCCGTTTGTCTGGTTACTCAGTGACATTAACTTGACAGGTTCTCTCATTCCAAAGACTCGCATGGTTATGCCAGACAACTTGCAAGTTAAGGTTGAAACTAAAATGAGGCAGGGAACAGTAAACAATAAGTAAGGAAGGTCACTCTTGCTCCCGTAAGAAAACCTACCACAGAGTAACTTTTATTCAAGACTGGCACAGCCTTTTAAACTTGAATAAAGTCAGACAAATACAAAGACGAACAATCTAATAGTGGGGTAAACATACATGTTCCCCCCCCCCCCCCCCCCCCCCCCCCCCCCCCCCCCCCCCCCCGTCTTTGTATTTGTCTGACTCTATTTGTCAACTTATTCAAAAAAGGCGGGTGCCAGTCTTGAATAAAAAGTTACTCTGTGTTAAGTTTTCTTATGGGAGCAAGAGTTACCCTACTTGCTTATTACAAGTTTAAAACTCCTGACGCCTCATAGCGCTAGAGGCAGTGCAGTGTTGGAGGTCCACGGCACAGCATGATGGAAAGCGGAGCCCACCCCCTCTCCTTCCGCCGCCTTAACCTTCTCTGAACTGAAGCAGGTAGGGCCTGAGTGGTGTTTCACGTCATTAAC
This sequence comes from Conus betulinus, assembly GCA_016801955.1. Taxonomy (NCBI): domain Eukaryota; kingdom Metazoa; phylum Mollusca; class Gastropoda; order Neogastropoda; family Conidae; genus Conus; species Conus betulinus. The sequence continues at coordinate 220,500 of JADBJO010000183.1, read as the reverse complement.
ATCATATCCCATGAGTCATTTGAAATCACGACCTTCAACTCCGTAGCTGTTCGCGACAGAATTAGGTCAAAACTGAATAACGGGCATACTGAATTATTAAAAGTGAGCATGAACATGTTGTTGAACAGTGAATCTGGGTTGACGGAGAACTGCTCCGCATCGTTGAGTGTGCCTTTGTATTAAGGACTACGACTGAATAGGTTTAAAAGAAAACCAACAACACAGTACAATCCATTTTGTATTTTAGTTGATCTGCTCTGCGCTGCTGCTGATTGTGCCTTTGCGTGACCAAATTCCAGCTGACAGGTTACAAAAAAAAAAAAAAAAAAAAAAAAAAAAGCAATGTAAAATTCATCTTTCGTTGATCCTGTATGGTTCAAAAGCAAAAGCAAACAGAGAAAAACTACCTGCTAAAATGACAAATCTGATTCTGAAATATTTAAATCAATGTACACTCACATTATGTCGTATGAAATCGACCGATTTAAATGTTTCGGAAGTTTGCTATTTTCTGTTTTCTTTTAATTTCAGTTTTGGAAATTTGTGTTCAAATAAAAGATTGCCTCCTGGAGGCTGAGATCAGTATTAGAAAAGCAAGTGATGGACGGACGCACAAGAGTACACGCTATTGATTTTTGTTTTGTTTATTTTTATTATTTTTTTTTTTTTTTGTGCATTTATATGCAGAGACTCATATTCTCTGAAGTGACTACAAACACGGGTATATTGATTCTTCTCCCTCTCTTCAAAATGGTCTGACTTTTGCCTCATTTCTTATCTTCCAGTGCCCAAATATTTCTGGTTTGATGTCTAAGTGGTCTGGATGTGCTTTGCTGTCATTTCTGAAGTTCTATGTGGCCGTGTTGAACAGTACGCTGTCAATACGTGTTGCACGTGCATAGCATCATTCATCGTCTACACACCACTCACTCCAGTGCGGCGTACATTGTCAAGAATATTTGCACTCAACCCTCTGCTTCGCCTGTTTTGCTGTCTCATTTTCTGATTTGTTTTGGCTGTCTCATTTTCTGTTTTGTTTTTGCTGTCTCATTTTCTGTGTTGCTTTTGCTGTCTCATTTTCTGTTTTGTTTTGTTGTCTTATTTTCTGTTTCGTTTTTTGGCTGTCTCATTTTTCTGTTTTGTTTTTTTTGCTGTCTCATTTTCTGCTTTGTTTTTTGCTGTCTCATTTTCTGTGTTGTTTCTGCTGTCTCCTTTTCTGATTTGCTTTTGCTGTCTCATTTTCTGTTTTGTTTTTGTTTCTTATTTTCTGTTTTGTTTCTGCTGTCTCATTTTCTGTGTTGTTTCTGCCGTCTCATTTTCTGTTTTGTTTTTGCCGTCTCATTTTTTCTTTTTTTTTTTTTTTTTTGCTGTCTTGCCTGTTTTGTTTTTTTGCTATCTCATTTTCTGTTTTGTTTTTTGCTGTCTCATTTTATGTTTTGTTTTTGCGGTATCATTTTCTGCTTTATTTTTACTGTCTCATTTTCTGTTTTGTTTTTGCCGTCTCTCTTTTCTTCTTTTTTTTTTTTTTTTTTTTGCTGTCTCATTTTGTTTTTTTTTGCTTTTGCTGTTTTGTTTTTGCTGTCTCATTTTATGTTTTGTTTTTGCGGTATCATTTTCTGTTTTATTTTTACTGTCTCATTTTCTGTTTTGTTTTTGCTGTCTCATTTTCTGTTTTGTTTTTGCTGACTCATTTTCTGTTTTGTTTTTTTGCCGTCCCATTTTCTGTTTTGTGTTTGCGGTCTCATTTTCTGGGTTTTTTTTTGTTTTTTTTTTTTTGCTGTCCCATTTTCTGTGTTTTTTTGGCTGTCTCATTTTCTGTTTGTTTTTTGCTGTCTCATTTTCTGATTTATTTTTGCTGTCTCATTTTGTTTTGTTTTTTGGCTGTCTCATTTTCCGTTTTGTTTTGGCTGTCTCATGTTCTGTGTTGTTTTGGCTGTCTCATGTTCTGTGTTGTTTGGGCTGTCTCATGTTCTGTGCCACTTCAATGGCAATTCTCCACGCGCCACTCATTCCGGCTCCCCGTCCACACCAACGACCTTGCTGGTCCACACCAACGACCTTGCTGCTCCACACCAACGACCTTGCTGGTCCACACCAATGACCTTGCAGGTCCCGCTACTACTGCCCCAGCATCGGTCATTTGCAGGAGCAGACAATGTCACGTTGTCGTGAGGCAACCTACCAAGGAGACACTGCACTGCTGCCAATTCACACCAGTGGCATTCAGTGGTGTCTGCTCTTTACCAGCATATGCAGGACACCACTTACTAAGCCCCCTTCTGATGATGAATAACTGCTTAGTGGCGGATCCAGCATGACTATGAAACTCTTCCTCCAGAAGGCGTCACTACATCCGTCCAACGACATTCCCAACGAACTCGCCAACGCCGGCGACCTCTACACGAGCTTCGCAAAGGATAAAGACGCGGAGAGGACATCGACATGGAGGTCACCGTGACAGCCGGGCATGAACAGCCACAGAACATAAAACTTCTTTTTCTCTCTTTTTTTTTTTTCTTTTTTGCTATGCTGGTTGAAAGAGGGTGAGGGTCATTGCTGAAGATGACGCTGTGGAATTCCATTTTAGTCCCAGACTGCATAACATGGCTCTACTCTACGTTAACTTTCATGATAGATCGCGCAGCGCAAACAGGCCCGAGGGAAGCTTACACCTGCAGTGTTGGTCAGGAAATTCGAACAACATTTTCAGAGACGTGCCCACTGGGTGGATGAAAGTCGAGTGTGTAGTCTCAGCCTTCCCGAGGCAACTCTGTATGGGAGACAACCGGGGCAGAAAGAAATCACACAAATGAATGGCTCTGATGGGACTGGAACCCATAACATCCCAGCCCGGTGTCCGTGACGCTAACCACTTCGCCAAGGCAGCTTTTTTTTTTCCCCTCTCACTCTCAGTATTATTCCAGCTGAACTGTTAAACTGCAAAGCAGTCTCCTAATCCTGATGCATGCGATCGTATCGGCACATAGCAGTCCCCTAATCCCGATGCGTGCGATCATATCGGCACATAGCAGTCTCCTAATCCCGATGTGTGCGATCATGTCGGCACATTTGGAATCACTGAGTGTGTCTCGCTCTTGGAAGAAACAGATGTCCAAAGGGACATGGAGGGTCACTGCAGTCCACCTGACAGGTACATGATCCTGTGTGCTTACAACGCGTAACTGAACGGCCTGTGGCCAAACGAACTGCTGTTCAGAACTCCTTATGCAGGAAAAGCACCGACACTTTGTTCCAGTGGCTGAAGAGTGGAAGTAATGAAGGAAGATGCAGTGACCTAGCCCTCCAGACCTCATTCTTCACGGAGCGGTGGCGCAGCTGTTTCAGCCTGAGACAGCATCCGTGACTAGCAGCCTTGATACGCACCTCTTCTTCCCCGATAACACCCCCACCCCCTGCTTGCTGGGTTGCAAATGACATGATTGGAATCCTTGATCATGGAAACAATGACCTAAGCATTACTAATTACTCGCAGCTCTTTTTAAAAGGCCCACCCTTCCCTGAATATATCACGGTCTGTACCATTCTTAATTCCTTGTAGATCTCCTCCAAATACGACTTCCACTACCATCTTTCTCTCTGTCTTCGCCAACCTCCGTGAACGCTGCAACTGTCTCTCCTGTACCATTTCACTCACAGGGGATTTTCTCGGCCACTTTGATACCCCAAACCAACACACATGATCGCTAAACAACAATAAATCAATTAAATAATAAACAAAGAAGAAAAAAAGAAGAAAAAAAAATCTCTAGAATGAGTGCCATCTTCCCCGAGTAGCTGACATTTCCACTCACCGATATGGTCACGTTCTAGATCCTGTCAGCGATAGAGAGGAAGACTGCATGTCCTCTCTGTCTCTTCCTGCTTCAGGATGCAGCCTTCTGACCAAGTACCAGTTGCAGACTCTCTACAGCATCATGTATTCCGCTTCATCATGAACGTAGACGTAGACGTGTCCCACTGGGTGGATGAAACTCCAGTGACAAACCTCAGTTCTAAGAAGACGTTGTTGCTGTACTGAAGCAAGAGCTCCATCACATCAACACCCAGATGAGAGCGATCCTCGAATTCACTGCTCCCGCCATCCTGCAACAAGTGATCCGTCACAAAGTCCTCGCCATGGGACAACTCAGCTGGCAGGGAGGTCCACACCCTAAAGCCCGCGGGCAGAACAGAAAGCGGGAGGAGCAACGTCTGGTTTGACTGTTCACGAAGAGAGCGTCAGCTCCGTGAAGTTTCCCTAACAGGTAACAAAGACCGAAACCAGTTTCTGCCGCTCTTAGTAGCAACTTCAGCAACTTGCACGGGAATTTTCCCGTTTAACTGCAAACCTGATGTGCAGACTTCAGCAGTCAGCTGGATTAGGTAGCATTTTGAGCATGGTCATTCCCGAGGCATTTTGAGCATGGTCATTCCCAAGGCATTTTGAGCATGGTCATTCCCGAGGCATTTTGAGCATGGTCATTCCCAAGGCATTTTCAGCATGGTCATTCCCGAGGCATTTTCAGCATGGTCATTCCCAAGGCATTTTGAGCATTTTCAGCATGGTCATTCCCAAGGCATTTTGAGCATGGTCATTCCCGAGGCATTTTCAGCATGGTCATTCCCGAGGCATTTTCAGCATGGTCATTCCCGAGGCATTTTGAGCATGGTCATTCCCAAGGCATTTGAGCATGGTCATTCCCGAGGCATTTTCAGCATGGTCATTCCCGAGGCATTTTCAGCATGGTCATTCCCGAGGCATTTTGAGCATGGTCATTCCCAAGGCATTTTGAGCATGGTCATTCCCGAGGCATTTTCAGCATGGTCATTCCCGAGGCATTTTCAGCATGGTCATTCCCGAGGCATTTTCAGCATGGTCATTCCCAAGGCATTCTGAGCATGGTCATTCCCGAGGCATTTTCAGCATGGTCATTCCCGATGCATTTTCAGCATGGTCATTCCCGAGGCATTCTGAGCTTGGGTCTCACCTGCAGTTTTTCTCGGTCACAGGAGAAAGAAAGAAAAATGGGAGAGAAAGGGGAACCAGTCAAAGAGTTCTCATTGTTAGACACCGTGTGGGTTCAAAACACCTGCAGTCTGACCGACACTGTCTCTGACAGAGGTCTCCTTGTCGTCAAAGTAGTCACAGGGGACCTGAGCAACAACTTCTGGGCAATACTGGGGGTTGGAGTGGGGGTGGGGTATGGGAAGGACCCATCTGACTGTTCTTATGAATAGTTGTAGACAGGTAACAGAACAAACGTAAAGATGCCTTTTCCGATACACTTGGTGCTGTGACCACAATCAGCATAGTAGCTCAAACTGACTCACCAGTCAACTTGATGCCTTGAATGACACAGCATTTTCTTCCCAGCACAGCATATTCATGCCATCTCCTCTTCCTCCCATCTCCAGCAAAACCAAAGAGGAGACAATTTAATGACATAGATACCTTCTGGCTGTCGATGCTCTGTTTAGCTTGCAGTAAACGTAGTACATACAACAACAATGGAATATGTATCAATCGATCAATCAATCAAGAAATCAATCAAGAAATCAATCAATCAATCTATCTATCTATTTATACTGTCTTTGGATCCCTAAGCATTAGACAACACATTTGCTATTAACAGTATAATTATGATCTGTTGTTTTTGCTGTTGTTCTTCCCTAAACTTCTCTGTCGTGTTCTCTACCCATTAATCAGGAGACCTGTTGGCATGGTTTAACCGGATCGTGACGCACAGCCACAAGGAACGCCACTGGGAGAGATTCCTATCGCTTCAAAGGCATGCCATTACTGGTAACCGTTTCTAGGGAGCAAAATACTCTTTTCCTCCAAGTAATTTTCTCCATCAAAAAGCAGCTGTAATCGCTGTTTTCACGTCTGAATGTCGAGTGCGCCAAGAGCACGCTAATTATGAAGCCGAAACCATAATGTCCACTGGTTTGGACAGTAAGTCCTGTGACGTGACGCTTCACAACACCCTCCCATCAGTCCCACTAAAACACCAAACCACAAAATAGATTTCAAATCTATGTCCACTCTCCCCTCTCAACCCCCCCCCCCCCCCCCCCCCCCCCCGTCCTTCTTGCTTGGGACAGTGCTAAAGGCTGGACTGACATGATCAGTGACACAGGAAAAAAATTGCGTCATGGTAAATACGTGCCGCCTTTCGTTCTTAGCAGCCTACCTCCCTTCCTCCCTCCCCATGCTGTACGATACACCGCAGCGTGGGAGTGCGTTCTAACAATAGCCCGTCTCACCCCCCCCCCCCCCCCCTCTCTCCCCGCGACACAAAAAGCATGTGCCGACACAAAGGCATGTGCCGCGCTCTCCACCACCACCACCACCCCCCCTCCACCCCCCCCCCTTTCATCCCTACCGTCCCCGTCCTCGCAGGCACCTGCACGTGCTCGCGAACACCTATGCGGACGCATAAATTAACTGGGGCTCAACAGCCAGCTGTATGCCAACTATACGGATGCATAAATTATCCCGTGCCGAATAGGATCAAACAATTTCCGAGGCGATTGGTGACTAGACTAAATCCCTCCCCCTCTCACCCCTGATCGGTAAATGACAGGTCGTCTCAATGTGATTCGACAAGCGAGAGATTCATAAACTAGGCACACACCGGCTCAGCTTCACTGACCCCTCAGGACTGCCTGTAGACAAGAGCAGTGGAAGACAAAGGGACAGAGGCCTAGGAAACTCTTGTAACTCCTTGATCTCAAGTCATTCCCTGTTCATTCCCAGGAAAAGTGAGTTGGAACTCTGTTTTACATTTTTGAATCTATGTATTGATTTCATGTATGCTGTGTGTGTTAGCATCGTAACTGTACAAATGCTTAAGCGGCTGACACACGAGCCTCCCCGCCCGTACGCTTCGGAAGTAAGTACCGGTCGAACCCGATCCCAAACGCAGCGTGTGTCACAGTAAACGTACGTCTCAAACGGCCTTCGGCATCAAGTTCAACCCGACCGTTCGAGATACGTCGTGATCCATTCGAAACGGACAGCTAGTATCCTCCAACCAATCAACGCTCAGCATTGAGCCGACACCCTTGGCACATGGAAACAATGGCGTCTTCCAGCAAGGTGGTCAAACTGTGTCCGATTCAGAGACCAAACAATTAATTGAAATCTACCAAGGCCATGATGTGCTTTGGAATGTCAATTCAAAAAAATTATAAGAATCTGAATATTCGAGAAAAAGCTTTGTATTCAATTGTACAGTCGTTTGAAGCGGCAAGTGGGATCACAATGACCTTCACCTCACATCCGTTTTAAAACTATCGTGAAGCACTCCGTCCGTTCGACACTGACTGGTCAGACCGCACAGGTTCAAACGTTTCGTCTCAACCGTACGGGCGGGTCCCAGTGGTTTTGATTCTTTGTTAACAATCTGACCACTATTCTTTGTGTTCCCCCTGACTTTTGTCAGTATGCAACCCTGTCTGTTAAGATAATAATTCAATGATTAATTTTGATCAGGAAAACAGTATGCCTGTGCTAGGTAAAAACTGCTACTCTGATTTATAAATACTGGTGATTATTGGAATGATTTGTAGTGTGTGACTTTAAGTCTACACCACATGTGTACTTGGACTAAGCATAGC
>JADBJO010000183.1:200377-205377 GCA_016801955.1 Conus betulinus | reverse complement strand
AGAGAGAGAGAGACAGACAGTCTCTCAGAGAGGGACAGTGAGAGTGAAAGTCAGCATATGACCGGAGGGCGGGGGGTGGGGGGGAGGGGGGCGGAGGGGGGGTGGAGAGGAAGGAAGTAAGGGGGACTCACAGGTGACTGGGGGCAAAACGTGCAGGTGGGACCCAGTGCCCTAGGTGCGAGGTCGTCATGTTGTCTGGCAGTTTCCTGAAACACGACTAGGCCATTACCCTGTACTTGACACCCCAAAACATCGGTACATAAATTACGCACTCGCCCAGGGGGAAGGGGGGGGGGGGGGGGGGGAGGGAGAGAGAGAGACAGACAGGCAGACAGACAGATACAGAGACAGACAGACACACTCACACTGACAGACAGACAGACAGACAGACGACAGACACAGAGACAGACAGACAGACACTCACACAAAACAGAGAGAGAGAGAGACAGACAGACAGACAGACAGACAGACAGGCAGGTAGACAGACAGGCAGACAGATAGACACATACAGAGAGAGAGAGAGAGAGAGAGAGAGAGAGAGAGAGAGAGAATTGGTGGAGCTGGGAGGGGGGGAGCGGGGGGAGGGGGGGGGAAAAGAGTCGTTTGTAGAGAACAAAGCGAGCGTATCTTTTTTTTTTTTTTTTTTTTGTTTGGGTTTGTGTTTAATGAACTGAGCGGAAAACCTTGACACATCTGTAGATTAAGCTAATGTCAAACTCGGTGGCGTCCATCTCTGTTTATTGCTTAGTTGTTTGTTTTGTTTTGCGTCCTTTATCTGCAGGGCTTCATCTGGGATGGGCGTCTAACATGTTATAGGCTAGAGAACGGTTGAAGTTGGCAGTTAATGTTGTGTGTGTGTGTGTGTGTGTGTGTGAACGTTCGCGCGTGCGTGTGTGCTGTTCGTGTGTGTGTGTGTGTGTGTGTGTGTGTGCGCACGCGGGCGGGTGCACACGTGCAAGCGCGTGCCCTTGAGCGCGCCCTTTTATACGTTATCAGGCTGAGCGATCTGACAAACTGGAACATTTAAAAAAAAAAAAAAAAAAAGCATTAGACATTGAACTCTCTCTCTCTCTCTCTCTCTGATTTCGCAACCCCTGCCTGAGACGTGATGCAGTCTGTCTGTAGGTGGACATAGGGAGACGCTCCCTTCCGCAGCCAGGTACGCCAGGCACTCGGCACGTGCAACTCGAGTTGCGACATCTGATCCCCCAGCCACCCCCCCCCCCCCCCCCACACACACACACCTTTCACCGCCTCCCTATCCCTACCCCCATCCCTCCAACCCTCATTCATCCTCCACACCTCTCCCCGCGCTGTCACTGTCACATCTATCGAGACCTTGATGACAGTTAACACGGTAAAAAAAAAAAAAAAAAAAAGGGGGGGGGTGGAGGTGGTGATGGGCGGGGAGGAGAGAAAAAGAGAGGTAAAAAGGACACTAAAAAAAGTTGGGGGGGGGGGGGGGGGGGGGGTAGAAGGGACAAACCAGATCTTCCCAGTTCCAAGGCCAACCAAGCCCAGAAGAATGCGCCCGTTTTCTTGGCAGAAAAGGTCAAACATGGTGCCACGTGAAAAAAAAAAAAAAAAAAAAAAAAGGGACTGATCCCTCTCTCTCTTGTCTGAAGGGGGGGGGGGGGGGGGGTGTTGTCGTCACACACACACACACACACACACACCACAACTCATCGAAGAAGGCGGAAGACTAGAGGGTAGGACCTATACGTGGGGGGGGGGGGGGGGGGGGGGGGGGGGAGGGAGGCATCTGCTGGGGTGACCTATCGAAGTTGCGGGCGGGTGACTTCATCGCTATCGACGTGGAGTCTTTCCGGGTTATTCTCGGCTCTCTTAATGAGCTTGTTCCAACTTCAAGGCTTGGTCGCCCCCTCATCAGAGTCGAGGGGGTTGGAGGGTTTGGTGGAGGGTTGGGGGTGGAGGAAAAAAAAAAAAAAAAGAAATGATCATAAAATAGTAAGATCGAATGCGTAGGCCAACCAGCCAGCAACTCCCTGAAGAGACAAGCCCTAGATCGAGGATTTAAGCCTTTGCAGAATAAAGGAGAAAAAAGGGGAAAAAAAAAAGAAAAAAAAAAAGAAAGAAAAAAAAAAAAGAAAAAAAGAAAAATAGAAAAGAAAAAAGAAAACGATTAAAAAAAAAAAAAAAGGTATTTTCAACTCCCACCTTCCTACGGGGATGAGGCAAGCGATTATGATTTGTCAACTGCGCGTTTTCTGGATTCAACTTTTGTCCTTTTTTTTCTTTCCCAGTTTTTATTAGTGTGTGTGTGTGTGTGTGTGTGTGTGTGATATTTTTTTCCTTTTCAATCTGATCGTCCTCCTTGCTGACTGCTCAGTCGAAAGAAGGTATGGCTGTTTTCAGGTGCTCAAGTACACGTAGGCCGGCCTACATCAATAATGAGGAAGAGGAGGAGGAGGAGGAGGAGGTGGAGGAGGAGGAGGAAGAGGAGGCTCTTTCAAAAGACAGTTCCTTGATTAGACTTTGTGCCGCAAGATTTTTGAAACAAACAAAAAAAAAAATGGTAACTCGTGGAAGGCATGGGGGACACCTGAAGACAGGCTGGTTGAAGAGGATCAACACCTGACGCTGGTGACAACAGCGCGACCGGCAACCGCCACCACCTTCAATCCATTAACTTCGAGCGGACAGAGAGAGAGAGAGAGAGAGAGAGAGAGAGAGAGAGAGAGGAGAGAGAGAGAGAGAGGGGGGGGGGGCGGAAATTCCCTCGTCCACAATTGTTTTTTGGCTAAGTTACTACAATACCCCCGCTGATAGCCCTTTCTGCGGACGGCGGGCAATTGTCACCCGCCCACGTCCCTCCTCCGCCCTCTTCCTTCCATCCATCCATTATCTCCCCCCCAGCCCCCATCATCTCTGTTCCCATCCGCCATTCCCCCCCCCCCCCCCCCACACACACACACACACACACACGCTCATTAAAATAAATCTCCCGTTGTTGTGGGCTGACTGTTAGCCAATCGCAGTGCTAACCTCGTCGCTTCCCAGTTCCTCACCTAGTATTCATCTACAACACCAGTCACCTTCCACTAGAGTAAATGATGGAAGGGGAGGGGGGGGGGGGGGGGGGGAAGAAGTGGGGGGGTGTAAGGCAAGCCTACCATTACCACTACTATCACCCTCATCACCATCAGCCACCGTGGTCAGATAAATGTAACTGTTGTACACGTGATAAGTGAATTAATCTTGTCTGCGTAATAAGAGTTCAGGCATGAGTAAGGGCGCTACTTGTCTGTCTGTTTGTCTGTCTGCCTGCCTACCTGCCTGCCTGTCTTTCTGTCTGTCTGTCTCTTTTTTCATTTTTTTTCTTCTTCTTCCTTTCCTCTCATTTTTTGAATTATTAACAAAAGTACATGTCTAAACTGATGAATTTTCAATCATCTAGTTAAACTGGGCAATAAATACCACGATTTAACTTGTAATGGTGTCTACATTTAACTGTACTTCTGAAAACGAAACAACACACACACACACACACACACACACACACACACACACACACACACACACACACGCACTCACGCATGCACGCGCGCGCGCGCGCGCGCACACACACACACACACACACACACACACGATTGCGTGCACATTCCTATCAAACATTGCTACAAACAAACAAAAAAAAAAAAAAAGACAAACTCAAGACGATGACCACAAACAAACACACGCACACAAACGGCAGTGAAGGTCGTCGATAACTCGGTCAACAATACTCAATAAACTGATGAAATATACGCCTACATTTGGTGTTCACCCGACGCGGAACCACGTATTCTCTGTTCCTCTACGTTTTGTGTCAAAACTGCCCGCAATACCCGTCTAAGAACGAAACCCTTCCTTTGCCTCCCACTCCCCCTCCCCCTTACCCATTCCTTCGTAATTTCCTGGCATACTCTAGCTCTGTAGGTTTATTATGCCTTAACCATTAGAATGGCCATTGTCACTTCTACCTCCTCTCTTTCTCACACACTACCAATACGCGCCATCAATCCTTTTTGCTTTTTTTTTTTCACTCGTCCTTGTCCATCTGTCCTGTGGTTTCTACACTCACACGTGAGTCGAAAAAGCCTCTCTCTTGTTTTGTTTATGTTCTCATCACGCTAGTTTTGCCCGCTTTTCCTCTCTCTCTCTCTCTCTCTCTCTCTAACCACATTCTTTTATTTTTTTTAACCTTACTGCATTACTCCTGTGCGTGAGGACATAATGAAATGTTACGAATTTATTTGTTTTGTTAGCCTTGGATTTGATACACACTAGGAATGAAAGTGTACTATTTGTTTGCAGGAAAGGAAGGGGGAATATTATTGTTCTGTTACCTCCCCACCCCCTTGCCAAAAGACCTCTTTGGTAATGACAATAAAATATCAAAGTGTCAAAGTGTGTTAACCACACTCAGAACACAACTCCCACACACACATAAATTAGAACGCTAAGGAGCGGACTGAAACATACCTGTGCTGTTAAAAAAAGTGACATTATGGGCAGCCATATCTTTGCCCTGTTAACTGTTTCAGGTCGTCGACAGACGTGTGTTTGTCCCGTTAACAGTGCCACAATGTCGGCAGACCATGTTAATTGTTTCAGGTCATTGTTTCAGGTCGTCGACAGACGTGTGTTTGTCCCGTTAACAGTGCCACAATGTCGGCAGACCATGTTAATTGTTTCAGGTCGTCGACAGACGTGTGTTTGTCCCGTTAACAGTGCCACAATGTCGGCAGACCATGTTAATTGTTTCAGGTCGTCGACAGACGTGTGTTTGTCCCGTTAACAGTGCCACAATGTCGGCAGACCATGTTCACTGTTTCAGATCGTCGACAGGACGTGTGTTTGTCCCGTTAACAGTGCCACAATGTCGGCAGACCATGTTAATTGTTTCAGGTCGTCGACAGACGTGTGTTTGTCCCGTTAACAGTGCCACAATGTCGGCAGACACCATGTTAATTGTTTCAGGTCGTCGACAGACGTGT
>JADBJO010000183.1:192877-195377 GCA_016801955.1 Conus betulinus | reverse complement strand
TTGGTCCAAATGAGAGTGCCTTGACAGAAATAGATTTGGCAGACCTAATCATCATTCCCTCAACAAAGTCATTCTCTACCGGAATAATCATGAAGGGCAAACAGCTAAACAAAGTCACCCGCTTCTCTGCTGCGCAATGGAGAGTTGGGAACCCAACGACCAATCAAAACAAAGCTTTCTCGGCAAATAGGAAAATGTCCTTCTGTTAACTGTGCTGAACTCCGGGAATATGGTCGGATGACGAAGTTCCGGGGGAGAACACTGCAAAACACGGATTGTGCAAGTCATCAACTTGAGTTGACGACATCGGAACGTTGGGATGTTCGTGGACTACGGTGACAACCATCTGCGGATTTCGTAACTTTCAGCAACGAACAGCGATTGGAGAACATTTTGTCCCTCCGCCAAGGGAGGTAATATTTCCAATCCGTCTGTCGATTAATTTGTCTATCTGTTCTTAAGATCACGCAGCGACTACGGAACCAATTTTTAAAAAATAAACATTGGTGGATAGGTGGAATGTTGCACAACGACGAATTTATTACGGGTTGGCGTGGATCCGTAGTGCAGATCCAGATCCGTTGGACCTTGAGCAAAATGTGCGTTCTTCCAAGTTCCCGTCCAGATTTTTGCTTTCAGTATTAAAAAAAAGGACCTTTTGATTTTATTTTTAATGGTGCTGGTATTGAAAACTACCCCCTCCTCCGCAAACACAGACATACACATTGACACTCCTCTGCAATGGAGGTTATTTTTTTTTTTAATCAAGTCTGTTTACAATTAGACTTTACAATAACGCATCCAAAAACAGAGCATCCATATCGATGTAGCCTATGTCGAAAGAGTGACCATGAACATCAAACCCACAGGAGAAAGGTGAATGAAGAGCTGGCAGGAAAAATGGAACATACACTAGTACGAATTTTACAATAGTACAGTAACTGAAGGGGAGGGAGAAAAACAAACGTGTTTCTGGTTTGAATTGAAAGTAAACATGCGCTGATTATTAACAGTTGTTTCTAAAATTCTTATAAAACATTACTAGAGCATCTGATAGTGTTACTTCTTTTAATGTGGCTAATACCGCAGTAAAACAACCACCGATAAAAACCAAATACTGCTGAAATGAATGGGTAGCATAATGTTAGCAACAGATAGGAAAAGGCTAAGAGAATATGTCGAAGAGAGAGAGAGAGAGAGAGAGAGAGAGAGAGAGAGAGAGAGAGAGAGAGAGAGAGAGAGAGAGAGAGAGAGAGAGAGAGAGAGAGAGAATGGGAAGTACTACATGCACTAATGATTCCATGTACTATAAAATCAATAATTACACTAAACACTATCATATCATTGGTGAGGATGAGGTTTGAAAACAAAATCATTATCTTTGATCGTAGTGAGAGTTGTTGCAGCAGCAGTTCCTGGTTTTCAGTCTCACTGTCATCATAGCCTAGCTAGCCGACCCCAAAGATCCCTTTCAGAACTGAATCACGGACCACACACTCTGGGCCTGATTATGATCGACTTCACCCCTCTGCCTTGTCTGTCTCTTGTTTTCTACGGTACTGACACTTTGGATTGATGACCAGTTGCAAAGCATTTCTATTTCTTTTTCGAACAGTTGGTGGGATGCGTAAGCGACATTAATTTGAGAGAAAAAAATTGCCTTTAAAGGGACGTAACCCGTTTCCTCTACTACAGACTTTGAGAAGCTTCCTCTAAGCCCGACACATGAAAAGGTCATTATTTTCCCGAAGGGGCGGTCAGCTTTCAGACGTCACTCCATCGCCTGTGCATGATGGGGAGGTCTGTGGTCAGGTCAGTTTGGGCCGTTCTCTTCATCTTCTTTCTTTCAGGTGTCCGCCATGGTTCTGGGTCTGCAAGGCACGAGGGAGGAAGACGAGCTCCATAGCTCACCCACTTCCGGTACCTTTTGCATTATGATTGATTGAGGGTGGGAGTGGGTGGTGGAGTTTGATTCGAGTGCTTCCTGACTTCCTGGTTGGTGATGAAAGCGACTCACTTCACGGCCAGGATCTCTCTGTAAGGCAGGTGGAGTCAGAGGCATCAAGCTCTTCTCTTCTTGGGCAGCTCTCAGGTGCCCTGTTTGGCAGCTGTGCTGTAAACTGACAGCACATATGACCATCACAACGCCCAGGATACCCAAGGATGATTACCATCTGTTGTCCTGAGAGCAACAAAGCGTCGTGGTGAGGCTCCGCACCGGGCACAACAGACTTAACAGTCACTTGTGCCGAAAGCTCAAGGTGGTGGTGCCTTCTCCAGTCTGTCCTTGTGGGCAGGAAGAACAGTCAGCGGAGCATGTGCTATAAAGAAATGCCCAGTACATGAACAGCCAAGGAGAGAGGTGTGGCCAACAGAGACAGCTCTAATGACGAAGCTCTACGGCAGTCTACAAGAGCTGGAGAAAAACGGCGCTCTTCTCCTCAAGGGCCGGAACGACTGTGTAGACCAAGACGTAGGCAAAGAAGAAGAATACATGTGA
>JADBJO010000183.1:165377-187877 GCA_016801955.1 Conus betulinus | reverse complement strand
CCCCCACCCCCCCCCCCCCCAAATCCCCATCTCTAAACGTCCATCCTGCCGACCCCCCACGACTCCCAATCCCCCCCCCCCCCCCCCCCCCCCCCCCCCCCCCCCCCCCCCCTCCTGTCCTTTATCTGTCCCTAACTCTCACAGGTCGTTGAGCTGGGCGCTGGATGATGAATGATGTAACGTGGAGACTAGTGACATGTACGCGGCGATCGATGCCAGAAGATACAGGCCGTCTGCTGAGGGCGGCAACATCCACTGAGGCTGGCCGTCACGCTGCTGGGTTAAACCTTGGGTCTGTCCATCTTTCTGTCTTCTTTGTCTTCTTCTTCTTTTCCTTTTTCTTCTTCTTCTCTGTCTTCTTTTTCTTCTTCTTTTTTTTCTTCTCTCTTCTTCTTCTTCTTCTTCTCCTTCTTCTTTTTCTTCTTCTTCTTCATTTTTCTTTTAAACCTGCACATAGTCCTATTGCGTCCTCCTTCCTTTCCTTGGATCACAGCCACGACAGTGACCCGCCTTGACTGCTGGACTGTAAGCGTCATGACCTGAACTCGCCCTCGGCTGGATCTAGGAGACAGCCTTGACCCCCCCCCCCCCCCCCCCCCCCCTCCCCTTCCCCCTCTCTTTTCCCATCCACCTCTCTCTCTCTCTCTCTCTCTCTCCCAAGGTGTGCTCCTGATCGTGGTCTTCTTGTGCGGACAGGCGGTAGAACGGGTTTTGGAGTTACGTCCCTTTCATCAGTTTGGCTATGGGGGGCAAAAGCATTGTTAGATTAGCGTCTTCAATATGTGAACGCCGCGATGTCCCTCTCCCAATCGGAATAAAGTTAACAGACAGGGACATAGCATGACGTCTACCGTAATATGTAAGAGTTAAAAAGACTGAGAGGCAGAGAAACGGAGTTTAATCAGTCTACAAGCCTTATCCACGCTTTCTTCACATCGGTTTGGATGGGCCCCGAGATCTATGTGGCGGGGCAGAATCAGCAACGTGAGTGTGAGTCCGCTTAGAGAACGTGGAAAAGATGGGAGCAAGCAGGCGTAAAACAAATCGCCCAGCATCCTATGCCATACCTATCATCCCACACTGTGTTTTTCAAGGAAAGTTCAAATGGGACAACGAAAGAGAATGGGGAAGGGGTAGCGAGGGAGGTAATTTTTAGGATATTTCGGAAAGACGGCTTCCCTCTCCACCCCCCCACACACCCCCCTCTCCACCTTCCCTCACTCTCCTGCTCATGCCAACCAAGCCAGCCGTCCCATGAATCGGAATCAGTCCTGAAGGTGTGTCTGGAGTTACCAGTTTCAGTTTCATCAAGGAGGCGTCACTGCGTGCGGACTGGTCCATATGCGCTTTACCACATCCGCTAAGTTTTGAGACCACACTACGCATTATTTTAAGCTGACGGATAAATGAATTAACAATAAGATGAGAGAATTGAAGAAGAGGGTCTTGTGGCTACGACTTAGCAGATGTTTGACCTACGCATTAGCCCAATGCGCTGGTCAGACCTTGAGTGCCTACCTAACATTGGTTTTTTTTTTTTTTTTTTTTTTTCCAGGGGGGGTACCAGATTTCATGTAGTGTGTAGTAATGGCACAGGGTGAAATTAGAACCCTCACCCTCCCTACCCCTTTCCCTGACGTAAAGAAATCAGTCTGACATGCGTCAAACTTCACTCACCACTGATTCTCTCTCTCTCTCTCTCTCTCTCTCTCGTTTTGAGTTCTCACTTTTTGCGCTGTTGGCCCGTTGTCAATACAAACAAAAACAAAATAATGACAACAGAAAAAAGTAAAGGAGTAGAGGGGCGGATGGGAGAGGGGGTGAGGGGAGAGGGTGGAGAAGTTTCCCTTTAGGGTATTTTGGACACACACATCTCTGGAGTGAATCATGACAAAAACAACTCAGTAACATAGTGTACATTCATTGAGAGAAATCCTTGCCTCGAAAAAAAAAAATTTTTTCTTTGACATTGCTGGAAATTCTTCAAAGTTTAAGCCATGATCCGCTGAAATTTCACTTACTGACTACCCAGCCGACTACACGGGGCCCTTTCTGGGTTGTAACTACGCAGAGGAAAAAAGTCCTCTCCTGGGGAAGGGAGGGGGGAAAAAAACCAGCGCTATATAAGTACAGCAAACTACAATGTGATGGCTGAACGATTGTCAGCAGATGACCCTGTCCATCGTCACAGCCTGTAAGGCCCAGGTCCTGTCTGTCCTTTCTTGGACCTCTGAGGATGGTTGTTGTGTAGGCCCTACAAGTGTGTATCTTCTGTGCATATGGCGCGAATGGTTGGTCATAGTGTCACTGAGCTTGTAGACCGCAGGTGTGGTGTGGTTGTATGGCTTGTGGGGGAAGTCGATTCCACACACAGAGCAGAGTCACCACAACTCCGTTGATCAGACCTGAAGATCGACCAAAGAAAAGCCATGGACTCCTTCAATACAGTTAGAATTCTAGGACAGAGGACATAGCTATAGACATACACGAGTGCTCTGATGATTCCTTCCCACGCAGACTGTGGTCCGGGACACCATGTCGTTTGAAGCCTCTGGCCGAGAGGTCGATAAAATCTCGCCCTCCATCTTTCCAAAGCGTTTCCACAGATAGTCTAACCCTCTCTGCAGAAGAACGTGCTGGAGTGAGGAGAGCGTCCTCTGGGTGAGAGGTGAAGGGGCGACCACTGGCAGCGCTCCTTGTGACGCTGTCAGCTTCCAAGGTTGGGCCTACTGGGGCTTATGGGTATTCCTTACGTCACGTTATGACGTATTCGCAACACATCGTGAGAATCCAATGAGGGAATCGTTGAGCGGATCTGCAGTTAGTGACCCCCCCCCCCCCCCCCCCCCTGCACCCCCCATCCCTTCTACGTCCCACGCTGTTCGCACTATTGACATGCTTATGGTAGATAAAACTAGGTCGTGATGACGCTGTTCACACTATTGACACGCTTATGGCAGATAAAACATGTCGTGATGAGCGCGACAGACATTCTGTCTGTATGTTTTACACCCAGGTTAAAAAAAAAAATGGCCCGATGGCACTCGCACACACACACACACACACACACACACACACACACACACACACACACACACACACACACGCAAACGCACACACACACACACACACACACACACACACACACACACACAGAGGAGCAATTTGGGTAAACAGACACTGCAGATTAGACAAACAAACACGCACTCTAAACAGTGTGCACAATATCGCTACCACGTCACAAGATCACAGGTTAAACACACACACACACACACACACACACACACACACACACACACAGCTGGGCATACTACGACTTGTAACAGGCGAAAACGTGTCAAAATTGTCTTGAACAAAGACAGGTTTGAATGGGCCACGAAAGGAGAAAAAAAAAAAAAAAAAAACGTATCGGACAACAGAAAAGAAAAAAGAATTAATTAAAAAAAAAAAAAAAAAAAGAACAAAGAGTGAAAGAAAGTGGTAGAGAAGAGGAAATGACAGACACAGTGTGTCCATAAGGCAGGAGACAATTCATACCCAGACAGCTCCGGCAGCTTCTAGTGGGGCTCGCACAACCTTCAGATCACATCTGCTCAGCTTACAGGCACGCACGTGACCCACTGCCCGAACACCTTCGTTCCGGAGTCCAAACCGAGGCTTACACCTCCATGTTAATAAAGTTTTAGAAAAAAAAGATGTAAAGCACATAAATGCACTCCCAGTTTCTCTTGAATACGCGCGTGCACATGTCAAGAGCATGTTTACTATGAAAATACCCTTGATCTACCAGTCAGTTACTAGATCTAAAGCTATTTTAAAACCCGTCAAAACAAAAAAAAAAAAAAACTCACAATGAAACATGCGTCATAATGTATTTCGTCACTGAGATAAACTGCCATTTCTGAAAGTGTGCATGCGGTTTAACTCTCTCTCTCTCTCTCTCTCTCTCTGTGTGTGTGTGTGTGTTAGTAACGGCTATTCTGGTAAAATAAAACATCGGGCATCATCCGTGACCCACAATGAACATATCTGCAAATTTTCAGAAAAATCGGCCAAGAAGTTTTGTCTGGAGCGAGTGGAACACATTTGACCACGGACAGACACGGACACACAAACAGCATTTCTTCGCTCCCCCATGTAAAGTAATCCCCATTCTATAAGAACTGGGAGTAAGCCGTCGTGAAAGCTGCATTAAGCAGACGGCGTCCTGAACAAGTGAATCACATCAGACACTTACAAAAAATGAACATAACTGAAGTGACGAAACAAACTCATCACATCAAACAGTTATAGTAAATGAACATGACTGAAATGACGTCATCAACTCATCACATCAAGCAGTTACGATAAATGAACATGACTGTAATGACGTAACAAACTCATCACATCAAGCAGTCATAATAAATGAATATGATTGAAGTGACGTCACAAACTCATCACATCAAGCAGTCATAATAAATGAACATGACTGAAGTGACGTAACAAACCCATCACATCAAGCAGTCATAATAAATGAACATGACTGAAGTGACGTAACAAAGTAATCAAATCAAGCAGTCATAATAAATGAATATGACTGAAGTGACGTAACAACAAACCATCATATCACGCAGTTATAATAAATGAATATGATTGAAGTGACGTAACAAAGTCATCACATCAAGCAGTCATAATAAATGAACATGACTGAAGTGACGTAAGAAAGTCATCACATCAAGCAGTCATAATAAATGAACATGATTGAAGTGACGTAACAAACTCATCACGTCAAGCAGTCATAACAAAAAAACGTGACTGAACTGACGTCACAAACTCATCTTATCGCGCAGTTATAATAAATGAACATGATTGAAGTGACGCGGCAGCAGCACACGGTCTCCTCTAATGGCTGACCTCCTTGCAGCCTGACACGGTCTTACTCCTGTTGACCGTTGACTTTGGGACTGCGACATTTACTCGACTCTGGATATGGCGGAGTATATGCCGGTTAGGAAAACCGACGTTATAACAGTGCATCTGAGGGGGCTAGAAAACAATCATCATCAGCATCCTCCTCCCTCCTCCTCCTCAACACAAACAACACCAACAACTACAACAACAACAGAGAGAGAGAGGAGAGAGAGAGAGAGAGAGAGAGAGAGAGAGAGAGAGAGAGAGAGAGAGAGAGAGAGAGAGAGAGAGATCAAGGCAGCCAGAGAATACTTGTTCTTACAGGACATGTTCCCATTTCCAAATGATCAGGTTGTTAGTGGTGGTCACGACACAGAGCAAGCCATGCATGCCCTTGGGCCAGGCCTGTAACGGTAAACCGCCTGACAGGTCGGGCGATTCTATCACCTGGCCAGACGCCGCATGTCATCACAGCTAAGCTCATGCCCCAAAGTCACGCATGCGGCAGAAACGGGTCTGGAGATACTATCAGGTCGTCCTCGCGACACGATGTCAGACTGGACGTCTTTGTGGGTCAAGGCTAGTCTCAGGATTTTTTTTTTTTTTTGGTTGACTGCATTTTTTTTTCTTCTTCATCTTATGACCCACATGGAAAATGAACAGTGCACGTGTGCACCAGACCAAAAGTGTATGCGTGTGGTCGTTTGTCAGCTCGTGCGCATGCTCGTCAGGTGAGCGTTCTGTCAATAATAACAAGTGCGCTGATGTTCTCGATAAGAACTAACAAGTTTTCTAGCTATCAAGAAGAGTGAGAACTGTCTATCACTTTGTTCAATATAATTATTGAGCATCGTATCCTGCGGTGTATGTAATATCCACGACAACTAAACAAACCACAGCATAATCAGGTACAGGGTCGGGTACAGGATATATGGGCAAACATGGAAAATCCTTTTTTTTTGGGGGGGGGGGGGGGGGGGGGGGGGGGGGGGGGGGAAGTTGTCTCCTTGTTTGTTCTGTGTGCTCCGTGATTTGGTGTCGTAAGCAGCATTCAGTTAGAGTTGTGGACGAATATTCTATTTCATCATAGGGGCAAGAGTTATCCTACTTGTTCATTATTTACTGTTTCCTAGCCCTTGCTTCATTTAAGATGTCCTTTCGTACCAATCAAGCCGAGGCTACCCGCATTTCTTACTGTTCGTCCCTGTGCTTGTTTAGACTATATTCAAAATGAAAAAAAAAAAAGTGTAGTCTTCAATAAATTTTTTGTTTGGTTTATTTCTCTAATCATGTCAGGTACAGAAAGAGCGTTACCCTACTTGTTCTGAGTGCCACATTGTCAATGTTTCTGGGCGATTTCGGAGTCAAGTAGTGTTTGTGTCAAATTTTTTTTTTTCGAATCATCAAAAAGAGTTAGGCTGCTTTTTTAAAGCTTGTTTTTGTCAAAGACGACTTGTGTTTATTTAGGGTGAGGGGGGATGTGTGTCTGTGGCTTCGTGGGCGCGTGCGTGCTGACAACAAAGACTGTTGCCCCTGCGAAACTCTTGGTTGAAAGTCGCTATTCGAGCTTACTGACAGTTGCAAACGCGCTCATGAATAGCGCGCGCTTATTATTGCATGTTGCACTTCCAAGCAAGACGACGCTCTCACAGTTTCTTTTTGTTTTTATCTCCCAAGCCTAGGCGCAGAAAAACAAACACTTTGTTCCTACTACTTCTTTTCTTCCTTGCCCTCTTCCGCTGCCTGCTCCTCTTCCTTCTCCATCCTGACAGATTCTTCAGCATTCTGTTTTACTGCTGTCTGCTCCTCTTCCTTCTTCTTCCTGACAGATTCTTCAGCATTCTGTTTTTCTGCTGTCTGCTCCTCTTCCTTCTCCTTCCTAGATTCTTCAGCATTCTGTCAGCATTCTGTTTTTTTTGTCTGCTTGTCTGGTCCTCCTCCTTCTTCTTCCCTGACAGATTCTTCAGCATTCTGTTTTTCTGCTGTCTGCTCCTCTTCCTTCTTCTCCCTAACAGATTCTTCAGCATTCTGTTTCTTTTTTTTTTTGCTGTCTGCTCCTCTTCCTTCTTCTTCTTAACAGATTCTTCAGCATTCTGTTTTTTTACTGCTGTGTCTGCTCCTCTTCCTTCTTCTTCCTGACAGATTCTTCAGCATTCTGTTTTTCTGCTGTCTGCTCCTCTTCCTTCTCCTTCCTGATAGATTCTTCAGCATTCTGTTTCAGCATTCTGTTTTTCTGCTGTCTGCTCCTCCTCCTTCTTCTTCCTGACAGATTCTTCAGCATTCTGTTTTTCCTGCTGTCTGCTCCTCTTCCTTCTTCTTCCTGACAGATTCTCAGCATTCTGTTCAGCATTCTGTTTTTCCGCTGTCTGCTCCTCTTCCTTCTTCTTCCTAACAGATTCTTCTTCATTCTTTCTGTTTTTCTGTTTCTGCTGTCTGCTCATCTTCCTTCTTCTTCCTGATAGATTCTTCAGCATTCTGTTTTACTGCTGTCTGCTTCTCTTCCTTCTTCTTCCTGACAGATTCTTCAGCATTCTGTTTGTCAGCATTCTGTTTTACTGCTGTCTGCTCCTCCTCTCCTTCTTCTTCCTGACAGATTCTTCAGCATTCTGTTTTTCTGCTGTCTGCTCCTCTTCCTTCTTCTTCCTGACAGATTCTTCAGCATTCTGTTTTTTTGCGCTGTCTGCTCCTCTTCCTTCTTCTTCCTGACAGATTCTTCAGCATTCTGTTTTTCTGCTGTCTGCTCTCCTCTTCCTTCTTCTTCCTGACAGATTCTTCAGCATTCTGTTTTTCCTGCTGTCTGCTCATCTTCCTTCTTCTTCCTGACAGATTCTTCAGCATTCTGTTTTACTGCTGTCTGCTCCTCCTCCTTCTTCTCCCTGACAGATTCTTCAGCATTCTGTTTTCCCGCTGTCTGCTCATCTTCCTTCCTTCTTCCTAACAGATTCTTCAGCATTCTGTTTTTCTGCTTTCTGCTGTCTGCTCCTCTTCCTTCTTCTCCCTAACAGATTCTTCAGCATTCTGTTTTTCCGCTGTCTGCTCCTCTTCCTTCTCCTTCCTAACAGTTAATTCAGCATTCTGTTTTTTCCTGCTGTCTGCTCGTCTTCCTTCTTCTTCCTAACAGATTCTTCAGCATTCTTTTTTTTCTTCTGTCTGCTCATCTTCCTTCTTCTTCCTGGCAGATTCTTCAACATTGTGTTTTTACGCCCTGCCTCTTCCTTTCTGGGCTACTCCTTTTCGGTCGGCTTATCTGCATGGCTGGCTGACCGGTGAGGGCACTGACCGAGGGTCATGCTCCTCTAGGTCGACTCTCGATGGCGTGAACTGGTCACCTCCAGCGACGTGTGTGGTGGTATCCTTAACAGGGGGGGGGGGGGGGGGGGGGGGGGGGGGGGGGGACCGCCAGTCACTAATCAGTGCACAACAGATGACAACGACCAGAAGTTTCAAAACGGAGTGACCGGAAGACGGAAAATGAAGCAAAATTTAGAAAGAGAGGGGGTTAGTTACCGCCAAGGACACAGACAAAGTACAGGACAAGACACAATGCATTTCGACTTCTTGGGTCCTTCTTCAGGCGAAAACAAACAACATCTAACATTTAGGGCAGTGAAAACGAAGAACGAGAAACCACTTATCTTCTCTGACATTCGCGCACGGTCCTCTACATAGAGCATGAAAGACGTGACGTGACGTGAAATACAACACGACAAAGGTATCAGTCAGTATCGGTAAAAGTTAAGTTGTGATCGTGCGCGAATATGAGAAGGTAAGGTGGTTGCTCGTTCTTCGTTTTCATTGTCCTAAATGTTAAATGTTATTTGCTTTTGCCTGAAGAAGACCCAAGAGGTCGAAATGCATTGTGTCTTGTCCTGTGTACTTTGTCTATGTGCTTGGCGGTAACTAACCCCCCCCCCCCCCCTCCCCCCCCCTTCTAAACGAGAAGACCAACGCTTTGAAGCCAACACCACAACAGCCACAAGAAACTTCTTTGCACAGTTCTGTCGCAAGCCTCCATGTAAGTGAAATATTGGCGAACACGAACTACCGTCCTCATCTGCGTTGAAAGCAACACACACAGAAAACTAGAACGGGTTCAGGAGAACGTGCACCTCCGCCACTCAACATTTTTCCCGCCACGGGTAGTGATAGTTGCTTCGGAACTGAAGGAGTCACTTCCCATGTATCTGTTATGGCAACAGGATATGGAACATACCAAAATGTCGGCGTTTGTATCACCACAAAGTTCAAACATTCCATGAACATATATGGCTTCACAGGTACTTATCAATGCTGAAACAGTAAAGACTGATTATTCGAGTTCGGCAGAAAATTTGTTGAAAAGCGATGTTGATGAATCTGGATCCGCCTCTGGAACCGGATCTAGGCCCCATCCACAAGTTTCATTAAATTTACTTACAGCCGTTTCGGCAGTTTTTACGTAATCTTGCTGTCAAACATAACAAATAA
The DNA here is from genome assembly GCA_016801955.1 of Conus betulinus. NCBI lineage: Eukaryota > Metazoa > Mollusca > Gastropoda > Neogastropoda > Conidae > Conus > Conus betulinus. The sequence continues at coordinate 178,520 of JADBJO010000183.1, read as the reverse complement.
ACAATCAAAGAGACGCAAATGAAAACATTAGCACCTCGTCGATGATAATTAGCCGTGAACCCTCTCACCCATTTGGTTAAGAAAAAAAAATGTAATTAAAAATGAAAAAAAAGTCGGGAGCCAGGTGACAGCCTGTTGATCGTTGACGACTTTCCGTTCCTTTGCACCTGAAGAGTACTCTCAGAAAAAAATGCTGACGTATACTCTGCTTCTGATGTGCATGCTTTGCGCCACTGGTTACGTACATGCTTGCAGCCCTGCTACGTTTGCTGCACAACGGTCGTGTGCCATGACAGAGCGAGCGGCTTAGGATAAAGGTTAGGGTGAAGTTGGGGATGTGTGACAATCAAATCCAAATCATTACAATCGTCGGCATGAAGAAATTTGCGACGTAGAGACGTAACACTTTCCCCCCAGCGGCTTGGGTCATGGTGACCTTGGTTAGCTGCTCTGAACATAACACGCCCGCGCGTATCCCGCGCGTATCACGAGAGAGAGAGAGAGAGAGAGAGAGAGAGAGAGAGAGAGAGAGAGAGAGAGAGAGACCCCCCCCCCCCCTACCCCCTCCCCCAGCTGTAAGCAGCTACCAGCAGGGCAGGCCAGTCAATCTCAGCACTCAGCCTTCACGACGATTGCTAGCATCGGTTCCAGTCCACCACCCAGAAGAGACCAGCGCCACAGGTCCGTCGCTTCGCGTCCTGCTTTCAGTCCACACGCCCACTGTGAGGACCACGGTATGCACATGTAGGTCTTTAGGTCGATATCCGTGACCCGGTTATTTATTTGTTTGTTTATTTTCTTTCTTGTTTTTTTTTTTTTTTTTCTGGGGGCGCCGTGTTAATGGATTCCGTGCGTCATAGGCAAGTAGGATGAATAGCAGGTCAGAGGACAAGGAGAGACAACAGCCCGGCTGAATATCAGCATGCAGCGCGACCGAGATTGGGAGGGGGGACGGGTCGGGCGGGGGGGGGGGGGGGGGGGGGAAAGAGGGGGGATGGTGGGTGGGGGTGGGTGGTGGTGGTGGGGTGGGGGGGTCAGAGGGGGAAAGGGCGGGCGGGGTGTAGGGGAGGGAGGGAAAAAGGAAGAGAGAAGGGTTGTGACATCAGTCGTACCCTGGCTAAAAGACTCCAGGGATCATCCGAACAGCCGAAGTACTTGAACACTATGGTACAAATGCATCAGCTGGGGATGAGAACATTACGTGTGTGACTGTTTTTGATCACCCCGCCACTTGGGCAGCCACACTCCGACTTCGGGGGGATTTTGGAGACTGATAACGTTTATGCTAGGAGCTTGTCACGACTGAAGACAATCCCCGCATAACTATGCTGAGCATAACAACCTTTTGATGTAGCCTTGAAATGCTAATAGAGACACTAATAAGAAAAACAATGACGGTAATGATGGATGTATCGTGTGCGCCCCATTCTGAACGAACTCGGATTGGCTACTAAGAAAAGTAAATGAATAAATATGTGATAATTATTTATATAACAGAAAGCATGCAAATTGAAGAGCCTGCGATATCATTAACGCATTAAGTCGCCAGCGCGCGCGCGCGCGCGCGCGCACACACACACACACACACACACACACACACACACACACATGGGTGCGCTCGATCGGGCGTGCGTGCGCGCGCGCGCACACACACACACACACACACACACACACACTGTGACATCGAGGGGGTAAAAAAACAGTGTCATTGACGAATGAAGCACAGAAGCCCTGTATGAAAGTATATCCTGACACACGTGTACAGGAAGCAAGCAGTGACTCCTCCGGTCAACGCATGCGTAAAGAGAACACCCCAAACAATTTCGAAGCACATCTCTCGGGGAGGAACTTAAAACAATAAAAAATAAGTATATACATGAATAAATAAATAAATAATTAAATAAATAAAGAAATCCATAAATAAAGAGCATAAATAAATATAAAACAACAGGAAGCAAGTGCAGCAAAGTTCGGTGAGAATAAATCATGTTCAGTTTTACAGATTGCCTGCGCCGCGAGAGATCGTTGCAAGCTTCATGGGAGTTGGTGAACTCAAGGACCGTACTCAGTGAAGTGGACGAGGGGAGTCATCATAAGGATTGAGGTCTGTCCGACCAGGCCGAGCCCCAATACAGCGCCACCTATCATGCCTGACGCATCTCTCTCTCTCTCTCTCTCTCTCTCTCTCTCTCTCTCTCTCTCAACGCTTCATGAAAAATGTGCATAATGTGCGAGTGGTTCGCATGAATTTTATTGTCTTTAGTGTTCACTCTTTTCTTTACTACTATTTTTTCTTATTTTTCCTTGATTTTGTACATGTTTGCGTTTGTGCATATGTGCATGTGTAATGTATGTGTAATGTGCTATATATATATATATATATATATATATATATATATATATATATATATATATATATACGTGTGGGTATGTGTGGTTTTGCGTTTTTTGTTTAGAACAGTAACTTTGATATTCTCCTGCCATTTCCTTTGTCACATGTATAATGATAAGCATTTGAACACTTTATAAGCATTAGCTTCTTCTTGTTCAAATTTTCACGTTTATTGTAAAACTATGTGATTGTAAAGTGGAAATAAATTTGTTTAAACCTGGGCGTGACCTACCGAAATTCCGCACATGCACTGTTTTTGGAACATCCTTGACAATTTAAAAAAAAAAAAAAAAAAGGAAAAAAAGAAAAAAGAAAAAAAGCGGCTAAAGACTTTAAGAACAGCGAAGAGCAAGAGCGCTGTAGGTAGCAGGATTCGCGTTTACCGGTACCCGCATTACCGATTCTTTTTTTTTTTTTTTTTTTTTTTTTTACGGTTTCTGATGACGACATACCGACTAAAATATAGGTCACCGTTATGGTGTACCGTTGCAACTGTCTGTCGTTGACCGGTCGTTGGCGTAGGGAGAGTGGACCACTGCTGCGTTCGCAGCACTTGCCTTTTAGCGACTGCAGTGACAGGTACGCCCCATTTTGTTTGACCTACTTGCCTGTTGCCCGAGCTGGCCGCACTGGTTTGAAGACTGGTTAGCGCCGTCACTGATGTAAGCTATGCATTCAAAACGAAAACAACAACAACAACAAAACACGTAAGAATGTGTGTTGTCACACACACAAAAATATATTTCGTGCCATGTTTGAAGAAGTTAAAAAAAACAACAAAAAAAACAAAAAACGAAACAAAGCAAAGCAAAGCACAACAAAACAAAAACAAAAAAACAAACAAAAAAAAAAAAAACAGTTTTCCACTTCGTTCCATCTTTGGGGTCTCTGCCCTTTCCTTGAATTCCTGACCCAAGCCCGTCCGTCATCTGCTTCGCCTGTCTGGAACTTCTTTGTTCCCAGCAGGAACACCACGTCTTCGCTCGTTATGACTTCTACCTCCCCCCTCCATCTCTCCCCCCCCCACCCTCCCCCTGCCATCCCTCATCCTCCTTTTTCAAATCCACCCCAAAGAGCCCTAGAGAAGAAGAGAAGAAGAAAGGACGGGGGGGGGGGGGGGGGGGGGGGGGGAGGGGGGGGGGAGACAGTTCTAAGACCTCTCGGCAACATTGCAGGGACATTTACGACAGTTCGCCAACGTATAAAAAAAAAAGATCGGGAGCAGATTAAAGAAAAAAAATGTAAGACAAAAAAAAAAAAAAAAAAAGACAACCTCCCCCCCCCCCCGAAAACTGGAGGTAGCCGTTGCTTTATCGGCGCATCCAGACAGGAATACAGGCATGGCCTCCTCGTCAGGGGCGGTGTTAACCACAGCATTCCTTGAGCCTGGTATGTGTGAACTGAAATTGATTTTCCATGGCAAAGGACGACAGAGCTCGCTCGCTCCCTCCCTCCTCCCCACCCCCACCTTCCACCCAACCCTCCGCTTCCCTACCCCCACTGCCCATTTCCCACCACCACCACCACCACCACCTGCCCCACCCCAATCCCAAATCCCAATCCTCACCTCTCTCCTTTTCTGACGCTTGTCTGAGTTTGATATGCTAGTGCTATTCTTTGTTCTCTGTGGGGGATTGGGAGTGGGAGTAGGGATGGGGAGGTGGGGGAAAAGGGGGTGGAGGGTGGGCAGTAGGAGGGTACGATGGTGTGTGGGTGGACAGGGGGGGGGGGGGGGGGGGATGGAGAGGGAGGGGTGGAGGAGGGGGAGGCCATGGCGGGCAGCCGAGTGACGTCAATCGTTAATTGACAGTCCACTTCAAACTGGCTGCCCCCGGCTTTACTTCAGGGGGGAAAAAAAGACAACCGGGAAAAAAGCGGGAAAAAATAAAAATAATTAAAAAAAGCGATAGGAAACGTTTTGCAGACCGCCAAATTAAAGTGGGCTGGTAAAAGTGAGGAGAGAGAGAGAGAGAGAGAGAGAGAGAGAGAGAGAGAGAGAGAAGAGAGTTGCAATAAAAGAAGAAAGTGTCAGAACTTCGATGCCCTTGGAAGATTAGAAAACTGACCTTCATCCATTTCTTTCTTTTTTTAATTTCTTTTTTCTTTATTCATTTTTTTGTTTCTTTCTCCTTTCTTCTCTCATTCTCTGTCATTCTGTCCACCTGGTGGGGTAGGCTGTGACATGGAGAACGAAGCAGTATGCATCTCTGTCATTCTGTCCACCTGGTAGGTTAGGCTGTGGTGACATGGAGAACGAGGCAGTATGCATCTCTGTCATTCTGTCCACCTGGTAGGTTAGGCTGTGACATGGAGAACGAAGCAGTATGCATCTCTGTCATTCTGTTCACCTGGTAGGCTTGGCTGTGTGACATGGAGAACGAGGTGGTATGCAATGTCTACGCTGGCTTCAAACTGGACAACTGTTTAATAGCATCCCTCACAAAGCCAAAGCCAAAAAAAAAAAAAAAAAAAAAAAACGGATCGCTTTCGCTTCATGATCATATTTCATGAGATACCTCAAGCAATTTTGCGAACACACACACACACACACACACACACACACACACACACCCACACACACACACACACACATACATACATACAGACGCGCGCGCGAGCGTCGCGCACGCATGCACGCATGCAATCGCCTACAAGCACACACAAAACAGACACACACGCACGTACACACCCGCATACATGCACACACACACACACACACACACACACACACACACACACACACACACACACAAGCGCGCGCAAACGCGCGCAAACGTGTCCGATTGAAAGATGGCGCGCTCACGACACATTTTCAGCAGGAAATCGGCGTGCAGGACAACGATGAAATGGAAGCACTGCGGAACACTCCATCAAGTCCGGGCGGACCGTCAACACACAGACTGTGGGTGTTTGCCACAGAGGAGGAACAACCACTGTCTCTCAGAACTGAAAATACCACCTGGGAAAAACCACTGTCCAGAAGAAGAAGGAGGAGTTTGCCAGGGAGAAGGAGAAGGAGAAGGAGAAAGAGAAGGAGGAGGAGGAGAAGGAGAAGAAGGAGGAGAAAGAGAAGGAGGAGGAGGAGAAGGAGGAGGAGGAGGAGAAGAAAAGAGGAGGAGAAGGAGAAGAAGAAGGAGAAAGAAGAAGAAGGAGGAGGAGAAGGAAAGAAGGAGAAGAAGAAAGAGGAGGAGGAGAAGAAGAATGAGAAGATAAGAAGAAGAAGAAGAAGAAGGAGAAGGAAACGAAGGAGAAAGCAAGATCGAGAGCTTGGCAAGATAACTTGCAGGCCCAAACATCCACTTGAGGCATTGAGGCAGCAAGAAGCACAGTCACCATCGTCCCTTGAGGCACTGAGGCAACAAGAAGCACAGTCCCTTGACCATTGAGTCTCTTGATCGCATTGAGGCAACAAGAAGAAGCACAGTCACCATCGTCCAAGAAGCACAGCCGCTGAGACCCGCACACCTTTCAACCACACCAGATCAACATGGCGGGACGACCGCCTGACCTTGACCCAACACACACGGGGACCAGAGGAATACCCCGCACACATCACCCAGTTCTGAACGCCCGCGATTGTTCGCGGATAGCCACGGGTTATAAGGTCATTTTCATCTCGGGCCGAATGTTTTTGTCTTTTTTAGCGAGTGAGTGAAGTTACATCCCCATCCCCCTCCTTCCCCGCCCCTCCCCACCCCTGCCCTCCACCCAGCACATGAAGTTCGGGTCCAGCTATGAAGTCAACGGGGTACCCCACTTCCACGAACTTACTACTGGTACTTCCACAGCATCATTCGATGATGAGCAAAATGACAAGGATCATCACATGGCTTTCCAGTCGCCCACAAGAACCTTCAAACTGATGAAGAAAGCAGCGCCGTGTTCGAAGAATTCAAAGAAAAATCTCCAGCAGGACTGTGTTGCCTTCACTGGTCGATCTCCATGATGTAAGATTCCACAGAACCAACAAGTTACGTACTGCCATGGGAAAAAAAAGTCTGAGAAATGTTAAGCACTAGATAGGTTGGTTTATTACAGCACAAGTGATAGTAAATAGGTTGCTCTCCAGTAAAACAACAAGAAGAACAACAACAACAACAGCACACACACACACACACACACACACACACACACACACACTCACACTCTCTCTCTCTCTCTCTCTCTCTCTCTCTCTCACACACACACACACACACACACACACACACACACACACACACACACATACACACACACACACACACACACTCAGACATACACACACGTTGACGCCAAACGGGAGTTGTTTCAAGCACTGACAAACAGACGCAGGCTGGCGGCGGGGCAGAGGACCAGGCTGGTCAGCCAGGGCAATCTGCGAGCTGCGGACAAGAGGAAAACTCGCCTGACGCCTGACCATATTCCATCTCACAGCGAACCCCGCCACTGTGCCGGCCACGCCCCATGCCGCAATGGTTGAAAAAGTACAAACAAACAAACAAAAAAAAAGCCTTGAAGAAACTGATAATATTCTGCCGGACGAAAGGGACAAACATATTCTAAGCAAAAACACGACGCGTTTCGACCTCTCAGGTCATCGTCAGGCAAGATCAAACAACATTCGGGATGATGAAAACGAAGAACGAGCAGTCACTTGCCTCCTCAAATTGGGCGCAGCATGGACGTTCAATACCTCCAAAGAGGTCCAAACGCCTCGTGTTTTGTCTTGTCATTTGTTGGTCCCTTGTGTCCAGAGGAATAGTTTTTTTTTTTTTTCATCTAAGTCTCTTTCAGTTCCCTCCTGCAATCAGCTCATTTTCAAACTAACCAAAGTGCAGAATGCACAGAAGGCAAAGCACTGACACTGGCGTTAGGTTTCCCCAGTGCAAGCGTCGTGTGGTCGATCTTCATGAAGCTCAGTTCTCTCTCTTTGAGGAACATGTCAAAGCTGTGTCCACCAAATGTTTGTTAAGAAAGGCGGCGCGTGAGTCGAAGGTGAAAACTAACACTGGTTTTTTTCGAAAAGAGTAAAATTAGTGTCCAGCTATATCACTGCGGCTGCACGCACTTCCCACATCATGGAAGGCTCTGAGGATATTCTGAAGCCTGTCTGGTTTAAACAAATTTATTTTCCACTTTACAATCACGTAGCTTTACAAAAAAAAAAAAAAAAAAAAAAAATCGAAAATTTCGAACATCAGCAAGCTAATGCTTATAGTGTGTTAAAATGTTTATAATTACACATGTGACAAGGAAATGACAGAATACTATTAAAGTTACTACGCTAAACAAAAGACGCAAAAAAAAAAAAAAAATACTCACACGTATACAAAATGTAAATGTATACATGTACATAAACATACTTTACACATACACATATATATAAAGGCAAACATGTATAAATCGAGGAAAAATAAGAAAAGATAGTAGTAAGCAAAGAGTAAACACTAAAGACTATAAAAGGCATGATAATCAACACCACACATCATTAACCTTTATATGAAGCGTTTTAGAGAGAGAGAGAGAGAGAGAGAGAGAGAGAGAGAGAGAGAGAGAGAGAGGAGAGAGAGAGAGAGGAGAGAGAGAGAGGGAGGGAGAGAGAGAGAGAGAGAGAGAGAGAGAATATGTCTGCCAGACCTTTTTTCACAACGACGTCATATCACGTTAAAATCTTGCTCTGAAGACACGTATCCACATCACGTGAAAATACACAGGCGGCTCATGGGCAGACTGAATGCTGGATCTGCATTTGTGATTTCCGATTTAAAGTCGCCGAATGAACAGCAATTAAGACAGCTTAGCATTCTCTCAGTAGCTTTCCTTGAATTTCAAATTCTCTTCTTCTGCGTCGATTCAAAGTCCGCACTTCAAGCTAAGTGATCATTTTAACAGAGGCCACATTAGAAACGATGACAGAAATAAGTCGTTTCAACATGCATTGGCTCTATGGGGGACGGAAATAATGCTGATTCACTGTTTATTGTCTTGTAATGTCAGAGTAGGCAGAGGAGTTCAACATGGAACGAAACGCTATTTAAGATTTGTTCATACGAGGTTTTCCTTTACTTGGCCAGACTAACGCTGTTTAAGGTATCGTTTCCTTGGAAACAGTTCCAAAACTGCCTTCCACGATTTTTTTATGACAATCAAAGGAATTTTGAACATAACGCGATAAAAGCTAATGTCTTTTTCAACAGAGCACTGGTTTTCCTCATGTGCACGTGGAAAAAAAATGACGATTTTAATGGGAAACACACACACACACACACACACACACACACACACACACACACACACACACACACACACACACACACACACACACACTACACACACACACACACACACACACACACACACACACACACACACTACACACACACACACACGTTCACATTTTGGAATCTGCATGGTTGCGATTTCTATTTTTCAGCTTTAAGAACGCGTGGAATCAACATCAGTATATATATCTGAATCCAGTTTAGTCACATTACCGCCCCCCCTTCCCCCCCCCCCCCCCCCCCCCCCCCCCCCACACACACACACACACCAAAGCATTTTCATACGCGATTTCGCAACCCCGTGTGTGTTCAAAAGAACGAAAATAAAGAAAAAGACATTGAAAACAGCAACAACAACAACAACACAACAACAACACACACAACACACACACACACACACACACACACACACACACACACACACACACACACACACACACACACGCGCGTATCACAAAGAAGGTGAACCTTACACTCGCATTCTGCTCTCGTATTCCGCGTCATGGAAATGTGTCTTCCACGTCATTCGTTTTTCTCTCTCCCCCCCCCCCCCCCCCCCCCCCCCCCCCTTTCGTCCCTTCCCTCCTCCCTCCCTCCAGGTTCCAGAGTGTGTGTTTACAGCCAGCTGGAAGTGGACGGTCAAGGAACCATTGACGTCACTCGGATGCTCGCGATGGCCCCGCCCCCTTCCCCCCCCCCCCCCCTCCCATCCTCTCCCTTTTCCACCAGTACCACCCCCACACCTCTTCTTTCATCCTCTCCCGCCTCTCAACCCCCCCCCCCCCACCACTCACCCCCCCCCCCCCCCCTACCACTCCCCCCTCCCTCCCTCGAAGCTGACAGAGACCAGCACTGACGTCGCAAAACCTCATGCGAGAGTTCTTCGGGAGGAGCAATAATACCGGAAAGGGACGGGGGTGGGGGGTGGATACTACGAAAGAAAGAGGGGAAGAAGAAAGTGAGGAGGGGGCTGGAGATGGTGTGTGGGGGGCGGGGCGGGGGGTGGGGGGCAGACGTAGAAAGAGGAAGTTAAGGGGGCTAGAGTGAAGTGGGGTGGGGGGTTGGTGGGGTACCAAAATTAGCCCGTCATCCTCGTAGCGAAAAAAAAAGAAAGAAAGAAATTTAAGCTCACAAAGTCTAGGAGCTAACTAGCTACCTGCCGCTCTCAAGGAAGACATCCCCGAAGGCAGAAAGAGAGAGGCTACATGTATGGTGGAGCTAATAACGGCCACACAGACAAACTGGAAGGCATTCAGAGAGCACAGATCATGGCGGAGCTAATACCGGCCACACAGACAAACTGGAAAGGTGTTCAGGAAGGCACAGATCTCAGTCACTGTGGAACGTATCCGGATCCGGCACAAAAGTCAACCGCTTCTACCTTGGACTTCTTTCCGTCTTTCCACCACTTTTGGTTCAGTCGGTTCACTAGGATTCCCAGCTGGGAGGTCGTTGGTTCGATTCCCATTAGAGCCCTTTATTTGCGGGATTTGTTTTTTTTCCTGTCCTGACCAGCCCCTACACAAAGGTGAGTTTGCTATGGGCTCGGCTGGGAAGACTTGGGAGTTTTATCGACGTCATGGTTGCGGCTGAGAGTATTGCTCCATAATTTCTGACCAACACTGCAGGTGTCTGTGTCTTTCGGGCCTGGCTGACGCCAGGATATATGATGACAGTAAGCGCAGTACAGATCTATCATGCAGTCTCAGACCAGAATGGAACTTCCACAGCATCAATCATCTTCATGATCATGTTGATCCTCATCGATCAACATCACAATAAAAAAAAAAAAAATCTTCAATTCTGTGGCCGTTCATGAATTGCTTTTATGGTGACTCATTTTCGGTTCCCTCCCTCTCCACTGTGCTACGTCCTAGGTGAATTCGTGTCACCGGTATCGCTGGCGCTGGCGATGCTCATGGGGGCTGCGGTTGGACGGACGTGGTGGCACCATCCGACGAGGGGAACGCTCACGGTCGCCGGCTCGGCGACTAAGCAATGATTGTGGTCAGCAAGGGGGCTCAACAGGCGGTGCCCCGCATTAGCTGGATCCGAACACGCGTCTACTGAATATGATCAAAAGACCTCGGCAGTAGTGCGGTGTCTCCTCCTGTGAGGTGCCCCAAAACAACTTGACATACAACTCCCTGTGAACTGCCGGTACCCGGGGGTAGTAGCGGACAAGTCTGGGTGTGGCTGTGGACGGACAGCCGGAAGGAGCAAGAGTGGGCGTGATGCCAATAAGGTAGCACAACCGATGAAACATGAAATGAATAAACAAGCAAATAAAGAAAGAACTAACTAAACAGATAAATAAATGAAGAAAGAAAGAACGATAAGTGAATGAATGAATGAATGAATAAATAAATAAATAGATGAATAAAATACGATAACGGATTCGTCCCCGGGTCTCAATCATGGCCCCTCACCTGCCTGTTCGCTACACACCCGCTGCCTCTCCTTCATGCTCAGCCCCCCTCCTTCAAACCGCTCAGACACACGACGCGGGAAAGCCCAGATCGCCTCCACCATGGTCGCGCAGTCGCCTTAATAACATCAGTCACACACACCCTGACTCACACTCACAGTCCAGCCCATGGAGTCCACCGTGCGACCCCCATCAGCACCGCGACGAACCGGCTCCGTCCCTGACCTGCGTTCCACCTTTTTCCACCCATTTGATTACCATCCTCTCCGTAGATTTTGTGTCAACTTGCTGACAGACAAAACAAACAAACAAACTGACAGGTGTGACAACATGTCCTCCCTGGCGGAGGTCAAAGTTTCACCAAGTGGAGTTTTAAAGCCGGAAAACAAAAACAAACAAAAGAAAAAAAACAAACGAACAACAACAAAAAACCCAAAGGCAAAAAGGAGAAGCGGGGAACACTCCAATTAACCCTTGATGACGGCGGGAGCCCTGCGCGGCCTGACAGACCCGGGCATGATGGACTCCGCAGGCCTTTGCTAGGCTCAGTAGTAGAGCACTGAGCAAGATGGTTGCAAGCGTTGCAAGATGGCTTCCCGCTGGCGCACACACACACACACACACACACACACACACACACCCCTACCAATTCTAGCAGCCCGTATCAAGGTATGGTCATCGTGATGGTGTTAATGTAGTGTAGGACAGGTCTCCTACCCCTTCTCTCTCTCCCGAAAAGGTTACATCCCTTTTTGCCACTCACCTTTAGCGGAGCATGGCGTTAAAGCTGAATGTCACCTAAACAGTCCTGAACAGCAGCGGGTTTCAGATCCCTTTGGGTCACGAGGAATAAATCGTACGAGTGTTCCAGAGAGTTCTTCGCTTGGAACAACCTTTAGCCCCCGCCTTCCACTCCTCACCTTTCTCCCTCTCCGCCCCCACCCCATCTCTCTCTCTCTCTCTCTCTCTCTCTCTGTCTCTCTGTCTGTCTGTCTGTCTCTCTCTCTGTCTCTCTCTGTGCGTGCGTGAGCGCACGCTCGTTCGTGTTTGAGCGCCGTCATTACTCCCCTTAACCCCACCCACCCTTTAGGAATGTATTGGGGTGGTTAAAAAAAAAAAGCCATAAAGTAGCGAAGGTAAAAAAAAAAAGAAAAAAAAAAAAAAAAAAAAAAAAAAAAAAGAAACGTGTGTTCACATATTTCTGAGAGGGATTTATTGGCAGGAGAAAGTACACTCGGCAAAGATGGCGGGCGGGTCGATGGATGGGGAAGGTGAACAGATGACAAGGACACACACACACACAAATGCTGATATTTCCACAGCGCGGGAGAGCTCCTTCTTCATTAAATGAACCGACATGACACTGCCTACATCATCATCAGCGGCCTGCCGGCTGAAGGCAGCAAGGGGAATCCAAGCCACCGCTCCTCCACCTCGGCTTGGGCGCCAGGCTGACAAGAAATCTTAGACAAATAACATTTGCACGTGCAGTAGGTATTTTCTTTTTTAAAAAAACAACAAAAAAACTGTTTTGGGTTGGGTTTTCTTTTATATTAAGGCGTAAGAAAAATCGAAAACACCCACAAAAACCTGTAAAGAAGAAGATCAAAAGCACCACGCATAAATGGTGCCCGCCCTCTCTTTGTGTGTCTCTGTCTTGTGGATACTCAGTATGATGAGAACAGACCTTTATATTAAAAACAACAAAAAAAACCAAACAAACAACCACCACCAACAAGAAAAACATGATCAAAGTCAACTTCTCTTCCCACACCAGAACCCGCTAGTTTTTTTTTTTAGTTTTTTTTTTTTCCCCAGTGGGTTCTTGCGACGCTCAGTTTGCTACCTCTGCCAGGGATTCAAGTTTCAGTCTCCGCTTCCATACGACATTTCAACTGTTTGTGTCTCTCTGTCGGCCCTGAAGCGCAACCCCTGACCGGTTCGTCACTATCTCCTTCATACTGAAGCTACCCAGACCGTAGACCGTTCTTCAGTGTTTGTTCCAGACTCGGACCGTTACAATTGCCCGTCAAGTGTGTGTCCATTCTACGCCACAATATTCC
>JADBJO010000183.1:147877-160377 GCA_016801955.1 Conus betulinus | reverse complement strand
TGTGAAGAAGAAGAAGAAGAATTTAAAAGTCCTTCCAGGAGGAGGAGGAGTGGAGGAGTGGAGTGGAGTGTGTGAGAACATGTGTGTGTGTGTGTGTGTGTGTGTGTGTGTGTGTGTGTGTGTGTGTGTGTGTGTGTGCGTGCGTGCGTGCGTGTATGAGTGTGTGTGTGTGTGTGTGTGTGTGTGTGTGTGTGTGTGTGTGTGTGTGTGTGTGCATGCATGCGTGCGTGTATGCGTCTGTGTGTGTGTGTGTGTGTGTGTGTGTGTGTGTGTGTGTGTGTGTGTGTGTGTGTGTGTGTGCGCGCGTAGTGCGCAGGCGCGCGCGCGCTCGCGCTGCACGTGCTGACAAGCCTACTTCAGCTTCACCTCGAGGATGAGCATAGGACATGACCGGCGCTGGCCAACTTTCCCTTCCTCATGGCCATAGACCGAGCCACGAGGAAACACACAGCATGTGACAACACGACAGGGAGCAGACTACTACTACTAGCTGAAAGGGGGGGGGGGGGGGACTTGGCAGATGACTTGCATTGCACCTCTTGTCCCTTGCCCACCATAAACCAGTGCCAGACACAGAGCAATGGAGAGAAGACCACAGTGCGGCACTCCTGCCTGTTCAGCACGGACACGGACATCAGCATACACGGACAGCAGCGAACACGACGGGAACAGTGGAAGAAGATGACGATGAATGCATCCCATTAAAGGATGGACGAAAGGAAGAAAGAAAGAAAGAACTAAGGAAATAAAGAAAAAGAAAACGCATAGAGACACACACATGCATGCGCGCGGATACTCACGCATGCGCGCGCGCGCGCGCGCGCGCACACACACACACACACACACACACACACACACACACACACACTCACTCACTCACTCACACACACACACACACACACACACACACACACACACACACCACACACACACACACACACAATGGGGGTGGGGTGGGGGTACACACACACACACACAGGTGAGAAAGACCCTGGCATATGGAACAATGGGGGTGGGGGGGGGTAGGCTGGAAAGAGAGACAGTGATGGGGGAAGGAAAGGAGGGACGGGAAGAGGGGGGGCGGAGGGGGGGGGGGGGGGGGGGGACAAAACAAAACATACCTGGAGGTAGATAGATCTACCAACAAAGCTGATATGACCAGGGGGAGGAGGAGACACTGAGGATCAAGGCTGCCATGCCATTGCCCGTCACGCGACAGAGCCAGCAGCAACAGGTGGAAGGGGGATATCGATTAGTACTGCAGACTGCCACGAAAGTGTGAAGAAGAAGTCGGCCACCGCCACAGCTGTGGTGGACACGGCAGCAAGGACTGTACGTACAGTGTGCCATGTAATAGTAGGTAGCCTGTAGTCAGTCTGTGATGGGGAGGAGAGGGAAAGGAAGCGAAGTTAGTTGCTGCTGTCAGACAAAAGAAAAAAAAAAAAAGATGAAAGTGGTAGATACCGGGGAGGGGGGGGGGGGGGGGGGGGGGGGGGGGGGGGGGGGGGGGGGGGGAGGAGAAGAGGGAAGGGTACGAAGGCAAGTGAAGGCAGGAAGGGGGGGGGGGGGGGGGGCTTGCAGTTAGGGACATCGCTGGAGTTAGTACCAGTGCGTACGAAAGTGGGCTTCGTTCATTCGGCTTTGTAGTTAACAATGAGGAGCACGGGTTATTATGCCCTAGCCTGTGACAAAAACGGAGGGAGAGATAGATGGTAAGCAAGTTTAAGCAGCCTAGTCTGTGAATTCGAATTCTTTTTCCGTCTATAATCCATTTTAACCTTCATTACAAGCAAGAGGAATGTTGTCGGTTAAAGCTAGAGGTTTAGGAGGAAATCTGTCGTGTTGATGTACCATAACTTTTTTTTTTCTCCATGCACTACAAATAATAACGTCTTCTGCGTGATCCTATTGTGCACATCAGTTGTATTCTCAAAGATGGAGAGATGTCCACAACTCTTCAAGCTGAAGAGATAGCGACAACTTTCCAGGTCGGAGAGATACTGACATTTCTCCACGACGGAGAGAGATCGACGACTCCAAAACGGACAGAGACTGACAACTCTCAAAGATGCAGAGGTACTGACGTTTCTCCATGACGGAGAGCGATTGACGACTCTCCAAAACGGAGAGGAGAGAGAGAGAGATTGACAACTCTCCTAGACGGAGAAAAAATTGACAACTCTCCAAGACGGAGAGAGACGTTGACTTGACAACTCTCAACAAGACGAAAGAGATTGACAACTCTCCAAGACCGAGAGACGTTGACAACTCTCCAAAACGGAAAGAAACTGACAACTCTCTCCAAGACGAGAGAGAGAAGAGAAACTGACAACTCTCCAGGACGGAAAGACGTTCACAACTCTCCAAGACGGAGAGACGCTGACAACTCTCCAAAACGGAGAGAGAGATAGACAACTCTCCAAGACAGAGAATTGCTGACATTTCTCCAAGACGGAGAGATACAGACATTACTCCAAGACGGAGAGATACAGACATTTCTCTAAGACGGAGAGAGATACAGACATTTCTCCAAGACGGAGAGACACTGCCAAACTCACTAGGACGGAGAGAGAGATATAGACAACTGTGCTAGACAGACAAATATTGATTTAAAAAAAACCTCTCTAAGACAGACAGATAGTGATGAGCAATGCTGATGATGAGGCATGGGCTACAGACAGTCAGTGATGAGCAATGCTGACGATGAGGCATGGGCTACAGACAGACATATAGTGATGAGCGATGCTGACGATGAGGTACGGGCTACAGACATATAGTGATGAGCGATGCTGACGATGAGGCATGGGCTACAGACAGACATATAGTGATGAGCAATTCTGACGATGAGGCATGGGCTACAGACAGACATATAGTGATGAGCAATTCTGACGATGAGGCATGGGCTACAGTCAGACATACAGTGATGAGCAATGCTGACGATGAGGTATGGACTAAAGACAGACATATAGTGATGAGCGATGCTGACGATGACGCATGGGCTACAGTCAGTCAGTGATGAGCGATGCTGACGATGAGGTACGGGCTACAGACAGTCAGTGATGAGCGATGCTGACGATGAGGCATGGGCTACAGACAGACATATAGTGATAAGCGATGCTGACGATGAGGCATGGGCTAGACAGTCAGTGATGAGCGATGCTGACGATGAGGCACGGGCTACAGACAGTCAGTGATGAGCGATGCTGACGATGAGGCACGGGCTACAGACAGTCAGTGATGAGCGATGCTGACGATGAGGTATGGGCTACAGACAGTGATAAGCGATGCTGACAATGAGGCATGGACTAGAGACAGACAGTGATGAGCGATGCTGACGATGAGGCATTGGTTACAGGCAGACAGTGATGAGCGATGCTGACGATGAGGCATGGGTTACAGGCAGACAGTGATGAGCGATGCTGACGATGAGGCATGGGCTACAGGCAGACCAGGAGTTTTGAAACGGCGGCGGTGTAAGTGGGTGCAGCTTTGAGTCCAACACGACCGAAAAAATTTTTTCCCGCTTTTTTTCTTCTTTTTTTTTTTATTATCTCCACTGATAAGTGTAAGGCACCAAAGCCTCACACCGGCACGGCTATAGTGCTACATGTTCACTGTTCGAGCTGCATTTGGGTTTTTCCATACCAGTTTGTTCAGCCCTGTTTAAACCCATCGCTCACTTGATCATCTCTTTTGCATAAGACATCTGCCCCCACCCCCACCTCCGTCACTAATCCGCCCCCTACGCCCCCTCCCACCTTCGGTCCATCCCTCTCCCCCCTGAGTCTGTTCTTTCGTTGTATTAGATGCATACGCCTTGCATAACACTCTAAATCGGTGACGATAATTGAACATAGTTTTTTTTTTTTTTTTCACAAATGAGCACGGAACACTGCCAATTGTTCTGTGGTGCGTTCTAACTAGTATACCATTAATTAATTGATCAAATAACGATGGAAACTTCCAAAAACGGCACGAGGAAATCCGGTCAAGAAAGTTACAGAAAATCTGCTCAAGAAAGTTACATGTACAAACTAACCGCGGATGCAAATTATGCTCGGCAAAAAAAAAAAAAAAAAAAAAAAAAAAAAAAAAAAAAAAAAAAAAAAAAGAGAGAAAAAAAAAAAAAGGCTCTCTCTATTAACGGCAGGATTTCCCATAGGAAATGGCCATGAATAATGACGTCAGTCATCCGACCAATTACACCTTTGGTCTCATCCAAATCGGCAACACTGTTTTTGGATTCAGAGATATTTCCATCCCGCCAAAGCGTATTTTTAGCAATACTTTTGACAAACCAACCGCTCCTCTAAACTGTTTCCTTGAAAGAGACGGACGGACCCGACACATGGGTCAAATACATCAGCTGGGCCGGTTTGTTTCTGCTGATGATGCTTGTTTCATCCGCGGCAAAGCGTGAGGTCATTTCTGGTCGCGCTTCTGTACAGATAAACCGATTCCCAACCTCAGAAGGATATGCCAACCCATCACATCTTCACCTGGACTGTCGTCGTTGGCAATGTAGGCAGATCGGTTTGTCAATATGCCCAATATACCTCCGTAATCGTTCTTCTCGTTCTAGGTATCATCATGCTATCATTATCACCATCAACGCAGAATAGGGTGTATTGTATTGCCTACGCACTAAAACCGTTTCCATCGAAAGACATGATTTTGTCACTCAGGGGCTGATCCCCTTTTGATCCCCTTTTCAGTTTGGGTTGATCTTGTTCACTAATCGGTCAACTGTTAGGGCTTTATCTGCATTTTAAATTAAAGTTTCCGGATGTACACGCATCACAGTGCAAGCCTAACTACAAGCGATTACATAACGAACAAATGTCATCTCTGATCTAACAGTTTTCATTGCAAAGAGCAACTGCTTTAAAGGTCAGCGCGCGCGCACACACACACACACACACACACACACACACACACACACACACACACACACACACACACACACACACACAGGCACACATAGCAAGCAAGCGCGCATACACACACACAGATCACCTCACTCTCTCTCTCTCTCTCTCTCTCTCTCTCTCTCTCTCTCTCTCTCTCTCTCACACACACACACACACACACACACACACACACACACACACACACACACACACACACGCCGCCTGTAGAAGTTGCATCATAACCAGCCGTAATATGACTACCAGGAAAGAAGCCTGTTGCACAAATGTCTAGGGACCCAATCGATAAGGACACGAACAGCCAATCACAAACAAAGGTCTATTTTGAAGCGACACACACTCTAAACCTCGGCTCCAAACAAAAACATCAAGACACAAAGATCCTCACAGGACCTTGAAGCAGCCTAGCCATCTCCAAAGAAGCTCGGCTAACGCTAGTGTTTGGCGATCATGCTTCTCGGCTCTAATGAAGTTGTTCTTTTCTCTCACACGCCAGAAATACCCCCCCCCCCCCCCCCCGCCGGTAATCCGGCTTACAACTATTTCCGTCGGCTCCCGATTCGTTCCCGATACAGACGCAGCCTGCTAGCTAAACAATAATACGATTTGATAGCTGATTTAATTTACTCTACCATCTCCCTAGCCAATAAAGGCTAGGTGGATTTGTTCTGCTGAGTCACACGGTGGGGGTGGGGGGTGGGTGGGGAGATGGTGGTGGTGGTGGTGGTGGTGGGAGTGGGAGGGGAGGAGGACGCTTCCATCCTTGACCGTTTGACGGCGTCATCGTCTACTTACAGTCACCTTCATCGCAATCGTCCTCCACAATATCTTCATCAACATCCCAGAACGGCGGGAGGGAATCACAGAGGTGCCTCGTGTTTCCTCCCTGTGTGAAGCTGAGCCTGCCCTCCCTTCTTCCCGGTCAGTGCCCGCTCCTGACAAACCATGTTTCATCAAACGCCAAGGGTGGGGGGTGGGGTGGGGGGGGGGGGTGGGGGTCTTCATATTTTAAGAATGTCATGGTTTAAAAAAAAAAAAAAACCCAAGCATTTACATCCAACTCGCTAGATTAAAGCCCTAGCTCACTGAGTGGTGATAGAGCCCCAGAGACTGTAACTGGCTCTCTAAAAAAAAAAAAGAGCCCAGAGACTGTTACTGCCTCTGTAAAGAAAGATCCCAGAGACTGGTACTGGCTCTCTAAAGAAATAGGCCTGAGACTGTTACTGGCTCTCTAAAGAAAGATCCCAGAGACTGGTACTGGCTCTCTAAAAAAAATAGGCGTGAGACTGTTACTGGCTCTCTAAAGAAAGATCCCAGAGACTGGTACTGGCTCTCTAAAGAAATAGGCCTGAGACTGTTACTGGCTCTCTAAAGAAAGATCCCTGAGACTGATACTGGCTCTCTAAAGAAATAGGCCTGAGATTGTTACTGGCTCTCTAAAGAAAGAGCCCCGAGACTGTTCCTGGCCCTCTAAAGATAGAGCCCCGAGAGCCTTGCTGACTGGCTGGGGGGAATTTACGGACCATGCTCGGCTGGTTAATGAAAGAGTCTCGAGACCCTCACTGGCTGCACGATGAAGAGCCTAGATAAAGAGCCATGCTGACTGGCTGGTGAAACAGCCTGGATTAGGTCCCCCTTACTGATTGGCTGGTGAAACAGCCTGGATTAGGTCCCCCTTACTGATTGGCTGGTGAAACAGCCTGGATTAGGTCCCCCTTACTGATTGGTTGGTGAAACAGCCTGGATTAGGTCCCCCTTACTGATTGGTTGGTGAAACAGCCTGGATTAGGTCCCCCTTACTGACTGGCTGGTGAAACAGCCTGGATTAAGTCCCCCTTACTGATTGGGATGGTGAAAACAGCCTGGATTAGGTCCCCCTTACTGATTGGTAGGTGAAACAGCCTGGATTAGGTCCCCCTTACTGATTGGTTGGGTGGTGAAACAGCCTGGATTAGGTCCCCCTACTGATTGGTTGGTGAAACAGCCTGGATTAAGTCACCTTACTGGTTGGTTGGTGAAACAGCCTGGATTAGGTCCCCCTTACTGGTTGGTTGGCGAAAACAGCCTGGATTAAGTCCCCCCTTACTGGTTGGTTGGTGAAACAGCCTGGATTAAGTCCCCCTTACTGATTGGTTGGTGAAAAACAGCCTGGATTAGGTCCCCCTTACTGATTGGTTGGTGAAACAGCCTGGATTAGGTCCCCCTTACTGATGGTGGTTGGTGAAACAGCCTGGATTAGGTCCCCCTTATTGGTTGGTTGGTTGGTGAAACAGCCTGGATTAAGTCCCCCTTACTGATTGGTTGGTGAAACAGCCTGGATTAAGTCCCCCTTATGGTGGTTGGTTGTTGTGAAACAGCCTGGATTAGGTCCCCCTTACTGATTGGTTGGTGAAACAGCCTGGATTAAGTCCCCCTTACTGGTTGGTTGGTGAAACAGCCTGGATTAAGTCACCCTTACTGGTTGGTTGGTGAAACAGCCTGGATTAAGTCACCCTTACTGGTTGGTTTGGTGAAACAGCCTGGATTAGGTCACCCTTACTGGTTGGCTGGTGAAACAGCCTGGATTAGTCCCCCCTTACTGGGTTGGTTGGTGAAACAGCCTGGATTAGGTCCCCCTTACTGATTGGTGGTGAAACAGCCTGGATTAAGTCCCCCCTTACTGATTGGTTGGTGAAACAGCCTGGATTAGGTCCCCCTTACTGGTTGGTTGGTGAAACAGCCTGGATTAAGTCCCCCTTACTGGTTGGTTGGCGAAACAGCCTGGATTAAGTCCCCCTTACTGTTGGTTGGTTGAAAACAGCCTGGATTAAGTCCCCCTTACTGGTTGGTTGGCGAAACAGCCTGGATTAAGTCCCCCTTACTGGTTGGTTGGCGAAACAGCCTGGATTAAGTCCCCCTTACTGGTTGGTTGGCGAAACAGCCTGGATTAAGTCCCCCTTACTGGTTGGTTGGCAGAAACAGCCTGGATTAAGTCCCCCTTACTGGTTGGTTGGCGAAACAGCCTGGATTAAGACCCCCTTACTGGTTGGCTGGCGAAACAGCCTGGATTAAGTACCCCCTTACTGGTTGGCTGGCGAAACAGCCTGGATTAAGACCCCTTACTGGTTGGCTGGTGAAACAGTCTGGATTAACGCATTCAGTGGTTGGCTGGTGAAACAGCCTGGAAAGTAAGACCCTTACTGACTGGTGCTGATGATACAGCCTGGATTAAGACTCCCTTACTAGTTGGCTGGTGAAACAGCCTGAATTAAGACCCCCTTACTGATTGGCTGGTGAAACAGCCTGGATTAAGACCCCTTACTGATTGGCTGGTGAAACAGCCTGAATTAACACATTCAGTGGTTGGCTGGTGAAACAGCCTGGATTAACACATTCAGTGGTTGGCTGGTGAAACAGTGGATTAACACATTCAGTGGTTGGCTGGTGAAACAGCCTGGATCACTGACTCGCATTCAGGTTTAACGCATACAGCCATAGCCCTTTCTTTCAGTCTATCCTTGCGACAGAGAGACAGAGGGAGGGAGGAGAGGAGAGACGAAGAGAGAGGGAGGGAGGGAGGGAAGAGGGAGAAAAGACAGAGACAGAGGGAGGGGGAGGGAGGGAGGGAGACAGAGAGAGACAGACGAGGGCTGGAAGAAAGGGAGAGAGAGGGAGACAGGGAGGGAGGGAGGGAGGAGAGAGACGGAGAGAGGGAGGGAGGGAGGGAGGGAGAGAGAAACAGAGGGAGGGAGGGAGAGAGGGAGGGAGGGAGGGAGGGAGAGACAGAGGGAGGGAGGGAGAGAGACAGGGAGGAGGGAGGGAGGAGAGAGGGAGGGAGACAGAGAGAGACAGAGGAGGAAGGGAGGGAGACAGAGAGAGACAGAGGGAAGGAAGGAGAGAGACGGAGGAGAGAGAGAGGGAGAGAGGGAGGGAGGGAGGGAGAGAGACAAAGGGAGGGAGGGAGGGGAGGGAGACAGAGGGAGGAGAGAGGGAGAGAGAGGAGAGAGAGAGGGAGAGAGGGAGAGGGAGAGGGAGAGGAGGGAGGGAGGAAGAGAGGGGGGAGACCCGAGGGAGACAGAGAGGGAGGGAGGGAGGTAGGGAGGGAGAGGGGGGAGACAGAGCGAGACAGAGGGAGGGAGGGGAGCGAGACAGGGAGACACAGAGGGAGAAAGGAGGGACGGAGGGAGACAGAGAGAGGGAGACAGAGGGAGGGAGAGAGGGACGGAGGGAGACAGAGAGAGAGGAGAGAGGGAGGGGGACACAGAGGAGAGAGAGAGAGAGAGAGAGAGAGAGAGGGGAGGTCAGAGAGAAAGAGAAAGAGTGAGAGAGAGGGAGGGGGGAGAGGGGCTAGAGAAGGGGAGAGAGAGGGAGGGAGAGAGAGAGAGAGAGGGAGTGAGAGGGGGAGGAGAGAGAGAGAGAGAGAGAGGGAGAGAGAGGGAGAGGAGGGAGAGAGGAGAGAGAGAGAGACAGGTAGACAGGAGAGAGAGGGAGAGGGGGGGATATAGCCCATTCACTCAGCCTGTCCTTGATAGAGAGAGAGAGAGAGAGAGAGGAGAGAGAGAGAGAGAGAGGGAGGTCGTGAATGAATAAGAGAGAGAGAGAGAGAGTGAGAGAGAGGTGTGTGCGTGCGTGCGTGCGTGCGTGCGTGCGTGCGTGCGTGTGTGTGTGTATGTGTGTGTGTGTGTGTGTGTGTGTGTGTGTGTGTGTGTGTGTGTGCGTGTGTGTGTGTGTGTGTGTGGAGTGTGTGTGGGGGGGGGGGGGGTAGGGTAGAACTGACGGAAGGATCTTCGTTGATTAAAATGTACAAGTGGGGAGGGGGAGAGGGGGAGAAAAATGGGGAGAGGTGAGGTAAGGAGTGGGAGGGGGAGGGACGGAAGGAAGGAGGAGAGAGGGGAGGGGAGGACAGGGGGAGAGGAGGAGGAGGAGGGGTGAGAGGGGAGGACAGCGGGAGAGGGGAGGACAGGGGGAGAGGGGGAGGAGGGGGGAGAGGGGAGGACGGAAGGAAGGGGGAGAGGGGAGGACAGGGGGAGAGGGAGGACAGGGGGAGATGGAAGGGACAGGGGGAGAGGAGGGGAGGACGGAAGGAAGGGGGAGAGGGGAGGGACAGGGGGAGAGGGGAGGACAGGGGGAGAGATGAAGGGGACAGGGGGAGAGGGGGAGGGACAGGGGGAGAGGGGGAGGACAGGGGGAGGGGGGAGGGGGGAGAGGGGGAGGACAGGGGGAGGGAGGGGAGGAGAGGGGAGAAGGGAGGACGGGAGGACAGCGGGGAGGGAAGAAGGACAGGGGGGAGAGGGGAGGACAGGGGGAGAGGGAGGACAGGGGGAGAGGGGGGACAGGGGAGAGGGGAGGACAGGGGGAGAGGGACAGACAGGGGAGAGGGAAGGACAGGGGGAGAGGGAAGGACAGGGGGGAGAGGGGGGACAGGGGGGGGGGAAGGGGACAGGGGGAGAGGGGGAGGACAGGGGAGAGGGAAGGGACAGGGGGGAGAGGGGGGGACAGCGGGAGAGGGAGGGACAGGGGGAGGGGGAGAGGGGAGGACAGCGGGAGAGGGGAGGACAGGGGGAGAGGGGAGGACAGCGGGAGAGGGGAGGACAGCGGGAGAGGGAAGGACAGCAGGGGAGAGGGAGGACAGGGGGGAGAGGGAAGGACAGGGGGAGAGGGAAGGACAGGGGGAGAGGGGAGGACAGCGGGAGAGGGGAGGACAGAGGGAGACAGGGAGGACAGGGGGGAGAGGGGAGGACAGCGGGGGGAGAGGGAGGACAGGGGGAGAGGGAAGGACAGGGGGAGAGGGGGAGGACAGCGGGAGGGGAGGACAGGGGGAGAGGGGGAGGACAGGGGGAGAGGGGAGGACAGGGGGAGAGGGGAGGACAGCGGGAGAGAGGGGAGGACGGGAGGAGGGACGGGGGAGAGGGGAGGACAGCGGGAGAGGGAGGACAGGGGGAGAGGGGAGGACAGGGGGAGAGGGGAGGACAGCGGGGAGAAGGGAGGACGGGAGGAAAGGGGGGAGAGGGAAGGAAAGGGGAGTGGGAAGTAAAGGGGGAGAGGGGAGGTTGGACGAAGGGGGAGTGAGAGGCGTAATTGCTTTCTTTTTTTTTTTTTTTTTTTTTTTTAAAATTCACGCACCTTTTTAATATCAACTTCAAAGAGAGAATGAGCGCGTGCGCTCCCGCGTAAACACACACACACACACACACACACACACACACACACACACACACACACACACACACAGTGACGTAGATATAAATGGACAACGTATTATCGATAAATTCTCTGCTTAAATTGGACTAGGTTTGTTTGTTTGTTTGTTTTTGTTTTTTCTTTCTTTTCGAGTTTTGGTCATAAGCATCCTATACAGAACATGCACCTGTAACCACTTCAAACAGACACCTAGTCTGTGTAGGTTTTAAAAATACTTTTTACGTGAGCCACGTGATAATGGGGGAAAGGGGAGTAATTTTCATTGATGCGGGGAACTAGTCAATGCTTCGGTGTTACGTCCCTTGGTCGGACGGTCCGGTCTCGCCTTTCCCGCCAAGGAGGTTTGGTTTGTCTGTGAGCACGATTACTCGAAAACCACTGAACTGATTGGGACAGAAAGTGAGAGGAAAGACAGACTATGACCTATGGGCATATCCAAATCCGTATTGAACTGCGGATCTACAATCGCTGATACAGGTCTAGTTATATACACAACAACTGTAAGCTTAATTCCAACCAACTTTATTTCACTTATTAGGATAAAGTGCACTCGAGGTCTGTTCACATTCTCGGTAAGATGTTATAAATTCTCTACAACAATTAACTCTAAAATTACATTATTATGCATTGATAGTCAACTACCAGATTACATGCTCTCGGGGAAAATCATAATTTTATGTGGAATGAAAGCGCTGTTTACTTTGTTACATACTGCTTGTTTAAATCAGAAAATAAAGTCCTCGGGCAATAACTCTTTCAATATTTACTGCCCTTTTTGAAATAACTCCTTCAACAATTTCTTTTTTTAAGAAACTATCAATCAATCTGTCAATCTATATGGTGGGAAAGCTATTGAGGTAAGGGGGGGGGGAGGGAGAGAGAGAGAGAGAGAGAGAGAGAGAGAGAGAGAGAGAGAGAGAGAGAGAGAGGAGAGAGAGAGAGAGAGAGAGAATGACAATAGTTCTTTACAATGAAAAAGGTACTGGCTTAATTACCATTTTTTCATACTTGCCGTTTACTATTCTACAAAACTCATTCTAAATGATACAACGCATTCATCAAAATATCGTTACATATTTACAAAGACACCCCATTAAACAAGAACATTACAAGGACTACTACAACCAAAAGCAGGCACTGATGTCGACAGTGATATGAAAACAAAACAATTAATGAACAGCAACAACGCAACCAACAACAAAAGAACGTGTACAGATGTAACGCGATCCTAAATGGTATTTGAACATTAAAAAGCAAAAACTAATGGTCCCAATGAATTTAACGAAAAAAAAAAAGAAACCAAGAATTTTACAAAGCACACGCGCAATGTTACCCAATGGACACCCAGTGTAGAGAGATGCGGATACGGGCAATGTGTTCATTAAAGGCTAT
>JADBJO010000183.1:135377-137877 GCA_016801955.1 Conus betulinus | reverse complement strand
CATGATGACAATAATGATAAAGGTAACAATAGCAATAATAGTGATCATAATGGCGATGATTAAAAATAATAAAAAATAGTTTACAAAATAATGAAATATATTTTGATACCAACAAACATAAATTGCCACATGGGGCATTGGATGCTAGAAGATGGGAATTTAGTTTCCGCTCTGGCTAGTGTCCGCAGTTTCACCTCCTATTTGCCAGATTACGACCAAACAGCGGGCGACTGATACATTGTAACCAGCAACTATGGTCAGACATTTGTGACAGAAGACGGCAGAATGGGCCAGTGAGACGAAATGTGCCATTAGCAACCACCAGCATAGTAGCAGGGGACTAAAACACCGACGACTACAATAGTAGAAGCGACACGAAGCGCTACACTAGCTACACCACGGCAGTAGTTAGCAGAAAAACAACCACCACTACAGCAGTAGCAAAAACAACCACCACTAAAGCAGTAGCAAAAACGACAACCACTAAAGCAGTGGGCAAAACAACAACCACTATAGCAGTGGCAAAAGCAACAACTACTACTACAGCAGTAGCAAAAACAACAACCACTACAGCAGCTGCAAAAATAACAACCACTACAGCAGCGGCAAAAAAAAAACAACAACCACTACAGCATTAGCAAAAAACAACCAACCACTACAGCAGCAGCAAAAAACAACAACCACCTACAGTAGTAGCAAAAACAACTACTACAGCAGCAGCAAAAAACAACAACCACTACAGCAGCGGCAACAACAACAACCACTACAGCAGGAGCAACAACAACAACCACTAGAGCAGCAGCAAAAAAAACAACAACCACTACAGCAGCGGCAAAAACAACAACCACTACAGCAGTAGCAACAACAACAACCACTACAGCAGTAGCAACAACAACAACCACTAGAGCAGCAACAGCAACAAAATTTCTGTTGCTACAGCAAGAGCAACAGCCACTACAATAGCAATGGTGACAACTGTAGAAGCAGGAGCTAGGAGCTAGGGCATCAAGTACAGCAGCAATAACAACAACAACAACAACAGCTACAGAGTCAACAACATCTACAACAGCAGTACAAACAACTACAACAACGATAACAATTAGAGTTGCTGCACACAAAACTCCACTCCTTTTTGTTGGGTAGATGGGATGAATAGCCTGCTTGCCTGTCCAATAGGGAGTGTCCGCAGGAGTATCGGCCTGCGTACGCAAAAGAAGAAGAGAAGAAGAACAGCTGCTGCAACAGCAACATCATTTACATCAGCGACAACAGCCACATCAGTCAGCATCAACAATCACAGGAACGATAGCAACAACAACAAAACTACAGGAACAGCAGCAGCAGCAACTAGAGCACCAACAACATCTGTAGCGCTAACAAAAACATTTACAGAGGTAACAACTACGTCAGCAATAACAACTACATCAATAACAACAACTACGGCAGAAAATAAAACTGCATCAGCATCAATAACAACTGTAGCAGCAGGTACAACAGCAACAACAACTACGTCAGCAATCACAACTACCGCCAAAACAACAACTACTACAGTAGCAGTAGCGACAGCAGCAACAAGAAGAACTTCAGCAGCAAAAAGTACAACAGCAACAACTTCGGCAGCGATAGCAACAGCAACAACAACAGAAAAACAAGAACGACAAAAACAACAGCAGTAGCAGCAGCATTAAACAACAGGCTACAACAAAAAACACCTCCAAGAACAACAGCAAGAGCAGTGTCAAAAACAGCAACATTAACAGCAGCAACAACAACAACAACAAAGAATGACAAAAGCAGATCAATAACAACAGCGATTTCAACAAAAAGAACTATAACTACCGCCGCCGCAGCAGCAGCAGCAGCAGCAGCAGCAGCAGCAGCAACAACAACACAACAATAGCAGTAGCAATGGAAATAACATACAGAACAGCAACAACACTAGGAACAACCACAACAACATCAAAACAGTCAGTAGCAGAACTAAAAGCAACTATAACATAGACAACTGCAACAGCAACAACGGCAACAGCAACAACCATAACAGCATCAGAACAAGTACTGTCACTACCAATAGCGGCACTAATCTGAAGAACAGCAACAAGAACCACAGGAACATCAGAACAATCAGAAGCAACATCACCACCAGCAATGACATGTACTACAGCGACAACTGCAACAACAACAATCTCAACAACATAAGAACAATCAGCAACAACACCAGCAGCAGCAATAACATACAGAACGGCAAAAATACGCGTGAAATAACAACAAAAACAACAGTCAATCACAACAACATCAGAACAATCAGTAGCAACACTAACATAGGCAATAACATAGTAAAACAACATCAACAATAATCTCAACAATATCAGAACAATCAGCAGCAACACCAACAGCGGCAATAACACATAAATAGAACAGCAACATCAACAACAACAACCACAACAACATCAGGACAATCAGTGGCAATAGAAATAGCATGTAGAACAGCAATATCAAG
>JADBJO010000183.1:128904-131702 GCA_016801955.1 Conus betulinus | reverse complement strand
ATCTTTAGTATGTGCCTCACAAAGTGAAAATGTTTTTCCATTAAAGAAGTTTTGGCAAATACATTATTTTACGCCCTGAAAACATGTTCAGTTACAGATGAAAATTCATTGTATGAGTAATATACAGGATACGTTAAGGCTAACTGAATATATTTCCCTTTATCGAACGTGTACCTTCCTATATACAGACCGGCGGCCTTACAGTAAAACATTCGGAGTTCTCTTCTCTCTCTCTCTCTCTCTCTCTCTTCTCTCTCTCTCTCTCCCGGGACTGCCCTACCCACAAGCATCAAAAGTAGATGTGGAACCGTTAACTACATCCTGCTCCGAATTCTACAGGTTGAACTGTACCAGTTTTGCGCATGCGTGGCAGACCTAGTTCGCTTTCAGCACTAAACACATGGCTCATCAACACAAACCACTGGGCCAGAAAACAGTGTGTATGCACACACAGGTTAGATCACCGCAATGGTGAAATCCGCCCAAAGGTTCATTCTCTAGAATATATCACATCCCCCCCCCCACCCCCCCCCCCCCCCCCCCCCCCCAGTTCGTCGCCAAAGGCGACAATTCTGGTCGTGACGATAATTTGGGACGTCAGCGAAGAGTTCAATCTGCCTCTGAAGAATCGAAGGAAATGAGAGAGAGAGGAAAAGTTCTTTCAGTCCACGACCAAACGCTGGAGCTGACCCAAGAACCTCCCAGGTTCCTCCAGACTGTCTGAGGTGCATTTGCTCCGGGGCACAAGTAAAAGTGGGGGGGGATTATTTCCTAACAGAGAGCCGTCACAGCACGGAACGATAGCCTCTCTCTCTCTCTTCTCTCTCTCTCTCTCTCTCTCTCTCTCGCTCTCTTCTCTCTTCTCTCTCTCTCTCTCTCTCGCTTGTTCTTGAGCATTCTTTCTTTCTTTAGCTTTCGGGGTTTTTTTTCTTTGTTTTTCCTTTTTTTTTTTTTTAGAAAACAATCATGTCTGTGTTTTATTTCTTGCCTTCACTCTTTTCTATCTATCTATCTATCTATCTATCTATCTATCTATCTATCTATCTATCTTTCCATTCTTGCTAATTTGTTTTGTCTGTTCGTTTGTTTTCTTCTCTATCTTTTGCCTTTTTCATCTCTCCTGCTTTCTTCTTCTCTTTCATACTTTCTCTTTCAAACTCTCTTTCCTTATTCTCCTATATTCTATATTTATCCAACTTTTTTTCATTTCGCTTTTTTTTTCCTTTCCTTCATTCTTCCTTTCGATGTTTCGTTTTTTCTTTCTTTCTGATCGTTCTCTCCCTCTTTAGTTGTCGTCCCTCACTTTGTCTCTGTCTCTGTGTCTCTGTCTCTGTGTCTCTCTCTGTCTGCCTGTCTGTCTGTCTGTCTGTCTGTCTGTCTGTCTCTCTCTCTCTCTCTCTCTCTCTCTCTCTTCTCTCTCTCTCCATTACGTGGATGGGTCTACTTCAAGTCTCAAGTCCACTGAACGTCATATCATTGTCAGAATCTGGCAAGTTGAGCTCGTTTGGTATGGAAAAAGGAAAGTCGCTTTCATATGCAGACTGGCAGCCAGGGATTGTAACACACACACTACACACACACACACACACACACACACACACACACACACACACACACACACACACACACACACACACACACACACACACACACACACACACACACACACACGCACGCACGCACGCACGCACGCACGCATGCACGCACGCACGCACGCACAGAGAGAGAGAGAGAGAGAGAGAGAGAGAGACACACGCGCGCGCGCATACACAGGCAGGCGCACACGTGCATACAGAAAGAAACAAACACACACACACACACACACACACACACACACACACACACCACACACACACACACATACACACACACAAAGGCGCGCGCGCACGTACGCACGCACGCACGTATGCACGTATGCACGCACGCGCACACACACACACACACACACACACACACACACACATGCAAGCGCGCGCATGCGCCCGAACGCCACACCACTCTCACAATCAACGAGTAATCTTGACGTGAGACCAAGATCGCAGGGGGGGGGGGGGGGGGGGGACTCTCTGCATTTACGAACGTGACGCATTGATTTTTTTTTCTAAACTGCATATTGGGTAACTGTTTCTACCAGAGAAGGATTAAGAAGTCTTTTAGTTTAAAACTTTGCTGGATTCAATATCACTGGTGCATTCCCTCAAAAACGGTCCAGCAGAATGAAGTGACACTGAGCAGAAGTTTTACTGTTTTTCTTTTCTTTAATTGAAAGAGATACTTTTCCTTTTTCTTTCTTTTTTTTCTCTTTTTTTTTTTAGGGAAAGTATAGGTTATTACGATTGAGATCTCTCTGGGGGCTCATGAAGGGCGAATTAATTAACCATTTCATTATTTGTGTGTTAATTAGATCACTACTCGAACAGACAAAGGCAAGAAAATTGTGTGTGTGCGTGTGTGTGTGTGTGTGTGTGTGTGTGTGTGTGTGTGTGTGTGTGTGTGTGTGTGTGTGTGTGTGAGAGAGAGAGAGAGAGAGAGAGAGAGTCAGTCAGTCAGTCAGTCAGTCAGTGTGTGTGTATGTGTGTGTTTGTGTGTGTGTGTGTGTGTGTGTGTGTGTGTGTGTGTGTGTGTGTGTGTGTGTGTGTGTGTGTATCGTATGTGTGTGTGTGAGTGTGTGTGTGTGTGTGTGTGTGTGTGTGTGTGTGTGTGTGTGTGTGTGTGTGTGTGTACGTGCATGCGTGCGCAGGGTCGCGCGCGCGCGTGTGTCTATGTATATGCGCTCGCGTGAGTTTGTCTGTGTGTGT
>JADBJO010000183.1:121404-123904 GCA_016801955.1 Conus betulinus | reverse complement strand
ACACGCACACACACGGACACCCCCCCCCCCCCCCCCCCCCACACACACACACACACACACACAAACACACACGCGCACGCACGCACGCACACTCGCAGACACACAAAAACACACACACACACACACACACACACACACACACACACACACACACACACACATACACACACACGCGCGCGCGCGCGCGTACACACATGTATATCACCAAATAAGGTGGGGAGGGGGAGAAAAAAGCGGAGAGAGGGGGAAAAAAAAAAAAAAAAAAAAAAAAAAAAAAAAAAAAAAAAAAAAGGGGGGGGGCTGGAGAGGGGGGGGGGGGGGGGGAAGATGAATGGGGGGTGGGGGAGGAGGGCTAGCCAGGAAGGTGATGGCAAGATCTTCACAGACTGCAAGAATCTAATAGAGTGGGAAAGGGGGGAGGTGGGTTGAGTAGACTAGCTGATGAGAGGAAAAGAAGAAGGGGGGAGGGGTAGGAGGGAAGGGGGAGGGGAGAGGAACTGGGGGGCTTAAGAAGGCAGGGCCAGTATTCAAAAAGTCAGGTGGAGCCACAAGACTGGCTAAGCATAATAAATGTGTATAAAGAATGGGGAAATGGGGGGGGGGGGGGGGGGGGGGGTGGCACGGTGAGTGCCAACAAAAGTGTATTGTTACTGTAGGGTTTAAAAAAAAAAAAAAAAAAAAAAAAAAAAAAAAAAAAAAAAAAAAAGGGGGTGTCTTTTTTTTTTTTTTTTTTTTTTTTTTTTTTTCAGATATTTGTAGACCGCACGTTCTACATATCTACTAACGGCACTTTACGAAACTGCATTTAACTTGTTCACATTTATTAGCTCTTACTTCGAGTAAAAAATGAATTTTTTAATTGATATGTATAATACAAAGAGACAGACGAAGTTTAGACAGTTGGGTTTTTGATTCTGGTTTTTTCCCCCGCCTTTAAACCCACTTTCATCTCAAAACAAACAAGATAAAAATGTTGGCATCTCGAACCTCCAGAGAGAGGTCCACACTGGGTTCGCGCTGATGATGGTCAGTTAGTTGACCAGTGTTGATTGAAAAAGGTTAAAAAAAATAAACCGAAAATTGCAATGAATTCATGCGTCTTTTGTAGCCTTAATTTTTCGCCTTCCATGTTAAATGTTATTTTTATGGGCTAAGAGTTAAAAAAAAAAAAAAAAAAAAAAAATCTCACCTCTCCTGCGTTCTTCTTCTCTTTCATCCTTTCTCTTTCAAAACTCTCTTTCCTTATTCTCCTATTTCTATATTTACCCAACTTTTTTTCATTTCGCTTTTTTTTTTTCTTTCCTTCATTCTCCTTTCGATGTTTCGTTTTCTCTTTCTTTCTGATCGTTCTCTCCCCTCTTTAGTTGTCGCCCCTCACTTTGTCTCCGTCCTCTGTGTCTCTGTCTGTCTCCCTATCTGTCTGTCTGTCTCTGTCTCTGTCTCTGTCTCTGTCTCTGTCTCTCGCTCTCTCTCTCTCTCTCTCTCTCTCTCTCTCTCTCTCTCCTCTCTCTCGAAAAAAAAAAAAAAAAAAAAAAAAAAAAAAGGGGGTGTATCGAGAAGAGTAGGGGAGAGGGGGTATAGGGGAGGGGGAGATGGGAGAAAAACATAAAGGGGGTGAAAAGGTAGGGGACAGTGACGGCTACTTTAAGATCATTTTACAGTACAGTTCTTACTTTTATAAACAGTTACACCCTATAAGATAAAAATTGTTCCCAATTGTAAACTGACAGGCATAAAAAGGCGAAACCAAATGTAAAATCAAAATGAGCCTAAATAACTGGTTATGCATAAAAGAAAATACACAAAGATAATGGGGGACCGCGGATTGAGGAGGTGGGAGAGGGGAGAAGGTATAGTGGGCTGTAAGGGAAAAATGATTATATTTGACGGGCATTTCATCAGAATAAGCACCAGTCCGGAACCCAACTAGTAAATGAGCGCAAGCGCGCGCGCACGGGCGAGCGCACGGCATGTGGGTGGATGCACCCGGGCGCTTGCGCGCGCGCCACAACACAAGCGAGTGAGCGCGAACGCGCAAGCACGCAAGCACACAAAGACGCACGCCACCGCACAGACACGCAAGCTATAAGGCTGGGGAGGGGGGGGGGGGGGGGGGGCGGAGGGAGAGGGGGGGGGAAAGGGGGGGATTGGGCGGAGGGGGTTGGGTGGGGGGGGGGAAGGGGGGAGGGAGGGGGGAGGGGGGAAGGAGGTTGGAAGAGTGGAGGGAGGAATGAAATTGGGGGTTACAAGGGAAGGGGAATATGAAGGCCACTTTAAGTTGCTTATTCTGGTAAAATCATACTGTTATAAGACGATGCTTTTATGGATAAAAGCTGCTCTATAATCGCAATGGTGTTGCTGACCATGTGGTGTAAACAAAGTCCACCTGATGACCCAGAACTTCTTTTCTAAAAATTGTTCCAGTTGAATCAGTACAAGAGAAAAGACAAATTAACTGTGTCGTGAACAGTATTGGATTTGTAACATAGGTACAATTTTT
>JADBJO010000183.1:110000-120155 GCA_016801955.1 Conus betulinus | reverse complement strand
ACAGGACAGACGACAGACAGAGACCGTGGGTTTTAACCTACAGAACCGTACTCCCACCTTCTAGAAATCATGTCATGGAGACTCTTTGGCGGCGTCTTTTTTTTTTCTTCTTCGGCTTGACTGTTGTCCGCTATTTTTTTCTGTCTTTTTTTTATCTATCTGCCTGTCTTTTCTTTTCTGGTAAAAAAAAAAGCTTTTACATTTTCGGGGTGCTTTTTGCAGATTGATATGCCAGCTTCTTTTGGGGATTTATCAGGCGAGACAGTAAGTAATGCGGTGAGTATTGCTTAGAATGGACGCTTATTGTCCGTTGTGCTTTGTCTCTTTTTTTTTTGCCATATGGGCTTTCAGGTATTTGTGGTGGCCTTGTTATGTTTGTCATGAATTAATCTTTGGCAATAATCTGGGAGAGATGGATTACCTGGAACATGCTATCGTGAAAAATGATAACGGTACGATTGACAAGTCTGTCATCAGGTCTTCTTGTGCCCAATTAATTATATAGCAGTTATTATCAGCTTGTCAGTGAATGAGACAAGAATAACATAACAGAATACGAACTCAGAGACATATGCGTGCGTACAGACCCCCGCTCCCCCCCCCCTCCCCCCTACACACACACGCACACAAACACACGCACATGAACCACACACACACACACACACACACACACACACACACACACACACACACAGAGAAAAAAACACATACATACACGCGCGCGCGCGCGCGCGCGCAAACACACATGAATCACGCACACACACACACACACACACACACACACACACACACACACGCACACACGCACGCACGCACGCACATGAACCACACTCACACACACACACACACACACACACACACACACACACACACACACACACACACACACACACACACACACACACACGCACGCACGCACGCACATGAACCACACTCACACACACACACACACACACACACACACACACACACACACACCACACACACACACACACACACACACACACACACACACACATGCACGCACGCACGCACGCACGCACGCACACACACACACACACAGACAGACACAGACACACACACACAGACAGACACAGACACACACACACACACACACACACACACACACACACACACACACACACACACACACACACACACACACACACATGATAATCATCATAGAAATGTCCATAGTTCTATCATTGCTGTGACCAGGTCGGTATTAACAATGAAGTTATAGCTGATGGCGGTGCTATTACTACTTTTGATGCTGCTCAAAACGAGAGGGACTGCAGTCTGAAGAGTAAGCGAGAAATCTAGGAAATGTTGAAATGAGGAAGAAGAAGAAGACGAAGAAGAAAGAAGAAGAAGAAGAAGAAGAGTTAGACAATAGTTTCATTAATGTAAGCATTTTTTCCCTTTCTTTTACTATCGTCGTCGTTGTCGTTGTCGTTGTCGTTGTCGTCGCCGTCGTCGTCATCATCATCAGCAGCAGCAGCAGCAGCAGCAGCAGCATCCTCATTATCATCATCGTCGTTTCCGTCGTCGTCGTTGTCGTCGTCGTCGCCGTCGTCGTCGTCGTCGTCGTCGTTGTCGGCATCACCATCATCATGTTGTGTTGCAAAGATAATTATAAATATAATTGTGTTTACAGCACTTGTGTCGAAAGGGTCTTCCACACAGACATATTTACAAGATTAGTATACTGTTTATATTTTATTGTTTATCAAGGGGGCCCGCAAAAATCAAGATAAAGCATCTTTCCCTCCTTGTATTGTATTGTATTGTATTGTATTGTATGTATTGTATTGTATTGTATTGTATTGTATTGCATTGCATTGTATTGTATTGTATTGGATTGCATTGTATTGTATTGTATCGCATTGGATGGCATTGGATTGCATTGGACTGCTGTGTACTCTTCTGAACTGTGCAACAGCGCGGGCCTACTGTCCCGAATCGAATTTGACTGTGTTGTGTCATGTTGTGTCGTGTTGTGTCATGATGTGTCGTGTTGTGTCGTGTTGTGTCATGTTGTGTCGTGTTGTGTCATGTTGTCTTGTGTTGCTGTGTTGCATTGCCCTGTGCTGCGTTCGTGTAGTGTCGTGTAGTGTCGTGTAGTGTAATGTCGTGTAGTGCAATGTCGTGTAGTGCAATGTCTTGTAGTGCAATGTCGTGTAGTGTAATTTTCGTGTAGTGTACTGTCGTGTAGTGTACTGTCGTGTGGTGCAATGTCGTGTAGTGTAATATCGTGAAGTAAAATGTGGTGTAGTGTAATGTCGTGTATTGCAATGTGGTGTAGTGTAATGTCGTGTATTGCAATGTGGTGTAGTGTAATGTCGTGTATTGCAATGTGGTGTAGTGTAATGTCGTGTATTGCAATGTGGTGTAGTGTAATGTCGTGTATTGCAATGTGGTGTAGTGTAATGTCGTGTGGTGCAATGTGGTGTGGTGTAATGTCGTGCAGTATTGTGTGGTGTAATGTAATGTCGTGTAGGGCAACGTGGTGTAGCGTAATGTCGTGCAGTTTTGTGTAGTATAGTGTAATGTCGTGTAGTGCAATGTGGTGTAGCGTAATGTTGTGTAGTGCAATGTGGTGTAGCGTCATGTCGTGTAGTGTAATGTCGTGTAGTATAATGTCGTGTAGAGCAATGTGGTGTAGTGTAATGTGGTGTAGTGTAATGTCGTTTAGTGCAATGTGGTGTAGTGTAATATCGTGCAGTGTTGTGTAGTGTAGTGTAATGTCGTGCAGTGCAGTGTGATGTAGTGTAATGTGGTGTAGTGTAATGTAGTGTAGTGCAATGTGGTGTAGCGTAATGTCGTGTAGTGTAATGTCGTGTAGTGTTATGTCGTTTAGTGTAATGTGTGGTGCAATTTTGTGGAGCACAATGTCCTGTAGTGTAATGTCGTGTAGTGTAATGTCGTACAGTGTAATGTGATGCAGTGTAATGTCATGTAGTATAATGTTGTGTAGTGTAATATCGTGTAAGGTAGTGTAATGTGGTGTAGTGTAATGTCGTGTGGTGTAATGTCGTGTAGTGTAGTGTAATGTGTAGTGTAGTGTAATTTCGTGTAGCGTATTGTGGTGCAGTGTAATGCCGTGTCGTGTCGTGTAGTGTAGTGTAATGTCATGTAGTGCAATGTCGCGTAGTGTATTGTCGTATTGTGTGTCGTGCAGTGTAGTGTCGTGCAGTGCAGTGTAGTGTCGTGTAGTGTAGTGTCGTGTAGTGTAATGTCTAGTATAGTGTAATGTCGTTTAGCGTAATGCCGTGTTGTGTAATGCCGTGTAGTGTAGTGTCGTGTAGTGTAGAGTCGTGTAGTGTAATGTCGTGTAGTGTAGTGTAGTGCGGTGTGTAATGTCGTGTAGTGTAGTGTAGTAGTGTAGTAGTGTAGTGTAGTGCGGTGTAATGTCGTGTAGTGCGGTGTAATGTCGTGTAGTGTAGTGTAGTGTAGTGTAGTGTAGTGTAGTGTAGTGTAGTGTAGTGTCCAGTAGTGTAGTGTCGTGTAGTGTAATGTGGTGTTGTGTAACGTCGTGTTGTGTAATGTCTTGTAGTGTAGTGTAATGTCGTGTAATGTCGCGCAGTGTAATGCTGTGTAGTGTCGTGCAGTATATTGTCGTGTAGTGTAGTGTCGTGTAGTGTAGTGTAGTGTCGTGTATTGTAGTATCGTGTAGTGTAATGTCGTGTAGTGTAGTGTCGTGTAGTGTAATGTCGTGTCGTGTAGTGTAGTGTCGTGTAGTGTAATGCTGTGTAGTGTCGTGTAGTGTAGTGTCGTGCAGTGTAATGTCGTGTAGTGTAATGTCGTGTAGTGTAGTGTCGTGTAATGTAATGTTGTGTAGTGTGTAGTGTAGTTTCATGCAGTGTAATGTCGTGTCGTATAGTGTAGTGGAGTGTAGTATGCTCTATAGAGTAGTGTAGTGTAGTGTAGTGTAGTGTAGTGTAGTGTAGTGTAGTAGCGTGTCGTGTTATGGAGTGTGTGCTCAGCGCAATGTCGTGTAGTGTAGTGTAGTGTAGTGTAGTGCAGTGTAGTGTCGTGTAGTGTAATGTCGTGTAGTATAATGTCGTGTAGCTTAGTGTCGTGTTGTGTAATGTAGTGTAGTGTAATGTCGTGTAGTGTAGTGTTGTGCAGTGTAGTGTTGTGCAGTGTAGTGTTGTGCAGTGTAGTGTGTGTAGTGTAGAGTCGTGTAGTGTAATGTCGTGTAGTGTAATGTCGTGTAGAGTAACATCGTGTAGAGTAATGTCGTTTAGTGTAGTGTCGTGTCGTGTCGTGTCGTGTCGTGTCGTGTCGTGTAGTGTAGTGTAGTGTAGTGTAGTGTAGTGTGTAGTGTAGTGTAGTGTAGTGTAGTGTAGTGTAGTGTAGTGTAGTGTAGTAGTGTAGTGTAGTGTCGTGCAGAGTAGTAGTGTCATGCAGTGTAGTGTCGTGCAGTGTAATGTCGTGTAGTGTAATGTCGAGTAGTGCAATGTCGTGCAGTGTAATGTCGTGCACTGTAGTGTAGTGTCGTTTAGTGTAATGTCGTGCGGTGTAATGTCGTGTAGTGTAATGTCGTGCAGTGTGTAGTATCGTGCAGTGTACTGTCGTGCAGTGTAGTGTCGTGTAGTGTAATGTCGTGCAGTGTAGTGTCGTGTAGTGTAATGTCGTGTAATGTAATGTAATGCAGTGTAATGTCGTGCAGTGTAGTGTCGTGTAGTGTAGTGTCGTCAAGTGTGTAGTGTCGTGCAGTGTAATGTCGTGTGCTGTAATGTCGTGTTGTGTAATATCATGTACTGTAGTGACGTGCAGTGAAATGTGCAGTGTTATGTCGTGCAGTGTAGTGTCGTGTAGTGTAGTGTCGTGTAGTGTAGTGTGGTGCAGTGTAGTGTGGTGCAGTGTAGTGTAGTGTCGTAGTGTAGTGTCGTGTAGTGTAGTGTGTAGTGTAGTGTAGTGTGGTGCAGTGTAGTGTCGTGCAGTGTAGTGTAGTGTAGTGTAGTGTAGTGTAGTGTAGTGTAGTGTAGTGTAGTGTAGTGTAGTGTAGTGTAGTGTAGTGTAGTGTAGTGTAGTGTAGTGTAGTGTCTTGTCGTGTAGTGTC
Organism: Conus betulinus; assembly: GCA_016801955.1. Classification (NCBI taxonomy): domain Eukaryota; kingdom Metazoa; phylum Mollusca; class Gastropoda; order Neogastropoda; family Conidae; genus Conus; species Conus betulinus. Next base: position 115,087 of record JADBJO010000183.1, on the reverse strand, counting down.
GTGTTATGTAGTGTCATGGAGTGTAGTGTTGTGTTATGTAATGTTGTGTAGTGTAGTGTCGTGTAGTTTTGTGTAGTGTCGTGTAGTGTAATGTCGTGTAGTTTAGTGTAGTGTCGTGTGTAGTATAATATCGTGTAGTGTAGTGTTGTGCAGTGTAATGTCGTGTAGTGTGTCGTGTCGTGTCGTATTGTATTGTAGTGTAGTGTAGTGTAGTGTAGTGTAGTGTCGTGTCGTGTGTGTAGTGTGTATAGTGTAATGTTGTGTAGTGTAATGGTGTGTAGTGTAATGTCGTGCTGTGTAATGTTGTGTAGTGTGTAGTGTCGTGCAGTGTAATGCTGTGTAGTGTTGTTTCGTGTAGTGTAGTGTAGTGTAGTGTAGTGTAGTGTAGTGTGTAGTGTAGTGTAGTGTAGTGTAGTGTAGTGTAGTGTCGTGTAGTGTAGTAGTGTAGTGCAATTTAATGTCGTGTCGCGTCGTGTCGTGTCGTGTCGTGTAGTGTAGTGTAGTGTAGTGTAGTGTAGTGTAATGTAGTGTAGTGTAGTGTAGTGTAGTGTAGTGTAGTGTCGTGTAGTGTAGTGTCGTGTAGTGTCGTGTAATGTCGTGTGGTGTAGTGTCGTGTAGCGTAGTGTAGTGTAGTTTAATGTCGTGTCGTGTCGTGTCGTGTCGTGTCGTGTCGTGTAGTGTAGTGTAGTGTAGTGTAGTGTAGTGTAGTGTAGTGTAGTGTAGTGTAGTGTAGTGTAGTGTAGTGTAGTGTAGTTTTACTTAGTGTGGTGTTGTGTAATGTCGTGTGGTGTATCGTAGTGTAGTGTATTGTATTGTAGTGTAGTGTAGTGTAGTGTAGTGTAGTGTAGTGTCGTGTCGTGTCGTGTCGTGTCGTGTCGTGTCGTGTCGTGTAATGTTGTGTAATGTAGTGTAATGTAGAGTACTGTAGTGTAGTGTAGTTTAGTTTTACTTCGTGTAGTGAATAAATCTAGTCTAGCCTACGCTAGTCTAGTCTAATGCTGTGTAGTATGATGTAGTGTATTATAATGTAATATCTATTTCTTTCTTCTAACTTGACAACTTTCCGTGTGAAATTCGGGCTACCCTCCTTGAGTATCATCACAGTACACAGCCCTATTATTTCCCTTCTCTTTAATTATTTTTTCTCTAAGAGATCGATGTCGACAGGGTTCCAGTTCACAATTCCAGAGAAAATACTAGCATCCAGCAGACTACTGACAGTTAATGATGCTGTCGGAGAACAGAACTCCAATCCCACACAAGATTTGAACCCCAGACATGGAATACTTTAAGTCCTTCTCGGTGGAAGCGCTGCCATTTATTGGACCAAATCCAGTTCCAGTGCTAAAAGAAAGGGTTTCCTGGAATCAATGGGAATAGGACAATACCCACTGCCATCCCCTCCTCTACCCTCTCTGGCTTCTTTTAAGAGCAAGAGTCTGTCAAATGGTGCCAGTGCTGAGGTCGGCTCTTTGACTGCAGAAGGGGAAGGGAGAGGTGGGAGGATGGAGTTTTAATCCCCGGTGCCAATGAAAAGGCTTTGGCAGGACTGCAGGCTTTCTTTGACGACAACAAGACGCCGGTGCCAGCGTTGACGGACAGGTTGGCAATATTCGATGTAGTCTATTTCTGGCCTCATTCAATTAGTCAGTCAACAGTTCCGGAGCACCCATGGAGTGTGATCGAACCGATCGAATCCAAATCCATCTTTTATTCTGCTGCATTTTTTTTTTTCAAAGTTGATGCAGAGTAAGAGTGTGGAGTAGAAGAGTAAAATATTATCGAATTCGTTAGTCTCCTCATCACAGCTATTATTCTGTGTGAAAGTAGAAATGTCCTTATGCCGGGAAACCGTGTAAATATAGTATAATGCATTCCATACTTGTCTTTATTCTCGATTCTTTTAGATAGGCGTGCATCTTTTTTCCTTCAGTAATAACTCACTGCACACGCCATTAAACGTTCTTTTCCTCTTCGAAGGACTTAGTCAGGTACCATTACTTACAGTCTGGTGAGAGGTTTGGACAATATAGCCCCATCCTGCACGACTCGCAGTACGTATCTGGAACACTGAAACGCCTCCTCCTCTCGTTATAATCGACCTTATCCACTTCCAGCACTAAACTTCCACGATTCCATATTTCTTGAATCCATAGAAACAGAACAACCTCTCTGTGCTTCTCTCTTTTCCACATCCCTTTGGGCGATTAGAGTGAATATCGGTTTGGCTCTTTGAATGCAATCAGGACAGACATCTGATTCCCTTTCCTAATAAAAAAAAGAAAAGCTTTGGCAGTGCTGCAGGGTTCTTTGACGATAACGTGAAGCTGGAGCCGTTAGTGACAGACAGGTTAGCAATATTCGGCGCCGATTATTTCAGATCTCAATCCGTCTGTTAGTCAACAATCCTAGATCAGAAACGGACTTTGATTGATCGCAGCCGTACGCTAACCTTACATTCTGTTGTGAATTTCGATTTTTTTTTTTCTTTGATTAATACTGAGTAGCAGACGAAACTAGTGGAGCAGAATACGATTGTATTACTTAGTCTTCTTAATAATGCTGGTATTTCTATGTGAAATTAGGGCTTCTTCCCACAGTGGCAAACCTGTTGATATGTATGAACAATCTTCTGGTTTTTGTTTTCTTTTAATTTTTCTTCTTTTTTATATTGAGGGTCAGCGTGTAGCTTTTACCTCAGCTTGAGGCATGACAGTCATACAGTTAGACATGGATTGTCTCATCGAAGATACTGACACAAAAACCACCACTTATGGTCTGAAGAGTTGATCAGAGAACTGTTCTCTGTTTCTGCGCCAGACCCTAAAAGCAGACCCGGAATACTTTAACGCCCTCCTCTCGTTGGTGCATATGACGTCACTCATCCCCTCTCCCCCCCCCCCCCCTTTTTTTTAACCACTTCCGGTACTAAATTACTGGGATCTCATATTTGTGGAGTCCATACAAACAGGACAGCCGTTCCTCTCTCTCTCTCTCTCTCTCTCTCTCTCTCTCTCTCTCTCTCTCAATCCATCTAGGTTCTCCAAGAACAAGAGTTTGTAAGCTGGCGTTCGGTAGGCTTTTGGATGCAGGAAACATGTGCTTTTAATTCCAGTCGCCAGTGAATAGATTAAAAAAAAAGACTGGAAGGGCAGCGTGGCGTCTTTGACAACAGCCCAAATCCAGAGCTCTTTGTGTCTAACAGGCTGGCAATATTTGATGAAGTCTGTGTCTGGCCTCAGTCGATTAGCCATTTAGCAGTCCTAACTCGCCAGACTCTGGTCTAGCTGTGAAATTTTATCATGAAAAATAAAAACGTACACACACTTGCAAAGAAGAGTAAGAATGTACATACGTTTGTATGATGTCATCTTCTGGCCACAGTCAGTCTTCTGAGGAATTAGGGTTCTAAAGGAGAATGTGTGGCTATAGTATGGTGCCATGCTCTGCTTTCATCGGGAGGGGGGGGGGGGATAGCTCTATGATAGAGTGCCAGGCTCGTGATCCTGGGCTCGCGGGTTCGAATCTCCTCCGGGCCGTTTTGGTACAGGGGGATTTTCCCCTCGGAGTTAACACTGGTTCTGACTCTATTTCCCACACAGTCCTTCGAATGAGACTATAAACCGAGGTTCCGTGCTTCCACACACACGCCAAATCCCATCACCCTTTCGGAAGAGAAGGCCAGTTTGGCCGTTGGTATGGATAACACGTTACACATAGCATGCACCCTGCGTGAGAAATGGAAAAAAATGAAGGAAGTAAGGATACTGAGTGAACGATATTGGACGATACTGACTGGATGACACGGGAAACGACTGAATGAAGCGCCAGTTGGCAGTTCTTCAGTCGGCACTACCCAGGTAGACAGCCCGTTGTGTAAACGAGCGTGGATTGTAAAGCGTTTAGAGCTTGGTCTCTAGCCGAGAATAGGCGCTATAAAAGTATTCATTATTAATTTCATTATTATTGCTTATGCTTGTTTTTGCTAGGATGTTTCTTTTCCAATCATGGGAGCTCGGTGGAAACACGATTCCAGCAAACCTTTTCATGCTGATAGCCCCCAGGTCACTACATACGATCTTCTTGTGAGAGAAGAGAACAGATTCCTCCTCTTCTTTCCATTCTATACAGGTCTCAATCTCTTTACCTGGAAAACTTTTCTGTCTCCCATCACCAGTGTACAATCACAATTCATTTGACTCAACCACTCTTAACTAAAGATTACAGGATTCCGCATTTCTGGAATCAACAGAAAGAGGGCGACCTCCTTCATTTTTTCTCTCCTCCTCATGTTCACCCCCCTCCAGGTTCTTTTCCTTCAAAGAGCTGAGCCGATGTTGACTCTAGTTGACCCGAAAGGCCTGTGGAAAAGACAGGAGGCTGGGGAGTTTGTTCTGTTTCTATTGATTCAATGAATATGGAATCCTGGTGTTTTAAGTACTGGAAAAGGTTAAGGTTGAATAAACAATGATGTCTACAGCGAGGGGGAGAGGCGTTTAAGTGTGTCAGATACGTGCAAGATGGAGAAGACTATGTTGTCCAAACTTCTAATGAGACTGTAAGTAGTGGTATGGAGTTAGTATTTGGAAGACAAAAATCAACTAAATGGCTGTGAAAAAGATGCACACCTGCTTAAAAAAAATCAAGAAGAAAGATGAGAATATACAATACTATAGCTGCATGGTTTCCACAGAAAAGAGCAGGAAAAATAGGTGTGATGAGGAGACTAACTAATTCAATAATATATTTGCTCTCCTACTCCACACTCTTACTCTGCATCAACTTTGAAAAAAAAAAAAAACTGCAGCAGAATAAAAAGTGAAGTATGGGTTCGATCAAACTCCATGGCTGCTCCGGAACTGTTGACTGACTGATTGAATGAGGCCAGAAATAAACTTCATCGAATATTGCCAACCTGTCCCTCAACCGGCGGCACCGGCTTTCTTCTTGTCGTTAAAGAAACCCTGCAGTCCTGCCAAAGCCTTTTCATTGGCACCGGGGATTAAAAGACAGTCCCTCCCACCTTCACCCTGTAGCCCCCCACCCCCCCCCCCACCCCCCACCCCTGCAGTCAAGGAGCTGACCCA
>JADBJO010000183.1:85000-95000 GCA_016801955.1 Conus betulinus | reverse complement strand
TTTTCTGGAATAGACTGCTTCTTTGAAAAATACACCGGAGATGGTTTGGCTGAGGAAGGGGAATCGTCATGGTCGGGGGGTATGGGAGCTGAAGGTGAAAGTTGTTCTTTTATACGACTCATTTTGTGCCTCAGACTTGTCCAGCGCAGAGAAGAAGTTGGCAGTGGACACGACATACAATGGCTGGCTATAGGCTCTTTCTTTCTGGTCAGTGTCTGGACCATCACTGAATGGGGAACATACATGTAGATGACTTTTTTCGCCCTTTGAATTCATATGATTCATGACAGCGGGGGGGAGAGAGGGGGGGGGGGGGGGAGAGGGGGGGGGGGGAGAGAGAGAGAGAGAGAGAGAGAGAGAGAGAGAGAGAGAGAGACAGACAGACAGACAGACAGACAGAGACAGACAGCAGACAGACAGACAGACAGACAGACAGGCAGACAGACAGACAGACAGGCAGACAGGCAGGCAGGCTGGCAGACAGAGGCACACAGGGACACAAGAGAGAGAGAGACAGAAACAGAGCGACGGACCGATAGACAGCCAGCAAGCCAGACGGTCAGACAGACAGACATGCGGACAGACAGACAGACAGACAGACAGACAGACAGACAGACAGACAGACAGACAGACGGACAGCATAGACAGACAGACAGACGGACAGAGGTCGACCTTCACCTTGAGGACTGAGCAGCTTTACCTTCAGCATGTAGGAGAAGTTGAGCTGCACGCCTTCCCTGGCCAAGGCGTCGATGTGGGCCGTTCTCATTTCGGCGTCATGGTAACCGACGTCGGCCCAGCCTAAGTCATCGACCATCAGTATCACTATGTTGGGCGGCTGCTGCTCCTTCCCCGAGGTGAAGGGGAAGAGAGAGGAGGAGGAGGAGGAGGGTGGGGCCGATGACTGACCTGGTGATGGTGATGGTGAGCTTCATCTTCATTCTGCGGCTGCACTCTCTAAAACTGAAAGGTCAAGGTGAGGGTTCGTTGGTCACTGGATCAGCGAACTTGACGACCTATTCTGGAAAAAAAAAAAAAAAAACTGCTCGCCTGCTTTTCATCTGTGGGAAAAATGAGGGGGAGAGTCCATCACATCAGCAAGATTGGAAGGTCTTTTGTCATTTCATTTTCAAGCTTTTCTTCTTGTTCTTCTTCTTCTTCTTCGTTTGTTTCAAACTCAGGTCGACTCAGATCTGATACAACGTCTTAAAACCCATGACGATGAAGCCTTGGAACATCAAGATAGAATCCCAGACTGATGAAACTGACGATAAAGACAATAGCCCTCATCAGTCAAGGAAGATGAGGGAGGGCTGAAAAGAGTTCCTAACAGAGAGACACGCCCCACATAGCCGACTCACTGGTCATTCAATCACACACACACACAATGCTCACAGATGAAATTCGTCAACGACACACTGGTCATTCAATCACAAACACAATGGTTCACGAATGAAATTTGTCACTGACACACTGGTCAATCAATCACAAACACAATGTTCACGAATAAAATTCGTCAACACGTAATGTGCCGCGCATAGACCGTAAACACGCGCTTGTTTCCTACTTCATGCAATCTATGCGCTCAGACAAGTGAAACACACACACACACACACACACACACACACACACACACACACACACACACACACACACTCACTCACACACACACACAGAGTCCAGTCACCATTAACGAATTGAAAACACACAGAGAAAGCGGAATGCTAGGGGAAAGAGAGTAGTGAAAATGGAGGGACTTGCAGCCAAATAACGTCCGCTGAGCAGTGTGTAAGATTCAGACATGGACAAGTCAAAGAACTGCTCAAAACAAGGATAATTATGTACATGGTCATAATCCGAGAGGCGATGACTAAAGAGCTTAGACTAGCAGGCTTATGGAGGGGGAATAACCCAGAATGCAGACGCTACACTTGGAGAACACCAACACCACCAGAGTAAAGTAGACTCGACTTTTTCTTGGTATTTGTATTGGTATCTTGAATATGATATTACCCCAAACTATCTTTCTGCTCATTCAACAGTTAACCTGCGACTGAAATTTAGTGAAAATGAAATGAAACATACCTGAAGAAAATTGAATTCTTCCTTGCGCAAGAATAAACAGTATGTGGGTGAAATCAATTGTTAAAAAAAAATCAATAGATGGTTTCAGCCTGGGATGAAGGAGCCTATCTATATTGCCGCCAACAACCCCACACTCATCCGGGACCGGGGCAGACACACCCTCATTGTTCAGTCACATGACCAGGGTTTCGACCCGTGGTCGTACACTGAACTCCAGTTCACTCAGTAGCAACACCACCGCTGAAGAAGACGGATGGAGGTCTGAAAGCTCCAAGTAAGCGCTATTCCCAGCTGAGTGACCTGTGTAATTCCGGTAGTTGTTAAAAAAAAATCATAATTGAGACAAAACGAATGCAGCACATCACTGCAAAACTGATGAATTAAATAGGAAAATCTTAAAGTGAAACTGAAGGTTCCAGACAAGCGGTCTTTAGATTTCCCTGCTTACGAAAATGAAAGATACAGCTCTTGCTTATGCTGCAATGGAAATAAAATAGAAGAAAGGAAGAAGGAGCGAAAGAATGAGAAAGATTTGTGAACAGTTAAAACATCCTGCGGTCTATTAGCCGCAGAGGAAGTGAACTGTAAACTGCACACACAGGGTCGCCGCGTCTATGACACAGCATATTGAAAGGCGAGTCCACCCTCCCCTTCCGCCACCTTTAGGCTTTCCTGAACAGAATCGGGTACCTACGTTATGTTTCGTCAGAAACAATCTGACACCACGAGTGATGCCAACTCACCACCGTCAGGTCCGCAGGCAAACACTCTAAAGAAAACAATAGAAACTGGAAATAAACTAAAGAAGAAAGAAAACACCTGAACAGACAGAAAACGGAATTTGGAATGAAAACGATACATGAAAAGAATAAACAGGTGAAAACAATCAGAAATGTAAAAGATTCAAGGTGCGCTATTGAGTTCAAAAGCCAGAATTATGAATCACCGACAGCCAACAAGTTTCCTAGTATCTGTAATTTTGATTTAAGAAAGAATCAGAAAACAAATGAGAAAACTAGTAACTAAAAGCAATAAGGTAAGAGATGACCCTAAAGAAAAACGATACTGGAAAGAAAAAAGGTTTATGAAATTTATAAAAGAAAAAGCGCTTGCAACTGTGCAATAGAAAGTTGGACTAATAACAACTTCAAACAAATCAGATGGACTAATCATTACTGATGAATGAAGGCAAGTTTTTAAAACAAAATATGAAATAAGTGGTAAAAGCCCAGGAACTGATGGATCTACTGATAAAATCTTTAAAATGTTTTGGAAACAGCTGGGATCTTTGTCGTTAGATCACAAAATAAAGAATTAAGACTGAGGAACCATCATTATGATAAAAAGATTTACTTACCGTATCCTTAACGACAAAAAAGCAAACGACCCATTATCTCTCTCATCACTGAATTATAACAAAGGATTTCATGTATTTTCAACACACTTTAGAACGTTTTAGCATGAATCAATCATAAATGAAGGTCAGATTGGATTCACGGAGATACACGGGAGACAATATCAGATCAGTTAATAAGTTCATAAATTGTTTAAAAATGAAAAAAAGCGTCCTGGTTTACTGCTCATTAATGATTTGGAAATTTTTCTTTTGATATCTTAGATTAGAGTTCCATGTCTTCAGTTTTAAAAGCATTTTGAAAGCCGTATGTGGAGCTCGAGTAAAACTGATAAAGGTATCAAATCAGCTTTCATTTTTAAAGTGATCAAACTGCACCACGGGGTATGCTACAAACAACGGTGCAATTATTACCTAAAGATGACCAGTTTAACGCTTTCAGCATCAGAAAAAGATCACACGGCAAAGCTCTTTCCTGACAGTCCATTCTGGAAAGGCAGTGGCAGCGCAGTCACAGGTAGGAGATGATAATCTAATGACGGAAAGCACCTCAACAAATAATCCATCAGCTTCTTTCCATTGAATGATAACCTCCTCTGATTTCATGTCTCGAGATTTCTTTTTCATCTGTAGATTATCCTCTCCTACTTGTGGCTCCACAGTCGCTGCCTTTTAGAAAACGTTGTGACGAGAGAAAAAAAAAAAAGCCCGTGACAGATTGAAACTACTACTATTAGCGAAAGAATGGCTTCAAAAGGGAGAAAGCTGCATGTTGTCCGGGAGCGGCCGCTATGTAACGATAACACAAGCTTCATCTTACAATAAAGTTTTTTTCTTTGCGTTAACTTAATTTTTAATCTATTTAGAATTGATATCAGTCGGGGGACAAGTTTGATTTGGTGAGCTAACTTTGTAATTGACGTAAAGAACGCGTCACCGTCGAGTGTTTCTGCTCCTCACGACCAGGCGACCTACATATAAGCGTAGGGGTGTTGACGCGATTTGTCTGCTGCAGCAGGCGCTGCAGCTAATGAGTCATTCTTGCCCCTGCGCGCCCCTCTTTCCGAAAATAAACTCGCCCGCCCAGAGGGTGCGAGCCCAGATGCACGTAGGCATTGTTTCGTCCGATTGTGATGGAGAGAGAAAGAAGATTTCGCGGAATTGTAGGAAAGCGAAATTAAATCTCGACGCTGTTCGTGTCTTGGTTGATTTTATTGACTTGCCCAGCACCCTTCAAATGTAAGTTTTTTTTTTTTTTTTTTTTTTAAGTCTATGGCTGAATAACTACATAATAACGTAAAGTGTCTCTCTCTCTCTCTCTCTCTCCTCTCTCTCTCTCTCTCTCTCTCTCTCTCTCTCTCTCTCTGTCTGTCTGTGTCTGTCTGTCTGTCTGTCTCTATCTATCAATCTCTCTCTCTCTGTCTCTGTCTGTCTGTCTGCCGGTGTGTCTGTCTGTCTCTCTCTCTATCATCTCTCTCTCTCTCTCTCTCTCTCTCTCTCTCTGTCTCTGTCTCTCTCTCTCTCTCTCTCTCTCTCTCTCTCTCTCTCTCTCTGTCTGTCTCTCTCTCTCTCTCAATCTCTCTCTCTCTCTCTCTGTCTGTCTCTCTCTCTCTCTCTCTCTCTCTCTCTCTCTGTCTGTCTCTCTCTCTCTCTCTCTCTCTCTCTCTCTCTCTCTCTCTCTCTGTCCCCCAACTGTCACTGTTTGTTTGTTGTTTCAGGGCATGGAGTGCTTCTTCTGCCATACCAAGAAGCCCCCTCTTATCCAGTCTTCGAGGATTAGCAGCTTCCGTGAAGCAAGTTCCCAAAGAGAAGATGGTCTGGGAGAGAAGCTGGACGAAAACGCAGACTACATTGTGTGTCATAAGAACTGCATGAGCACATACTGTTCTAAACAACATATTCAGCGTGTGCAAAACAAAAGGAAGACAGAAGAAATCGGCACAGGTGAACATGAACGCAAACGTCTAAGGGGCCCTGACAATGTGTTCAATTTCCGTGAACAATGTTTTTTCTGTGGTCAAGACTGTACGCTGGAACCAGACAAGAAAAACCCAAATCGATGGAGGAAAGCATACCTCTGTCGAACTGCAGATGAGAAAGGCCGGAAGATCTCAAGAGAAGAAATACTGAAACATTGTAAGGAAAGAGGAGACAGTTTGGGGCGAGATGTGGAGTTTTCGTGTCTCTTCAGCAGTTGGCGATTTGCATGCAGCAGACGCCAGATACCACAGAGACTGTTATGCGCGATTCTACACTAACCTCCCAAGACAGTCATGTGCTTCAAATACTACACAAGACAGTGCTCTGGACATGCTGGTCGGTGAGATGCAATCCAACAAAACGCGCACACTTGGAACAGTGTTGAGGTCCACGAACAATACATCCAACTTGGTGGTACAGATCGTTCAAGGCGTGCTCTTGTAACTGCATTGTATGAGAGACTTAATCCAGATCTACTCATTTTGTCTTCACCTGGTGTGGCATCCATTCTTGTGTTTCGAAGCTGTGCTTCCAGTCAACTTCGCATTGTTGATGATGAAGAAGACTGCAATGGGCGAGCTATCTCATGCCTTGCCAGTACAATCCGAGCTGAGTGTCCACAACCAGATCGCCAGTCCTATCCAGTACGCATGTCCCGACAGCAAGTCATGACTGAGTGCAGCCCTACACTGCTGGCACTACTTGCAGCAATATCACCTAGCCTGGACTCCACGCTGCCAGCGGCGATGATTGGACATATTGTCACAAGTGCGGTCAACAGCTATTTCACAAGTCTGCAACTTGCTGTCAGTGTTCTGTTGAGTCGGCAACGAAAAGTGATAGAACAACTTCATGACTTTGGCGTTACCTCCAGTTACGATGAATTACGCCGGTTTCGTATTTCTGCTGCAACTGCCATGGCATCTGTGCCGCGAGGACTGGCTCAGTTTGACAGCTCACATGGGCTTGTTCAAGTTGTGGCAGACAATTTTGACACACAGATATCCTCACAAAATGGACATAAATCAACACATGGCTTAGCAATGATACTAACACAAGCTAACTGCCAAAAAACCCAACCCTTGTCTCAAGACCACGACACCCCTCGAATCAAACGTCTGAGCAAAACGGAGACAAAAGTGGACAATCTCACGCTTGGCGAGGTTAAAAGTCCATCGTTACATGGGACCGAAGAAGCCTCCAATGCCAGAAGAGGTTTGCCAACGTGTGGTGCCATCATTAGCCTTCTTGGCCGCTCAACAAGTCTCTCTCAATAGGGCTGCTACTGAAGATCTGGCCTTCTTCAAACAGGTACTGAAAAGCGAGCCAGGACCAGAGTATATAGTGGTTTCAACACACAACATGCTCGCAGTGCAGGACAACAACCGCAACCAAAAACAGCAGTTGTCTACAGCCCTTTCCTGGACATGGTACCGGCTGAACCAGACACCATGAAGACAGCCATGGTGGAGGCACAGCGGCTGACACACCTGACAGGACAGGAGTGGACAGTCTTCACCCAATGACCAGCAGCTCTACAAAGAAGTTGTCCACATTACTTGGGTTGACAGAGAGATGTTCCAAAAATTCATCCCACGGCTCGGTGGCATGCACATGCTTATGAGTTTTGTCGGGTGCATTGGGTCTCTAATGGAAGGGAGCGGCCTTGAGGACATACTGGCTTCGACATTTGCGGGGGTTCCCAAGCTACTGAGTGGGAAAAAGTATCCACAAAATGTTAGAGCTTTACGGATTCTGGTGGAAGAGATATTGCGGCCCGTACTTTCTGGTACTGAGGTGACAACAATGTCAGAGCTTACCCATCTGCTCATCGAGAAAAGCAACCAGAGCAATACGGCAAGACTCTGGATTGAGTGCCTCATTGATCCCGTCTTCATTATGATGGCGTTCACCCGAGCAGAAAGAGAAGGTGACTGGCCTCCGCATTTGTACGTTGTGGAGAAGATGATGCCATACTTCTTTGCAGCAGGACATGTTAACTACGCTCGGTACGGCCTCTTCTACCTCCGTTCCATGCAGCGTCTCCATCCAGACGTCTTCAAGAAATTCATGGCTGGAGAGCATGTCATGCACCATCAAGATGGTCTCTGGAATGGCCTGTGGTCTGACCAGTTCATAGAGACCACGTACATGCGCTATGGACATGGGCCCTCTGGCATCATTGGCTCTACCTTGAGTGAATCCACCCTTGCCATCTGGGCTTTCTCCCACAGCACTCTGACACAAATTTCTAACGATATGGAAACGCTGAAAGAAGGGCAAGTGGATGTTGTTGTCACAACGCACAAAGAAGAACGCCAATCTCGCGCACAAGGAAGATGCTGCTGACAGGGCTAAAATCCAAGAGAGGCTATCGACTTGCATTGACATTCTTGATGCCAGTAAACATCCTGAAACAGGGCTTGTGAACGTATACTCTGGGCGCATCATTGATGACCCCACTGTGAATGTTCATGAGGCTGTGAAGATTGGCACTGAGAGCAGAAGGCATTTGAAGGGGAATGGCCTGCAAGCTTTCATCTGAAGTTGAAGAGGAGGGTGAAGAACATTGCTTCCGTTGTGAAATCACAAATCAAAATGGGAAAAGACACGAAAGGCATTGACACAGAATTCATATATGCCCGTGTCCTTGGCATTATGGCAAGTTCCAGAGAAACAGTTTCCATAGAGACTCTTTTTTTTCCCATGAACTTGCTCCTCTGCCAACTGCTCTCTTTGATGAAACCGGCGACATGCGAACCACAAGCAAAGCTGTCCTGAAAAACAAAATAAAAATTTTGTCTAGTGTTCGCAATCAGCCTTCTCCATCTGTAGTGGTTTTAGATGGATGTGCAATTTCTGTGGACAGTTCCGTGGCCAGCTGCACCAGCTCAAGTTTCAGTTTCATCAAGGCAGCAGTTACCCACAATTCTGCGACGAGCTGATAACACTTCAGTGCTTCATGTTGTTTTTGACCGCTACTTTGCGCTAAGCACGAAGGCATGCTGTCGCACAAGTCGTCAGAAAGGAACCAGTCGTGTGTTCACCTTGACTGAGGATACGCCACTTCCCAAACAAACCCTGGTCCTGAGCGTCACAGACAACAAAAAGCAACTGATCAAGCTGATTGTTGACCGCTTTTTGTGCAATGCAACCTCCGCTGGACACGGACGTCGTCATCACCGGGCCCTGATCCACAGCCTGTGCACATGGGGTCTGGTCTGAAAGAACCACCTATGCACCATGAAGAAGCTGATGTGCTGATGCCCTATCATGTCATCAGTGAGGCTTCCCTCAGGACATACTACTATAAAGGTAATTTCAGATGACACAGATGTTCTCGTCATTTTAGCTCATCATATGCACAAGCAAACTGGTGGACTTTCTAACCATGTGGCTCTGTCTATGGAGTCTTGCTCGTCAGGCCACAATGTCATCAGTGTGAATGATGTCATCAGCAACAATCAGAACATTATGCTCAATCTGCTGGCAGCACACGCCCTGACTGGATGTGACACAGTCTCGTCTTTTTCAGGAATTGAAAGGCCTCGGTCTTGAAGACACTGACAAAGTTCCATGGACAGTTGAAACTTGGAAACCTGACAGCGTCCACTGAAGAAGTGACAGAGTCTTGCCTCCAGTTTGTTTGCTTGCTGTATGGAGAGGAGTCAGCCATTAGTCTCAACACTGTTCGGGCGAATTGTTTCAAAAAGAAAATTGCTGGAAAGCGTCACTTGCCACCAAAACTCAGCAGCCTGTCACCAACCATGGCATCTTTCCGTGTCCACTGCCAAAGAGCAAACTACCAAGTTGCACTATGGGAAGCTGCAGGTGAACCAACACGACCACACCTGGATCCGCTCAACTATGGCTACGAGGTGAATCAGTCCACTCTGTGTCCAGCATTTGGGTTGGAAAGCCAGCTACCAGCTCCAGATGAAGTTTTGAACCTTGTGTGCTGCAGCTGTAAAACAGGGATGCAGCTCCGCCCAGTGTACCTGTACTAAACTATCCCTGACGTGCACAGTGTTCTGTAAATGCAAGGGCAGCAGTAAATGCCGTAACCCTGTGACGGTCTCCATAGATCTTGAAGAACAAGATTCATAACCTGACTTTGCCAAAGCAATAACCATGAAGGGTGAGTGTCTATTTCTTGTCTTGGTGTTGACTGGTACACTGTGTGGTAAAAATAATATGCGTTTATGAGCTGAGTTGCAGATGGTAGATAAACTTGCTTTGAAAAGGACGTAAAATGTGTATTTCAAACGTATAAATTCAAATTTTTAAATGATATATAGGATATTTTAAACTATTTGATACCTTAATAGTTTCCTTTCCTTTACTGAAAGCCTTCAGCAAAGTTAATTTCCAGTTTTGGCCCTATACATAGTCATATAGGTACCCAAAGCAGTTTTTGGATCTTCCGGCGGCAGCCATCTTGAATTTTAGTCAATTTAAAAATATGCTCACCAAATAGACTTTGTCCCCCGACGGATTATGAATCTGCATCATGTACTTAGCCAAAATGTGAAAAGAAAAATACTTTATAGTGCAAAACAAGGTGATCAGACGGGGCGCTCA
>JADBJO010000183.1:70000-75000 GCA_016801955.1 Conus betulinus | reverse complement strand
CCACCTGACAGACGAACTAACGTACCAAATTATGGACACGAAGGAGTCTCTGCAGAAAATGGACAAGGTAAACAGAACAGTGGCCCCTCTCCCCCCACTTCAGGCTACACTGATAGTGTGTGACGTCATCGCCTTATATCCAGTGTGGACAACTCCATGGGAGTCACTGAAGTGGCCAAGATGCTCAGAGTATCCTTCCTCCCTCCAAGCATCTATTAAATGCATTGTAGAAGGGCTACAACTAGCGCTGGAAA
This sequence comes from Conus betulinus, assembly GCA_016801955.1. Lineage (NCBI taxonomy): Eukaryota > Metazoa > Mollusca > Gastropoda > Neogastropoda > Conidae > Conus > Conus betulinus. The sequence goes on along the minus strand of JADBJO010000183.1, from coordinate 74,746 downwards.
ACAACACCTGTGCATATACAGATGCAGAAGGGGGTACATTAATTGCAACTCCTAACCACGGGACTGCTATAGGTCCGTGCCACGTATGTGATTATGTAGATGTTTTTATGAGTGAGATGGACAGAACGCTTGTGAATGAATCTCCTGTACCTCTGCTGTCATCCATATCCCAGAACAAAGATAACCACCTGGATTGGAGCAGGTTTAGGGACGACGGGTTTGACGGGCTTGCCATTCTACCGGACGTTGCCAGCACACCAGCGTTTGAAGCCCATCTCCAAGCCCTGCAACCCCCCCCCCCCCCCCCCCCCCCCCCCCACCTACTCCCGGCATAAAGTGGACTGTTTCCCATGGACGTGAAGCAGAATACTTAGATCCGAGAATGCGTATTTCTGATGATGGCTTCATCGAAACGGATGTATTTTCTAAGAGCTGCAATAGCTACCTTCCTTCAACATTCTGCCACCCCAGATCAGTCTTTAAGGGGCTTGATGTAAGCATCGGGACAAGACTCCGATTGTTAGTCAGTAATGATGAAAAGCTGAGAGAGAGAGAGAGAGAGAGAGAGAGAGAGAGAGAGAGAGAGAGAGAGAGAGAGAGAGAGAGAGAGAGAGAGAGAATATGCCAAATCTTTAACCATCTCAGGATGGTAGCACCGGAGACCTCTGAAAGAGATCAACAAGGGGGCACAAAAATGCAGGGACAAGTTCCTCCATCATCCGAGAAAGAAGAAAACCAAAAAGATTGCTTGGCTAACTAAATTTTGACCCCCGGACACCTTCTTAATCAGCAATCATCAAAAACAAAAAACTTGCATCTCCTCCATGCCAATCCAGATGACACAAACATCTTCCCCCCCAAATGCATCATCTCTGCAGACAGAAGACTGAAAAACTGTGGCGAAATCTACAAACCCACCGTCCCACAACGGCTTGTTCTGCATGGCCGCAAAGAAGCCCCTGTTTTTTTTTTTCAAATGCAAGAAAAAGTGTGACACATGCAAACATTCGACAAGTACCACTACGCTTACCTCCCCATGGGATAAGAGATCACGGAAAATTAAAGAAGACCTCACGTGTAGCACACAAAATGGGGTATATGTGATAGGATGCAGCCTCCAACCAGACGAATGGTATATGGGTTCCACCGTAGATACTAAACGGAGGTGGGCCAACCACAAGAGCGACGTAATTCTGGGGATGGTAAACGAATGTATGGTTGCCAGTCATGTACACACGTGTTTCCATCCCAAGGACAGGAGCCTATATATTTTGTTCATATGCCAGATCGAATCTGTGAGGGAGGAAGTGGAACTCTTGCAAAGAAAACTCTATTGGCAGGCAAACCTGGGCTCACTGATTATCGGTCTCAATCGAAGAAAGGAATTGAATGCCATAATAAAAAGAAGGGTCCTCTACCAGAATAATTAGATCTCCCGTATGGTCCTGCCAGGATTGAGAGTCACATGGAAGAGACCCAAAAGAAATAGTAGAAATAGAAGTATATTTGGACAATCCTTTCCAAGGATCTAGGTTAACCACCTATGTACAATATAGAAAACTACTAATTTTTTTTTTATAAAGATTGTAGAGACCCATAATGGATAGTAATGCCATTCGAATAGGTAGGGTCCTGTGTCCGATTTAGTCCTATTTTGCCACTAACCATTGTCGGATGCTTTGTTCTTTTTGTCTGCAGATCAGGCATGGCCATACAGATGAGTATCCAGGCGGCTGTGGTGATGACGACACCCCTGGCCGGAATGACGCTGTTCCTGCTAATTGGTCATCAGCAGTTATGGCTCCTGTATCCCAAAGACCAACACCAAGGTGACCCAGTTCAGGAGGATCACCTCAACGGAATCCATATCCCACCGGAGTATGAACTATCCGTTGAAGCTCCCAGCAGGTCTAAAGGCAATGAGAACCACACAGAGTGCACATCTGCCGCGGAATCGCGTGACGTCTCTAGATTAGGAACTCAGATGTCATCTGCTTTTGCCTTTCGTAAAGAAACGCAATGTCATTTTACTCCCAAGTTTGAGAATTCCTCAGAAGGAGAGAATCTTGACAAGATTTCAGAAGATGTTTCAAACGATCACTGGCCTTCAAAGTCTACCGACCTCCTGGCAAAGTACGGTACAATCGAACAGAAAACTATCTCATCAAGTTCGGAGAGTTCATTGACTTCTTGGAATCTTGACGACATATCAGGCCCGTACAGATCCAAGCAACGGCTTTTGACTGGGGAGGCAAAGAAGAGCAGTTGCCCTTGCTATCGAAGATGGAGTTTCAGGTCAAAGGTCGCCATTTTGATTGGCAGTGCGTACTCCAGCTTTGGAGGAATTATTCTATACAAGCTGGCCTTTTCTGATTTTGTGGGAAGGGTCAACTTGGACGAGAATCCCACTGCGCCACCAGGAACTGCCGCTTTGGACAGGTAAATTGAGTTTCCTGTTCAGTCTCTAAATGAACTGAGTACGTCACAAGATCGTTCATTTTGTCCATAATTTTGATAGTGAACTATGTTCAAATTCAGTCAAATTTCTCTCTCTCTCTCTCTCTCTCTCTCTCTCTCTCTCTCTCTCTCTCTCTCTCTCAGACCTTTCGAACGTCGGGATATATCATGAAAGTAAGCGTAGAGATCAGCCCCCCCCCCCCCCCCCCCCCCCCTCCCCTGCTCCTCCCTCCTAAGCTGTCTCAGATCAGAACGAAAATCCATATTATCATCTTTGTCATCCTCATCGATTAATGGTCTCAGATTATGTGACGCTTTATGCCCTGCTGTCATGGTGACCCCATTTTCGATTTGCTTTTTATGTCTATAATCTTAGTGAGGTTCTGTCGGGGTGATTGGTAATGGCAAATTCGAGGGTACCGGCGCTGGACAGATGTGATGGCGCCCTCTGGAGGGAGAGCTCGCTGACGCTGACTCCGTGACTAAGCAATTGTTGTGGTCGATAGGGGGCGATAGTAGATGGGTGTCCTGCGTGGGTTGGATCAGATCAGGCATCACTGAACACCTGAACAAGTGACGTCTTGAAATCAGTATAATCTTCTCTGGTAGGTTGCGTCATGACGATTTGACATCGACAGCTCTCTTCAGATTGCCGGTGCAGGGGCTGTTAACGAGAAATCCAGAATGTGGCTGTGGACTGGGGGACGAATGAAGGGCATGAAAGATGGAAGATGAGACAGAAAAAAAGAGAATAAGAATACAGTAAGAAAAGGACATTTAAAATGGAACTCAGGAATATCAACAACGGCAGTTACATCAGTAACAACAACACCGACACTAATGACAACGACGATGACAATAACAACATCAAGGACAATAACAAGAACAAGAACAATAACAATAACAGCATTAGCAGCAGCAGCAGCAATAGCAGCATTAGCAGCAGCAGCAGCAGCAGCAGCAGTAGCAGCAGCAGCAAGAACAACAACAAACCATAAACACATGGACAACCCGTAAAATCTGGACTGGTAAGCACGTGCGTACATATTATATACACACATTTTTAAAAATCTTGCAGTTGTACACGTAACACAGAATGAGCATTCCAAAACCTGAGGATAGATTTAAAAAAATGATGGAGACAGCAAGGGGCACGCAGATGTCGCCACAACTGACTCATAAACCAGTCGCTACCATGATAAATTAGAAACAGCTGCTGGAATAATGTTTTCATTTCAGTGGGTTTTTTTTTTTCACTCCAAGGACGTTATGGGTTGTGTTTCACGATCATTTCCATTCTAGCATGGCTTTGAAGACTCGTGGTGCTGTATTTTGTGAGATTTGACACACACCCCCCCCCCCCCCCCCCCCCCCTTTCTTTTCTTTAGTCAGTCCAGCAGGTGTTTAGGTGTAAGGATGTCAAACTGAGGGCGATTGAAAGTGGCAGTCACTGTGATAAGAAGATATTGAGGTTGACGATTACGGTCTATGCGTGTGTGTGTGTGTGTGTGTGTGTGTGTGTGTGTGTGTGTGTGTGTGTGTGTGTGTGTGTGTGTGTGACAGTCTGTGTGTGTGTGTGTGTGCGTGTGTGTGTGCGCGCGTGTGTGTGTGAGTGTGTGTGTGTGTGTGTGTGTGTGTGTGTGTGTGTGTGTGTGTGTGTGTGTTCTGTGTACAAGGTATCAAGAGGGCCTGAGAAACGCATCGTGTGGATCCCTGGTGTACTATGTTTGTAATCTGGCTGTCAGCTTCGTACAGAAACATCATATTTTGGCCTTCATGGGGTGGTGAAAGCGTTGACTTCTGGTGTTAGTGTCCACTTCACCGCCTATAAATTCGCCGCTCCTACTATCGCTGCCAAGGGGAGAATATTTCAGATGACTTGGAAAAAAAAGTGTTGTAGCTATGTAGATACTCTCTCTATCTCTCTGTCTCTTTCCGTCTGTCTGTCTGTCTCTGTCTCTGTCTCAGTCTCAGTCTCTGTCTTTGTCTCTGTCTGTCTGTCCTTCTCTGTCTGTCTGTCTGTGTCTGTCTGTCTGTCTGTCTCTTCTCTCTCTCTCTCTCTCTCTCTCTCTCTCTCTCTCTCTCTCTCTCTGTGCGCGCGCTCGCTACCACTCAAAATCCGTGCGCATTGGTCACGTTTGGTAAGGTAGGTCCCTGCACTTTGGATGTGGTACTTAGCTCTTAGGTCACTATATCGTTGACCTTCGAATAGCATATGGAATTCATCCTCATCCTCCGCATGGCAGGGGGGACAACCAGGTTGATCTATTGCCGAAAAGCAGAAAACAT
>JADBJO010000183.1:42500-60000 GCA_016801955.1 Conus betulinus | reverse complement strand
TAGTCTTCTGGTTGCAAGTAAAGTCTTTGCATTTCTGCTACAATAAATTACTTTTATTGGTCTGGATCGACTTACCGTAAGATCAGGATCAGCTTATGTCAATCGCCTCAGCCAGCGTCCTATCAATTAAGTTCATTGAAGGATCCAAGACCTGGAGCTCGATTCTTTTCGTCGTAACGACGACGCCAAAGAAGACAATGATGATGATGATGATGATGATGATGATGATGATGATGGTGATGACGATGATGATGACGACGATGGTGGTGATGGTGATGCTGCTGATGACGATGATGGTGATGATGATGATGATGACCATCATCCATCATCATCATCATCATCATCATCATCATCATGACGGGGTGACAAAATGATGAAGCATATGAAAGCTATGAAGTACTTTCAGCAGATGCATAGCATATCTATCACCAATAATAATGACAATAATGATCATTGGGATGAATGCGGGGATGAATAAAACTGATAGTGATATTTATGATGATTATACATCCAGGACGACGAAGGCTGCTACAATAATCACAATTACGAGCGCAGTCATATATATCATTATGATTTTATTTTCTATAATTGCAGTGAGTCTAGCCGCGTATAGATATGATGATAATAAGCATGATGATGTTATGAAGGTACTTATGTATTTTTTTTTTCTTGCAGATTCTACAGATTCTGGGCATGCCGGTCAGCTTATCCTACATCGAGAGCCTAGTGTCTGGTCCCTCCGCCATTCTCCTCCTCCCTGTCCTCGGCTGGCTCGTCGACAGGGGACGCAACCCTCAGAACCGGAAGACTGCCTCCATAGTGCTGGCTGCCTCTGTCCAAATTCTAGGCGTGTTGTGTCTGCTTTGGGCAAACACTCTGCACCTGCACAATGTTCTGGATTACCAACTAATGACACAGAGGTGCTTCCTGCATCTAGGCCAAATATGAACGGTTCAGGTTTGCCAGAGGTAGACACAGGCGCGCTTTCCAAAATGCTTGGAAAGGACGTTAGTCGGGTGGGTCAAACCTCTAACGTCACTGCCGTTTCCGTTGGTGCCTTTGTTGATGCAACGAACGGGTCGTCTGACAGGAACAGTGCCGGAAGCTTCACTGTAAGTTATCTGGCGTTGGGGGATGGGCAAGGTACTCATTTACTCATCCAGTGATTTATGCGCAAGGGATACTATGCGCCATGATACTATTTTTTTTTTCGTGTTTTGTTTTTTTTTTTTTTTGTTTGTTTGGTTGGGTTTGGTTTTTTTTTTGTCTCTTGTCTAAGTAAGCAGAAACAGAAACATGCAAAAACTGACAAGTACAACCAAACAAAACTGGAGTTGAAAAAGTCTAAACCATCCCTCCTCCCCTTCAAAAGACCACCATCAGTTGAGATTATACCCAAAAAAACGTGATCCAATTACGATAAAAACCTGGTGAAAAGACAGAACGCGACCCAAGGACGAACCTTATGAAGTTTGATTTATTCTGGAGATCGACTTGCATCGGAGGGTGTGGGAACCGCCGATTTGTCGCACACGCCGATTTGTCGCACGTGCGACAAATCAGCGGAAAAAAAAGGGGTGTGCTGAACCGCCGATTTGTCGCACAAGCCGATTTGTCGTACGTGCGACAAATCGGCGGTTCAGCCTCACGCTGCTTTGTCGCACATGTATAAGTGTGTGTGTGTGTGTGTGTGTGTGTGTGTGTGTGTGGGTGAGTGGGTGAATGAGAGAGAAGAGAGAGAGAGAGAGAGGAAAAGACAGACAGACAGAGAGAGAGACAGAGAGAGAGAGAGAGAGAGAGAGAGAGAGAGAGAGAGAGAATGCGTGGCGCCCAATGTACTATAGGTTCCCACAGTCTCCTGAAAGCTATTTGCTATTTTTGCAAAATAATTAATTCATTTTTTCATTTCATTCATTTCATTTCGTTTCATTTCATTCATTCTCTCTCTTTTCTCTCTCGCTCTTTCTCTCTCTCTCTCTCTCTCTCTCTCTCTCTCTCTCTCTCTCTCTCTCACCACACACACACACACACACACACACACACACACACACACACACACACACACACACACACACACACACACACACACACGCACACACACACACACACACACACACACACACAGAGACACAGATAGCATGAAAAATATACGCAGACATACGAATTCGTCAATCTGTACATATAACATTGCATCGAAATATTGTAATCGCGAAATGTAAAGCCAGTTTATAGTAGAAAGCTAATAGGACTGTTCAATGTAATTCGTTCAGTGCCATATACTTTTTAGTGATTGATTGTATAATACAGAATCAGCCGATGGTCTATTGTCTAAAATGCACTGCTTGTCAAAATATAACATTTTTAGAATCTGGCAGTTTCAAAGAATGTGCAGTATGGAAATACAACCACCTCACGCACACTGAACATTTTTTTTTTTTTTTTTTTTTTTCCAAGCATCTAGCCTCATTCTATGTAATAAACTAACAATATGCTTTGGTCCAGAAATAAATCTGTAAAACGACCAGATTGAGTCCTATTTGTAAAATTCAAATATACCACTCTTTCAGTTGCTTAGCATATTCATTCACCAATAACGGAACTAATAATGAGACAGCATCACTTAAATTTTGGGCACCCAGTTTTGCACTTTTGTCCACCAATTCATTTGTACTAATTCCTTGACTACGCAGTCAGTCATCTAATCTGTTCGTTGTCACTGCAGTCACCCACTTAGATCGCTTGAAAAAGTCATTGCCAGGTGTCGTAAGGAGGTTTCCCAGACATTTTTAGATACTACGGACCTTCACAATTCTCAACCTAGTATAGTTATGCTTACCTGACGCTATCCGAATTTACACGAAGTCGAAATGATTGACTGCCGTTCCAGAACGGCAACATGGCGGCGACGGGGGCATAAATTATTCGCCGTTCTGGAAGCCTCAAGGTTAATACCAAGAAAAATATTACCATGACAAGGCATGCATACATAGTTCATGGCAACAGCAATACATAAACACCATTCTTGCTGTTACTACTTGTACGACGACTAGGCCTACTCGTACGTCTACCATTGTGAATAATACCCTTTATAATTAAGCCAGTGCAGCTGCAACTAAAAACACCATAGGCCGTTGGCTGATATCATTGTGTTTCCTTTGGACAGGCCAGTTCTTTCATAGTTCTACAGTTCCACAGAATATCTTCATGAAATGAATTATCCCATTGCCCATCACAGTGTTAAGAGCGATTGTCTACAGAGCTGGATAACGCGAGAGAGACGTCGTGGCTATTAATGCACTCTTTAAAGGCAAACTACTGTTTTTGTACGTTCAGATGAAGTAACATTTGAGATATCCATCATAGCCACTTCAAAGCAAAATAAGGTCGTTTTTTTTTTCCTTCTTCATTTTGTAATGTCCCCTCAGTACTTAACGGAGTGCCGTGACAAAGTAGTCGTAGACAAGTAATCTCCTCTTCTTTCTGTCCCATACAAAAAGGAACAGTTTTGTGTCTACTGCAGTCTTCTATGTTTTTTTTTTTTTATCATAAACTCGTTCATCCTACTGTAAGATGTCCTCTGCATGATCGCGTAGGACATGAAATCACAGCAAAATACCAGCTCATATCTTTTGATGATTGTGTCGTAAAAGCAAGCGTGTAACACAAAAAAACAACAACAGATGATAGGGCACATATTCCATCAACATAACAATCAGCAATCCAACATTTTACGTGAAACACATACACGTTTGTATCGCCTCACTTTCCTCAGGTGCCCTTCAAAGCTGGTCTTGGGATGTTTGGGTTCATCCTCATGGACCTTGGCTTCGATCTATCGAACTGCTTCGTCAAGGTTTTCATGGTTTCATGCTGCGCACACGAAGAACAGAGGTCGTTGATCGCGCTGGGGGTGATGATGGGGGCCATAGGGGGAGTGACCAATGCTGTTCTTGGACTGGTGGACTTAACTCTCTTCTGGGACCGACTTTCTTTGAAGGGGTTGGTATTTCAACGTGGGATGCGATAGTGTGCTTTAGGTTTGTGGGTGTGAATGTATGACACACACACACACACACACACACACAACACACACACACACAGAGAGAGAGAGAGAGAGAGAGAGAGAGAGAGAGAGAGAGAGAGAGAGAGAGAGAGAGAGAGAGAGGAATGCAAAAGACAAAAACAGTTTGTTTAATGCGTGAAAATTTGGCGTATTGACTAAATGTAGATAAGAGAGAAAGGCGAATGAAATTTGAATAAATATGAATGAAATTCCAGGAAAATAATAACGGATAATAGAAAGAGTCAAAGACTGCTCACGCATCCAGAGTGCCATCCTCCATCTGTTGACATGCACGATCGGACTCATCTCCGTCAGTGAAATATGGCAATCCTTTTAGAAGAGTCAAACTTTTTAGATCCTGAAAGACGCTATCAGCTATCCCAGTGCCGAAGACAAGCCACAGTCGGCTGCTACACTGAACATTGACCGGTCCCAAGCTTCCCTTTACCTTCCCTGGCATTGTTCAGAAGAGAAAGGTTGAATGTCAAAGCTTGTTGCGCATCTACAATCCAGAGAAATGTGTACCGAACCTGGAAGGGATTTATTGTCGGATACATTTTATCTTATTCGTGATGACTTTATTTTGGATTGCTTCTCTACCTCCCCACCTGAGGCGAATGACTCTTAACGTCTTCGGTGCTGGTATGTTCATGGAGTCTTGTTGGATGGATGTTGGATGGAGCCCTCTGGAAAAGGGTCCTAAGTAATGCTGGTTCTACGACTGTTATTTCATTCGTCAATAGCTGAAGATGCGTTCAGTGCATGTTGGATCAGAAAAGAGACCATTGAAAGCCACCACAGAGACTGCAGTGTCATGTCTGGTGGGTTACCCTTTTACGACCGCTTTCCTCTCTGCGGACTGTCCGTCATGAGCTGCAGCAGAACGACCTGAATGCAGCTGTGTCCGGGGCCCCGGAATGAGGATTGTGGGCGTACTGCTAAAGAAATTCAAGACGGCTCGAAAAGGCCTCTCTACATCTGTATGTACGGAAATCGATCGAGCTGTTTCAGCATCGCCATATTGTAGGTGTTAACAACTTACCATCAGGTGTGCTAAGGTTCACTGATGTCTTCATTCTTGTGAGCTGGAAGGTCATTCGTGGTGCACTTCTTGCCCTTTCCCTACCAAATCTTGCCATCAAAGTAAATAGGTTTCCTTTCCCCAGTTTTCCATTGCCACAGTGAACGATTTCAGAGGCATGGCCGAACCTTTAGCAGAACAAGAACGATTACCTGGTTGACTGATTACATGTTTTTGGTTTCCATTGCAGCGCGCTGAACTGACCATCCAGACCAGTGTTCAGGGTCTGCTCATCATCATGATCATCATCATTGGACTGCTCTTCACTCTCTGCACAGGTCAAAAACAGTTGCGTGACCTTCAGGAAAACAGCCCTGGAATAACATCATCAGCAAAACACCAGGAAACAAGGAATGGAACAGACCCCAGGAAATTCCATGAAAACGGTACCCTTTCTTGCAATGAGAGCAGTATCCACTCTTACGATGAAGACACTTTGAAGATGAACTCCCTTAGGTGGGAACATCATCCACCTAGATTCCTTCATGACCTTAGAGGAGGAGAACTCATCCTTTTGGTCTGAGGAGTTTCCTCTCCTGGAGGACACTCTGTATGAAGAAGAGGAATATGGGGATCCAGTGACGCCACACTCTTTTGGAAGCTACAGTGCTGTAGAATCTGCTGAAGAGGAGACATCACTCATCGCAACATCCATGGATAATGTTGGAGAATCACACCCTGAGGAGGGGAAGGGAAGTCGCCCGTCTTGTGTGCAGAACCCCAAAGTTCGGATCTTTCTCGTGTGCCTCACGACGTTCTTTTCAGCAAACACGATGCTTCTGTTCACCGCCTCTGTGTCAGACTTCCTGGGCAAGGGGGTCTAAGGGGGTGACCCCGCGGCAGAGCCTGGATCCCTCAGTTTGATCAGGTCATTCAGATGGGTCATACCTCTGTCTCCTCCTGTCTGCCTGCCTGTCTGTCTGTTCGTGTCCACGTGTTTCTACTTTTGTCTTACTCTTTCCCTTTGTGTCCATGTCTCTCTTATTCTCGGTCCCATTCTCTCTCTCTCTCTCTGTATGTTTGTGTGTGTGTGTGTGTGTGTGTGTGTGTGTGTGTGTGTGTGTGTGTGTGTGTGTGTGTGTGAGAGAGAGAGAGAGAGAGAGAGAGAGAGAGAGAGAGAGAGAGAGAGAGAGAGAGAGACTCCCTGTCTTTCTGCGTTGTACAATTAAAAAAATCACTTCATGATTATGTCAGTCAAGCTTAGTGTCGACATGAATTGATAAATGAAGGAAATGTTCGTTAGACACACGCACTATATACACCATAAATACATGCGCTGCGTAAGACTTTGATTTATAAAAATACGAAATATAGATTCAGTCCCTTGTCTGGATAAGCATTCATACTTAACATCCTATCATATTTTTTTTTCTACCTTTGATTCACCACAGTTCATCTCCCACTCCATAAACGCGGTTAACCCAATGGTTGAAATGTCCATTCCAGTTACCAGAAGGGGATCAAGATGGCGTCCTGGGTCCTAATGGTCTACTTCATCACCTACCTCGTCGCCAGCATCGCTCATCCCTCGGTCCTCAATTTTCTTGGTGCGCGCGCGCGCGCGCGCGCGCGCGCGTGTGTGTGTGTGTGTGTGTGTGTGTGTGTAATCCTTGATCTCTCTCTGTGTGTGTGTGTGTGTGTGTGTGTGTGTGTGTGTGTGTGTGTGTGTGTAACCCTTCGTTTTCTCTCTCTCTCTCTCTCTCTCTCTCTCTCTCTCTCTCTGTGTGTGTGTGTGTGTGTGTGTGTGTGTGTGTGTGTGTGTTGCAAAATTTAAGTTGTAGTTGACTTATATGGTCGGTTGGTTGGCTAGTTGGTTGCCCTCTGTCTGTCTGTCTAGTCATTGAAGTGGCCGGTTTTTTTTTTTTCATGTTGAAGGTATACTTTAGTTTCAAAACTCGCTAATTTGGCAAACCATTTTTTTTTCTACATCACATTCTAGTTCCAGCTTCTGTCTCTTCTTCTTCTTTTTTTGCCATTATTCTCTTGCTGTCTCCGACTTTATTCTGATTGCATTCGTTAAAGAATTGATAATGGTTTCTCAGGTTTTCGAGCAGAATTCACAGTGCTTCAGACTCTCTTTGCCATCGTTGGTGCCATCGTTGGTCTGTCACGTCTGGAGGCTGTCTTCGTACTAAGTGTGGTGGCAGGAGTTACCCGCACGTGCTTCTACACCATGCCCTGTGCCGTCACTAATGACATAGCTCAGACCATAGTGAGTCACACCATACCCTATGCCGTCACTAATGACATAGCTCAGACCATAGTGAGTCACACCATGCCCTATGCCGTCACTAATGACATAGCACAGACCATAGTGAGTCTTTATTTTTTTTTGTCGTGTGTTATGCTCGATGTTGTCACAAACGACTTAGCACGGACCATAGCGAGTAAACTGATTTGATCTTTCCATGCCCTGTGCTGTCTCTATTGATATAACTCAAGCCATAGTGAATCAGTGTGTGTGTGTGTGTGTGTGTGTGTGTGTGTGTGTGTGTGTGCGTGCGTGCGTGCGTGCGTGCGTGCGTGTGTGTGTATGTGTGTATGTGTTCTCTTCATGTTCGTGTGTCCAAACACAGATCACCTTCCTCTTCCTACACGGCGTGGAACGTCGCCATTCAGAATCCCCAGAAAATAAATGGGGAGAGCAAGGGAGCTAACCATGCATCCCGTACACGATACATCTACTGAGTAATCGCCCTTGATGTGTCACCAAAGCATGCGATTGTGATCGTACCGCTCAGTTTTGTTCTCATCACCAAAAAAAAAAAAACTCCTACTCTGTACTACTGATTATCGAACTGTGTGTGTGTGTGTGTGTGTGTGTGTGTGTGTGTGTGTGTGTGTGTGTGTGCGCGCGCGCGTGTGTGTGTGTGTGTGTGTGTGTGTGTGTGTGTGTGTGTGTGTGTGTGAATTGCTATGGATCTCCTTAAGAGACCTTTCAAGATCGCATCTTTTCTCCTGCCTTGCTGAGGAAAGATTCGGTGTGATTTTGTTTCTTTTCTTTTGTTTTTTCTTTAAAGTAAACGGCCCCCCCCCCCCCCCCCCCCCCCCCTTTTTTTTTTTTTTTTCTCCAGAATATGTCTTCAGTTCTCTTTCTTTCTTCGTTTGTACTTGCAATCTTTAGCCTTTTTCATGTCTTCATTTTTTTTTCTTCTTTTCGTTTATTCCCTTTTTTTTTTTTTTCTTTCTTTTTTTTCTTCCTTTCTCGTTTCTGTTCTTTTTCAGGTCAGCACCAGGAGCGGCAGAAGCCCCGTGGGTCTGGCCCTGTCCCTGGTGGCCGCCAGCATACCTCTGTCGTCCTGCCTGCTGTTCACCTGGACGGGCGCCGTTGAGGAACTCACCGGAGACGTCTCCGCCCCGCTTTGGACTGGGAGCGCCTCCGGATTTTGAGCATCGTCATCTTCCTGTTTGTTGGCAAAGTGTAGAGACGTTGTTGTGTGGAGGTGTGAGGCCGCTGTTTGGAGTAACGGTGTCACTTCAACTGTGTGAAGGTAGATGATCTGTTCCATGATATGCAACATCCAACGTCGGTGATGAGGGTCAGAGGTCAAAACGTTGATAGTAGTTGTCAATACAGCTAACATTATGTAATGTTAACCCTCCAGAGGCATACAATGAGCGTGTTGCCCTCGCATGCTATAGCGCCCCGTTTGCGTTCTGTATGGTCATATTATGAGTTACTTTGTCAGTAACACACACACACACACACACACACACACACACACACACACACACACACACACACACACACACACACTTTTAAATATCTACAGACATTAAGTCAGTTGCACAGCTGATGTGTAGGATAGATCTAGAAGCGAGCAGTTTTTCTGGTTGTTTACTAACGGCAAAGATTTTGCGCACGTTGTTTTGAAGTAATAAATATTAGCGTTTATGAGTGCCCTTCTATGTGACACAAACGAGGCTTATGATACGATCTTTTCATTGTTTTAATCCCATGATGTGTTGTATGATGACCGGAACAACATTGGTGAATTTCCGACTTTTGTCCTAATTTTATTTTTCTTACTTGCTGTACTAGTTGATGTTGTAAAAGGGTTAATTTTTTTTTTCATCTTCCAGACGTCTTGTTTCCAAACTAAGCTAGACCGGCGCATTTGTGACTCAGCGAGTTGAATTAACATTTCATCATTATTTTGTGCGATCTAATGCATTATTCTCGATGCTCTGTCCTCACCTGCCTGTGAATCTGGCGCTGTTGATATATCCTGCTGACTCGTCAGTCATTCTGGCATCAATCTGGGGGGAAAATACACTTTCAGACTTGACTTTCAGTGTCGTTTGAACAGCGATGGTGTGATTATTTGCTTTGTTTTGTGCAGCCTGTGACCTTTTTAACAACATTTGGCGGATAACACGGGCTCGCATGAACATATTTTTTATAGTGATAATTTACAGAAATGTGTATGTGTATGTTCATTTGTTTACGTTTATTTTTGGTAACATTTATGCACATTTATGCTGTTGGTGTGGATGGTCTAGTGAAAGTGTGTGTAACCCAAGAAATCAAAAGTATTGAAGGCTGATTCAACAACAGTTATGATAACATCTGAAATCTGAAACAAATTAGAAAGAAAAGGGGTTGGTTACCGCCACAGAGACAGACAAAAACAGATTAGAGCACAAAACACAAAACGCACCTCGACCTCTTGGGCCTTCTTCATGCAAAAAGAAACATTTAGGATAATGAAAACGAAGAACGAGAAAGCACTTATCTTCTCATACTCGGCGCAAAATGTCTGTTTGATGAAAACGAGGTCGTTAAGGAGTGGGGATCATGGGCTTGAAATAAAAATGACGATGATCTGAATCTGAGTTATGGGAAGTTTATCTATTGAAGGCGCAACGTACAGCAGGGCAGACATCACCCGCTCTTTAAAACTGACAACACCAAAAGCCCTGGTTCAGATCTTGGCGTTTTCTGTAAGAAACGAACCGTCATTCTATGATTTGGAGATGAACATCTGAACTTCGTAAACTGTCCTTGGGATTACCTCAATGTTCTCCTCTTTGTCCTGTTTTGTGCAGTGCTTACACTAAATGCCTTCCATGCCTCAGCTTATTGCTCCAGTGTTGGCACACTTGCATATGACGGACGTATCAACAAAAAACATCAGAGAATGGTCAAGAACAAACAAAAGCATTTTATCGACAGTTGAACATTTTTCAGTGCTGTAGAGAAACCGGCTCGTCCATTAACCTTGCAAAAGCCCAGACATTGGTCTGCACTATCAACAGCAAAACATCAGTACAATTACCATCACCAATTTCCCACAATGAAATACGAATACAACAGCTGACAACTTTAATAGAATGCGGACCTTTAGAAAAACATGTTGAGAATATTGTACGTAATAAATAAAGGGCCTGTCTGCCATGAAAGCAATGGTAGCTAAAGGCACTGAACAGTGCTATCACTACAACCGTATCACGCAGTCGCACTGAGTGTGATTGCTTATGGGTTAGGGCTTACAACACTGTGCAAGAGTAATCTTACATACAAAATCAATATAAGACTGATCATAGGGACTATGAAGGGCACCCCAGCTGAAACTAAGCGATACTGGCTTGATTGACCTTCCTTCCACGCAGGCCAGACGCAAGACAGGACAAATGAAGGCATGTTTTAGAGCACTTGACAATACTCTACCACACTACATGCAGCAGCAAAGGAAACAAATGGCAGTTGTTTAGGACGTGGAAAATCATGAATGGGGCAGTCAAAAGACAGCCTGTGTATCAGTAATCAGAACTCGAGGAAACCAAGGAAGTATCCAAACCACTTCAAACACCTGTACCAAAGTGTCATCGCTTCAAAGCTTGAAATGCACTGTCCAAAATGGCCTGAAGGCAAAAACCAACGCAGAAAAATTCAGAAGCAGGTGGAAAACTTCGACTCTCTCTCTCTCTCTCTCTCAGAGTCTGTATCCGTGTTTCTGTCTCTGTCCCGGACATGCTACTTTCGCATCACTGTGTTTTCTTTCGACGCAAATGTCCGCCATAGAGTTGCCCAGGGACAAGGGAAGATGTGGGGAACACAGGGAAAAAATCAACAATAGGGAACTGGCCAGTTATCGTAGCTTTCAGGATTGTTTTTGTATCACGCAAAAACAGAGAAAATGCTTCGCAGTAATACACATGACTCTGAAGTCTGAGTGACTAAAGCTAAACACACACACACACACACACACAGACACAAAAGCAAGAGACAGACGCCCCACAACCATGAACAGTTTTTAACTTGGATATTATTCGTGCAGTTCATGCTGTGCATGCTTTCTCTCTCCCTCCCACCCCCCCCCCCCTCCGCTCCGCCTACCCTCTCCCTTCCTCACCCCTGATCCTATTTTTTTATTGTCGCTGAGAGAGAGAGAGAGAGAGAGAGAGAGATTAGGGGTGGGCTGGGGTAACCAGGCCTATCGCTAGAGAGATGGGGGAATAGGGGGCGGGCAAGTGGATGGTTTTATAATATCTGTGTTTGTTCTCTCTCTCTCTCTCTCTCTCTCTCTCTCTCTCTCTCTCAAATTCCTCATCTTTCCACCAATCGACTGATTGGCTCAGCGTGTTCCTTAGCAGCCAATATGTGTTACACTGCCCTCGTGGAGAGAGGAGTCAATCTGCAGATTTGTGAGAGGAGAATCGGCCTGATGATTGACAGCCTCCTGTAATAATAATGATTATGGGAGGGGGGTCAGGAATCTGTCAATGACTGGATAAAAACACAACCTTTTCATGGCCATTTGCAAATCGGATTCAATCAATGTGTCTGTCTGCTATTTGATTTCTCCCCCCCCCCACCCACTCCTATTGTATGATTAGAAAAAAATCTTATCATCCTTACAAGTTCTGTCAGTCACCAGCTGCAGTTTGCTTTTTTTTTTGTGGGGAGGGTGGATCTAGGCTAATGCTACCCGCTATGCCTTTAGCATAGCTACAAACGTGAACATGCAATGTCCTTTAAACTGTAGAAGGCATCCTTGTAATATATAGAAAGTGCATAGACACAACTATTTGTGTGACTAAAAAAAATACACACCTGAGTGTTCTTAGGATAATTGTAATAGTGCATACATACACAGAATTATCTGTATGACTGTAAAAAAAAGACACACACCTGAGTGTTCTTAGAATAGTTGCAGAGTACAATTACGCACCATCATGGTAAAATACAATATAGATATGTGTGTCTGCAATTTGGCTATGTGTGCCAGCCGTTTGCGTCCATCAACAATTTCAAGGACACCATAAAATACTTATCAATATTTGTTTCAAAATGAAGTGACTGATGGCGGAGAACGAAGCAAAATTTAGAAAGAGAAGGGGTTAGTTACCGCCAAGGACTTTGACAAACAAAGCACAGGACAAGACACGATGCATTTCGACCTCTTGGGTCTTCTTCAGGCAAAAAAAAAAAAAAAAATCACATCTAACATTTAGGACATGGGCAACAGATAAGTCACTCTTTGTTCTTTGTTTGTACCGTCCTAAATGTTAAATGTGATCTGTATTTTTGCCTGAAGAAGACCCAAGAGGTCGAAATGCATCCTGTCTTGTCCTGTGCTTTGTTTGTCAATGTCCTTGGCGGTAACTAACCCCCTCTTTTCTAATTTTTTTTCAACATTTGGCATGAAGGGGGCAGCTAATGACGAATGTTCTTCAGTTCTCTTTTTTAAACCAGTCAGGAAAATAGTCCGACAGTGAGGGTGTTTGATGGTAGTCCTCGGAACTACCAATGTCAAAAACTCTGTGTGTGTCTGAGTATGCACACGTGCACGCACGGTCATGTGTGTGTGTGTGTGTGTGTGTGTGTGTGTGCGAGTGTGTGTGTGTGTGTGTGTGTGTGCGCGCGCGTATGCGCGTGCCTGCCTGCGCGCGCGCGCGCGCCTGTGTGTGAGTGTGTGCGTGCCCAAACGTGTGTATGAGTTGGGGAGGGTGGAAGGTTCAATACCAGTGTGGAATGAAGTGTTCAACATAGAGGTGCTTCACTCGGAAACACCCAGTTGTCTAACAGCAATTGAGAAAGTCAGTGCCAACAAGACTGTTCGTTGAGCACGTCCCTCAAGGCTGCTTGAACAGTGTTCACCTGCACCCGACAGCACACTCTTAAAAGTATGGGTTGTATGTTAACATCCAGGGTGTGTGTGTGTGTGTGTGTGTTGCGTGCGTGCGTGCGTGCGTGCGTGTGTGTGTGTGTGTGTGTGTGTGTGTGTGTGTGTGTGTGTGTGTGTGTGTGTGTGTGTGTGTGTGTGTGTGTGAACATGTGTGTGTGTGTGTGTGTGTGTGTTCATGTGTGTGTGTGTGTGTGCAACGAACATCCACACAAACAGTTGTTGTTCATACTCGTGTGCAAGTGTGTGCATGTGTGTGTGTGTGTGTGTGTGTGTGTGTGTGTGTGTGTGTCTGTCTGTCTGTCTGCCTGTTTGTCTGTCTGTCTGTCTGCTGTCTGTGCTGGTGTGTGTGTATGCGTGCAAGTGTGTGTGTGTGTGTGTGTGTGTGTGTGTGTGTGTGTGTGCATGTGAATGCGCGCGCGCGCGCGCGCGCGCGCGTATGTGTGTATGTGTGTCAGTACGATACACATTAACTCAAACGCATGTTCAGATAGGAAGAGGTAATATATTTGCCATACATTCATAACTTTGAAATTTGATTTTCTTAACTGTAATCAAGGTCAACTGTAAACTCGTACTTGCAACTTCGACTGCACTGACTTTTGGTTTTACATTTTTCGGAGCATGATTCATAAAGTGAGCATCACCACTATTTGTTCTGTCTGATGTCTGCCTTATCTCCAGTCCAATACCTCTACACTCTACCTACAAACAGAAAGGCGATGACAGCAAGAAATCCTGCAGCGCTACCCAACCACAGCGGGGCAGAGACGTCTCCGGTGAATTCCTCAACGGCGCCCGTCCAGGTGAACAGCACACAATAGCCCAAGGGCATACTCGCTGCCACCAGTGACAACGCCAGAGTCACCGGGCTTCTGCCATTACTTGTGCTGACCTGAAAAGAACAGACAGTGTACCCAAAGAACAGGTAAAAGAAAGGACAAAAGGTGGGAGTAATGAAAATAAGTTGAACACATGCAAGGGAACTAAGGCATGAAAAGGAACGGGAACAACTATGTCACAATGGAGAGGAACACAGTCTGAACCTGTGGAAATTGGATGAAAAATAAGAGCAAAAATAACTGGAGGCTAAATCGTAAAATCTTACGAAGAAGGATATTTAAAAGGGAGATCACCCAAAATAAGTTGAAAAGTAAAATAGCAATCATGTGTGAAACCCACGAAACACACACACACACACACACACACACACACACACCCCAAGTCAACCAAAGCATAGACTCGTTCGACAGTTATGTGAGCAAAACGGAGTTGAAACAGAAAGCACACAGAAAGGAATACACTGAAGAAAGAATGTGGGAAGGAACGAAGAAAACAAATAAAAAATGTGTCCAGAAAAAAAAGGGGAGGGGGGAAACAACATATTAAGGGTGGAACAAACATGACACAAGCCGAGGCGAAGAAGAAATAATTTGATTCACTATATTATGAGCAATGTCATAAGTGACAGATGACTCACTATGTCATAAGCGATGTCATAAGTGACAGATTAGTGTAATGTTTATGGGGCGTACAGCTAGGACTCACTGCGGTCTCGGTTCTGTCATTATTGACAAAAGAGGACATGATTTAGCAACAAACAATTAAACAAACAAACAAAAAACAAAAACAAAAAAACCCCAGAAAACGGTAACTGACAATTGTCTATATTGACATATGGTATTAATTTCACGTAAGAGCTTTTTCAACAGTGACAGAAGAGGGCGTGGAATAGAAAATAAAATTGTGACTCGCTACGGTCTGAGCTATGTCATTAGTGACAGCACAGGGCATGGTGATGACTCACTATGGTCTGAGCTATGTCGTTGGTGACGGCATAGGGCATGGTGTGACTCACTATGGTCTGTGTTATGTCATTAGTGACGGCATAGGGCATGGTGATGACTCACTATGGTCTGAGCTATGTCATTAGTGACAGCATAGGGCATGGCGTGACTCACTATGGTCTGAGCTATGTCATTAGTGACAGCATAGGGCATGGTGTGACTCACTATAGTCTGTGCTATGTCATTAGTGACGGCATAGGGCATGGTGTAGAAGCACGTGCGGGTCATTCCTGCCACCACACTCAGCACGAAGACAGCTTCCAGACGTATGGTCAAGGCCGTCACCAGACCAATGATGGCAAAAAGAGTCTGAAGCAACGTGAACTCTATTCGAAAACCTGAGGACACACAAAGGATGGTTCAGTAAGAAGACTCTGGACACAAAGACAAAGACAAATGAAGCTTACAGAACGAGATGTAGAAAGCATTGACAGGTGAGGAGAGTGTGGAGGGGTGAACCACAAAGGAATGAAATGGAGCTTTAAAGAAGGTAAGCGTTTTTTTAAAAGAAAGTAAACGTTCAGCTTAAAATACGTGTGACCACATAAATCGCTTTTAGAGGGTAAAGGAAGAGACACCAACGCAAGTCGTCATATCAATAATGGCTAACTTACCAGTAAAATTCAATGACACGGAAAAACTGTCACCACATCAATGATGTCTTTCTGTAACTTTATGAGGTCCACTCCAAAATATCAACCGCGTGGCGACGTGGTTAGCGAGGCGGACTCTCAGCTGAGAGATCATCGGTTCGATTCCCATCAGAAACGTTTATTTGTAGGAGTTCTATGCCTGGACCAACTCCTGTCCAGAGCTGAGTTTTTTATGGGCTCAACTGGAAAGACTGGGACCACTCGGATGAGTTTCGTCCACTTCATGAATGTAGCTCTGGAAAAGTTGTTCACATTTTTTGACCAACGCTACAGGTGTCTGTATCTCACGGACCTGGTTGATGCCAGAATATATAATAGTAAGCACAGAGTATAGCCCTCTCATGCAGTATCAGAATGGAAATCAGAAGCAGCATTTTTGCCATCCTCATCTTCATCAACCAGCATTTTGAAAACATCCACATACAAAAAAAGTGAGCAATTCACCGACAGCTGGATATCTGTATTACACAATGCACTTAAAAGCATGCATCTGACTGAAATGTTGAAGAAGCAACATTGAAAATGGACACCTTACCAACTCATCCATCCCCCAAACGTATTTCTGAAAGGTATCAAAGTTTGGATCCACACAAGCAAGCGGAAAGGATTTTGAACAACACAATGCTGACCAGGCTTGGAGTCTAGGAGTGACGGCAACTGCTTGCATCTGCCTCCATCATGCTGTACAGTTTATGGCCTGAAAGACCGAACGAAACTAGCAATATCTGCACAAACTTTATCGATTAAATTTTTAAAAAGTACATTTCAGGCTCTGCTGAAAAACGTAGAGAAACGAATCACAGACAAAATACGACACGTTTTTCGACCTCTTAGGTCTTCTTCAGGCAAGGTACATAACACTCAGGACAACGAACACGAAAATGTCCTGAGTGTTGTGTATCTTGCCTGGAGAAGACCTTGGAGGTCGAAACGCGTCGTGTTTTGCCTTGTGATTCGTTTGTCTACGTTTTTCGGCGGAGCCTTAAAAACACTTTCTAAAAATGTGTTTAGATTTCCGCCTGCAGTTAGCTCGCTTTGCAACTCGATCTTTATCTGTGAACTCAGAGCACACGTGTGGATAGCGCTTTCTAATTCGGGACACTAGTGTACATGTACTTCTCCCTAACCTGCAAAATAAATGTGTGTCACTCTTCCTTACTCGAAACACAAACGTGGATAGCGCTAAGTCAAAAGTAAAATATTGATTGGGTTTTATAACTCAGAACATATAGATACTGCTTTATAAATCAAAATCAAGCGTGGATACAGCTCTATAACTCAAAACATAAATGTGGATAATGCGTGCTAATTGAAAGCATAAGTAGGCCTCTGTATCGTGATTGTAAATGAAAGCGCAGAGGTGGGAAGTGTTTTAATGTGGATTGTGATTGTAACGCGGTCCACGAACCTAACTCAAAACACCAAAGTATTGATGGTGTGTGTGTGTGTGTGTGTGTGTGTGTGTGTGTGTGTGTGTGTGTGCGCGCGCGCGTGTGTGTGTGTGTATGTATGTGTGTGTGTGTGTGTGTGTGTGTGTGTGTGTGTGTGTGTGTGTGTGTGTGTGTGTGTGTGAGAGAGAGAGAGAGAGAGAGAGAGAGAGAGAGAGAGAGAGAGAGAGAGAGAGAGAGAGTGAGTGTGTGTGTGTGTGTGTGTGTGTGTGTGTGTGTGTGTGTGTGTGTGTGAGTGTTTGTGTGTGTAAGCCCAGGAAACAACTGTAGATTGTGATT
>JADBJO010000183.1:25000-37500 GCA_016801955.1 Conus betulinus | reverse complement strand
GGGTGCAAATGTTTTTACAAAGATCAATAATTTTGTGTACCACTGGGGTATTCCACTTACGTAAATATACATGTCAGATGTCGGTCTGAAAGTACAAGTTGTGTGGAGGTGTTTTTTTGTTTGTTGTTTGTTTGTTTGTTTGTGTGTGTGTGTGTGTGTGTGTGTGTGTGTGTGTGTGTGTGTGTGTGTGTGTGTGTGTGTGTGTGTGTGTGTGTTTTTAAGTGTCTAATATCATCTGACGATGAAAAAAACAATAATTAAACAACTGAACTGAACTGAACTGAGATAAAAACGTTGATGGATATTTGACTTCATGAATGAACTAGAAAGCCACAGGGGAGAGCACAGAACTAGTATCTAGGGGAACCTGGATGCAGACCATGATCCTGATCGTTCTACAGATTCAAACTAAATTTGAGCAGGCACACCAGCAGCCGTGGCGACGTGGTTAGCGTCGCGGACTCCCGGCTGGGAGGTCGTGGGTCGATTCCCATCAGAGCCATGCGGGAATTGTCTATCTGGAATGGTTCCCACTAAGAGTCGAGTTGGCTGCGGGCTCACTTGGGAAGACTGGGACCACACAGTCGAGTTTCATCCACTTAGTGGATGCATCTCTGAGAGTGTTGCTCAAAGTTTCCTAACCAACACTGCAGGTGTCTGTATCTCTCGGGCCTGGTTGACGCCGGGATATATTGAAAAAAAAAATAAGCGTAGAGTACAGCTCTGCCATGCAGTCTGGGACCGGAATCGAAATCCATAGTATTATTTTCATCATTCTCATTCTCATCGATCAGCATTAAAAAAAAAAGTCTCAAATTCTGTGGCCCTTCATGCCCTTCTCTCATGATGACCTCAGTTTTGATCTCATCGGGGGCTGTCGCTGGACGGACGTGGTGGCGCCCTCTGGAGGGAAAACTCACTCAAGCCAGCTCCGCGACTAAGCAATTATTGTCATCATTAGGGGGGCTTAGTAGATGATGTCCTGCATATGATGGATCAGAAAAGGCACCACTGAACACCACTGAAGTAACTCGGCTACAGTGCAGTGTCTATTCCGGTGGGTTTGCCTCTTGAATGACTTGACATTGACTGCTGCCTGTGGATTGTCGGTGCCGGGGCTGCAGCGGGCCGGTACGGACTGTGGCTGTGGACGGAGTGTCGGAATGGGCAGCGTGGGTACACTGCTACTGAAGGGGCACAGAAGATGGGAAATCGGGGGGAAAAAAAGATTAGCAGGCATAGCCCTTGTGCCATATATATCTTTTCTTAAGTGGTTCAGTAATGTTTGCACACCAGACTACGATAAGCGAGAGTGACCTTCTCGCGGATCTCTTGGGGATATATATATATATATATATATATATATATATATATATATATATATAGATGAGAGAGATAGATATGAGAGAGAGAGAGAGAGAGAGAGAGAGAGAGAGAGAGCTCGTAATGTGGGTGTGAAGTGATGCGCCCGTCATGCACATAATTGATATCCCGACTGATAACTGATATCCTGGCGCGCGTTTCGAATAAGATCTTTGACTCTCTAGATCTGTATACTCAATCCATAAACCGAGGACAGCCAGTCCTATTTGCAGTGGAAGGACAAGCGTTACCTTCTTCTGATTATTTTGTTTGTTTTGTTTTGTTTTGTTCACCGGAATAGGACCATTTAGTTGACCGATCCTCGATCCGCCTTTTGATCCAGTTCTGAACCACGGATCTGCACTAACACGCAAAGGGTTCGTCGTTGAATCACAGTAAATCATTCCCACGTTTGTTCTTGAAATCGTTTTTTGAAATTTATTTTGCGAGTTTCAGTTTCTTGGAAGATTTCTTTGTTTGTTTGTTTGGCTTGCACTCAGACACACCACAGCCAACCCACCAAACCGACACTGGTGAAAACATATAGTCTCATAAGAAGGAGACAATGATAAGATGAGGAAATGAATACCTTGTTCATCCTGTGAACTCCAGAATACTTACAGTTAAGCTACCGACGTTGCTGCTGTCTGACGACCCGTTTCTTGTATCAGTGTTGGCACCAGTGGAATCTGCAGTGAACTTAGTGCTTAGACCGAGCCAGCTGCCATTCATTCCGAACGATTCGGCAGAGACGTTGGTGTCCGGTTCCCCAGTGCTGTTGTTAGTTCATAATCCAGAAGATACCTAAGGTGCAGAGCGTTTGCGCAAAGCAGACACAACACCCCTAACACTTGCACAGAGGCCGACAGCACAATAGAAGCGAACTTCCGGTTCTGAGGGTTGCCTCCCCTGTCAACGAGCCAGCCGAGAAGAGGGAGAGGAGAATGGCGGAGGGGCCAGACACCAGGCCCAGGATGTAGGACAAGCTGACCGGCATGCCCAGAATCTGTAGGACCTGAAAGGAAAAAACAAACAAACAAACAAACAAACAACGAAAAAAAAAAGGAGAGGAAGAAGAAGGAGAAAAAGAAAAAGAAGAGGAGGGGAGGACGAGGAGGAGGTGGAGGAGGAGGAGGAAGAGGAGGAGGAGGTGGAGAAGAAGAAGAAGAAGAAGAAGAAGAAGAAGAAAAAGAAGAAGAAGAAGAAAAGAAAAAAAAAGAAGGAGAAGGAGGAGGAGGGGGAACAGGAGGAGGAGGAGGAGGAGGAGGAGGAGGAGAAGAAGAAGAAGAGCAAACAACAACGACAACAAGAAGATGAACACGAACAAGAACAGCAACAGCAACAGCAACAACAACAACAACAACAACACCAATAACTACACCACCACCACCACCACCACTACCACCAACAAGACAATCCAACATCAGGAGTACCATAACTTAGGATTGCCATGACGTCATGGTTATAAACCATAAAAAAATAACATAAATACACACAACCGGAACAGTGAAAGAGAGAAATATAACCTCATCCCTTCCATATCAAGCGTATTCATCCACAGTAGATAAATATACACAATGAGAAAAGTGAAAGTGATATCTATCTATCTATCTATCTATCTATCTATCTATCTATCTATCACGTCAGTGTCAGAGATATTCATCTATCTACGGTTCCATCATCACAATCGTCGTTGTTGTCGTCGGCGTCGTCATCATTGTCGTAGTCACGATCTGAGTACAATCATAAAAATGATACTTTCATTATCATTATTTCTCACACCCGCAATTATACCCACCATCATTATCCTTATCAGTCAGAGATAGGCCTACAGCACGAATTTGCTGGGAGATAATAACAGCTTTCAATGTCATCGTCTTGACCGTTACCACCACCACCACCACCACCACCACCACCACCATCATCATCATCACCATCATCATTATCATCATCATTATTATCCTCCTCCTATCGCTCCTTAAGATCATCTTCACCATCATCATCGTCGTTGCCACTGTCACTCGGAGGCACCGTATGAATCTGTTGACAGTTCACTGAAGCTTCCGTCCCCGCCATAACATCATCAACATACATAGCATCACTATTCGTCGTCGTCAGCATCCTTCCGTCATCGGGAGACGATGATGTAGTATCGCTATGTTGGGTTGTGCTGCACTTACGCGAGTGGCTGTACCGTCCGACTCGCGAGTGGCAACCTCTGCTTCATTTGCTGCACATGAGCTATGCTATAATTATCTGCTATGACTGTCGTTGCCTGTCCTTCCTACTGGCTTCTTTTCGAGCGAAGGTTGCATCATTACTACAATCATTCTTATCAGCCGTGGGGTCATTGCTGTCGTCATTATCACCAGTACATTACAGACGTGCCTGCTGTAGGCTTCTTGAACTTTTCATTCCGATCATCATCATCATCATCATCATCATCATCATCATCATCATCATCTTCGTCGTCGTCGTCGTCATCGTCGTCATGATTATCCCCACTATCATTATTATGATCATCGACATTCTCATCACCATCATCATCGTCCTCGCTGTCATCATCAATACTCACGGGTATAGTGTAGATCTGTTGAAAGTTGACGGCGGCTTCCATCCCCATTACTTCTGCGCAAATCATCAGCTTTCGGCAGAGTGTCATCCGATGACCTCCATCAACCTTGGCGGTATGGGAATCGTCACTGTTGTTGAAAAGACGCCTGCTGGTGACGTCACCGTTCCGTGCTTTGCGAAAACACCGCAAACGCCATGGCCAACGCTGCAACAGTAGAGAGTGAACATTTGATATGTTTAATAATTATTCAACACTGTAACCGTCGGCCATGTCTGCAAATAGTAGATGGTAATGATAAGTGTGTGTGTGTGTGTGTGTGTGTGTGTGTGTGTGTGTGTGTGTGTGTGTGTGTGTGTGATTTTCAGCACTGCGTTGGCAGCGTCTGTCTGCTGAAATGAGAGAGGAATGCTAAAGTTATGAGTCCTTTTCATGTCCAAAGACTTAAAATGTCTTCATAAGTAAGATGGAAATGCTACAATTGTGTATGATTTCGAACACTTCACTTGTAAATCATGACTGCAAATTTGAAGCGGACATGTTGTAGTCGTGTGTGTTATAAACTCAGCACTATGACAGCAGATTCTTGTCTCCATGTAAGAGAGGGAAATGTTCTGCAGGATTAGGGTAAAGCTTATATCCAAATTTACGGTGAAGTATATGGTAAATCTGCCATTTATAATTCTGGCATGGCTGTCTCTCAGTCCCCTATCCTCCATCTCGGTTTGTCTTCTTTAAAATCGTTTGATGTCTTTGTGAGGTTTTGAGGAGCTTATTTTTAGAAGAGCTTATTTTGAGGAGTTTCATTTGCTTAAATTTCTTGGAAACACATATCGTCTTCCTGCTCCTCTAAGTCGCTCTCGTTGTCAATGCTCACGTCTTCCTCTTCCTTTCCTTGACCCTGTCTCATGTCGTTTGATGTCCACCCCAGCGCACCCTCATTACTGTACTCCCTCTGACCTTTGACATATCTTCAAACTGCTTTTGCCGCGTGGCGTCCCAGTTCCTGAATCAACTGACGCACCGAATCTCCTGACATACTTTCTTTTAAGTCTGTTCTTTGCTGATCTTTTTCGCTCTCTCCAGACATTTGAACACGATTCGTCTTCTCTCAAGTCAGACAGCAAGCAAGCAATCGAACCGAATACCAGCGACAGAATCAGCAGTCATGGCACCAGAAGGCAACCAACGCAACCAAGAAGTGCGACAAAAGAAGTGAAGAAAGAAAAAAGACAGAACGAACCAATGTTGTAGTGTAACTGAAGACAGCCGGCAAACAAAGCAAGGAAAAGACAGAACGAACCAATGTTGTAGTGTAACTGAAGACAGCCGGCAAACAAAGCAAGGAAAGACAGACAGAACGAACCAATGTTGTAGTGTAACTGAAGACAGCCGGCAAACAAAGCAAGGAAAAGACAGAACGAACCAATGTTGTAGTGTAACTGAAGACAGCCGGCAAACAAAGCAAGGAAACGACAGAAGGAACCAATGCTGTCGTGCAACTACGCAGCAAAGCCCACACAGCGAGTAACACAGCCAGCGCTATGCCGTCCGCCAGGATCTCCCTTAACTTCTCAGTCCGCTCTGTGGAATGTTGACATGTGGGCAACGCCAAGAGCCGTTGACAATGACTGGCGGAGGTAATCAACGAGTACATAACTTCACTTGTTTTCTTTTTAAATAAATCCCGCTAGGCTTCTACCAGGCTTATTTATATCAGGCGTGGTCTGGCACCAACCGGCTAGCATCCAACTCACCGCATCAGTCTTCATGTCA
Source organism: Conus betulinus (assembly GCA_016801955.1). NCBI lineage: Eukaryota > Metazoa > Mollusca > Gastropoda > Neogastropoda > Conidae > Conus > Conus betulinus. The sequence goes on along the minus strand of JADBJO010000183.1, from coordinate 31,790 downwards.
TTAGCGCCTGACAGACCAACGGTATATGAGACATGATCACCGGTAATCACACCCCGACAGATCTGCACTGTTGGCTGCCCTGAGCTATGACTTTGTCGGCTCCCCCCCCCCCCCTCCCCCAAATATATAAAGCCGGTTTAAAACAAACAAACAAAGAAGAAGAAATTTTTGTACGAGCACAGAAACAAATATCTAACGAAAAGGAAAACCTATATGGTATACATCTTACTTCAATGTGTCATTTTACTGAAAGACTTTTCGCTCAGAGGAATGAATGACTACTATGAAAATGACTTGTTAAATATATAAGCAAATAGAACACACACACACACACACACACACACACACACACACACACACACACTCACACACACACACACGAACGCACACACACACACACACACACACACACACACACACACACACACACACACACTACCACGCTTATATGGGTTCGTGCCCACATGCCCATGCACACGTATCTACACATACATGCCAAGAGTCACGCAAACGCGCACATACAATGATCATAATGACACAGACAATTATTCAGAAGATTCCCAAGGTCTGATCAGCGCGATGGACAAATGTGCAGGTCAGACATCTGCTGAGTGGTATCCATGAGGTTCTCCACTTCATTCTTACATTTTAATCGTTGATTCATATATCCATCCTACACACACACACACACACACACACACACACACACACACACACACAGAGAGAAAGAGAGAGAGAGAGTCGCAATGTATATAAGTGATTTACCATTTCCTACGTAAATGTATGTATGCATATGTGTGAATGTTACTTTGGGAATGAGTCCAATTTTTGGTGTCGCTAAAACAAGATGGCTTTTTGTATATATGGTGAAGTGTGAAAGAAAATTTATCATACAAAGGTAAGACACAGCTGAATTCAAATGTACAAAACGTGTGCTAACCTTGCTCTTTCCACGAAAAGAGATTGCACTTTTATCAGAAAATATTATAAACGTCTTCCACCAAAGCACAGTAAAGAATTTGAGTATATTTCATTCCATATCACATTCACTGAATAATCATCCTTGCCACCACCACAAAAGAAACAGTAAAGAAAAAGAAAGACTCAAAATATTGGTCTGGACTCGGATTTCCTCAGATCCTCTGTTGTCAATGGAACAGAATATCACATCATCATGTTCACTGCTGTGATGATGCTTGGGTACATGAAATCACCCCCACCCCCATCCTCACCAAAAAAAAAAAATGGTAACCACCACATTAAGGAACTAAAACAACAGCACAATAAGAACAGCAAAGCACCAATGTATAATGTACACTCCGTACTAAAACGGACGCCCACAGCTCAAAGACATTTGTAAAAGTGCAAAAACCAGGGTATCACACACAGGCAAACCATATGTTTTTGCCGAGTCTTGTTCGACCTTGAGAAAGGAAAGCTTTCATAAGGGAATTCCGCGCTGACCCTGCGTGCGCGGCAGGACTGGCGAGTGGGGCAGACCAAGAGGGTGACAAAGCCGGTGTAACGTGGTGAAACCGACCCCCTCCCAGTTTAACTCCCGGGAGTTAGTATGGCACTGTCTCAGATTAACTCCCGGGAGTTAATCTGGGTCTGCACTGGGTCACTAAAGCAGCTCCCCCAACAGGTTCAGAATGGCCCCCCCTCCCTCACCACCCCCCCCCCCCCCCCCCCCCCAATCTCTTCTTTCTGTTTATTAGGCCTGTTCCAAAATGAACCCCTACCAGTCTCAGAATAACTCCCGGGAGTTGTTTTGAACCTAAAAATTTTGACTCTAAACTAACTCCCGGGAGTTCATATGGGGCAGTGCCAAATCAGACCCCCCCCCCCCACCCCCTTGGAGAATTAAACTGGTGCTGTTCCAAATTAACTCCCGGAAGTTCTTCTGGGCCCAAACTTTTGACATCAAAATGACTTCCAGGGAGTTTAACTAGTGCAAGTGAAGAGTCATTCCAGGACAGGCCTGGGAAAGAGTCATTCCCCCCCCCCCCCCCCCCCCCCCCCCCCCCAGGCCTGGAAAGCCCCCCCCCCCCCCCCCCCCCCCCCCCCCCCCCGGAGAGTCAGACTGGCGCAGGCCCAGAATAGTTCCCCCCCCAAACCCCTCCCCTCTACCTCAATTAATGAAGAAATGGCCAGTAAGCGCTCCAGTGGAGAGTTAATCAGCACCGGCCAAGAACAACCCACCAGGAGAGTTAAATTGGACCTGGCCCAGAACAGCAGCCCCCCTTGTGGGGAGACTTTGCTATAAAACAAACATTATTCAACCAGGAACATTGTGCAGCAAACATCAGAACATGGAGCACAACAAGCGAAAACTTAAATAGGGGAGTTAATTCGGCACCTGCCTAGAACTGACCCCCCCCCCCCCCCCCCCCGAGAGTTCCTAGCCCAAAACAGCCCCCCATTATAAAGAGTTAAACTGGACCTGGCCCAGAACATCCCCCCACCTCCTCCTGGGGAGTATATCTAGCACTGGCCCGGAACAGTCTCTCCTACAGAGTTAAACTGGACCTGGCCAAAAGCAGCCTCCTTCCTGGGGATTAATCTAGTTCTAGCCCAGAACAGCCCCCCCCTCCCCCCCCCCCCCCCCGCAGAGAGTAAACTGGACCTGGCCCAGAAGAGACTCCTAGAGAGTACTACTGTGTCCGCGCCTGAATGACTCCCAAGAAGAGTACATCTGGGTCGGGTAAAAAATGGACCCCCCTGTTTTCATAAAATACTCCCGGGAGTCATTCTGGGCCGGTCCCAGACGTATCCCCCCCCCCCCCCCCCCCCTGCCCCCGCGGCATATCTCCGTTAAGGTGTTGAGGGTTGTTATTGATTAGTCATAAAGTCATACATGCAGATTCTATCTGAATTAACATTTAAATATAGTCTGAATCAACTTGAAGGGGAGTACTTCTGGGCCGGTCCCAGAAGTACCCCCTCCCCTCGCATATCTCCTTTATCAATGTGTTCAGGGTTGTTATTTACTGGTCATAAACTCACACGGACATTCTACCTGAATCAACATTGAAAACAGTCTGAATCAACTTTAGGGGGAGTACTTCTGGCCGGTCCCAGAAGTTCCCCCCTCGCATATTTCCTTTTATTAATGTGTTCAGGGTTGTTATTTACTGGTTATAAACTCATACATGGACATTCTATCTGAATCAAACATGAAATATAGTCTGAATCAACATTAGGGGGGAGTGTTCTGACCCAGTCCCAAAAGTACCCCCCTTGAATATCTCCTTTATCAATGTGCTCAGGGTTGTTATTTAATGATCATAAGCTCACACATGGACATTCTACCTGAATCAACATGAAAACGAGTCTGAATCAACTTTAGGGGGAGTACTACTGGGCCGATCCCAGAAGTACCCCCCTCACATATCTCCTTTATTAATGTATTCAGGGTTGTTATTTACTAGTCATAAACTCATACATGGACATTCTACCTGAATCAACATTGAAATATAGTCTGAATCAACTTTAGGGGGAGTTGTTCTGGGCCAGTCCCAAAGTACCCCCCCCTTGAATATCTCCTATATCAATGTGCTCAGGATTGTTATTTTAATGATCATAAGCTCACACATGGACATTCTACCTGAATCAACATTGGAAACGAGTCTGAATCAAATTTAGGGGGAGTACTTCTGGGCCGGTCCCAGAAGTACCCCCCTCGCATATCTCCTTTATTAATGTGTTCAGGGTTGTTATTTACTGGTTATGAACTCACACATGAACATTCTATCTGAATCAACATTGAAAAAACGAATCTGAATCAACTTTAGGGGGAGTACTTCTGGGCCGGTCCCAGAAGTACCCCCCTTGCATATTATCTTTTTTTAACGTGTTCAGAGTTGTGTTTTACTGTTATAAACTCATACATGGACATTCTATCTGAATCAACATTGAAAACCAGCCTGAATCAACTTTAGGGGGAGTACTACTGGGCCAGTCCCAGAAGTGCCCCTTGAATATCTCCTTTATTAATGTGCTCAGGGTTGTTATTTACTGGTTATAAACTCACACATGGACATTCTACTTGAATCAACATTGAAAACCAGTCTGAATCAACTTTCGGGGGAGTACTACTGGGCCAGTCCCAGAAGTATCCCCCTTGCATATCTCCTTATTAATGTGTTTAGGGTGTTTATTTACTGGTTATAAACTCATACATGGACATTCTACCTGAATCAACATTGAAATATGGTCTGAATCAACTTTAGGGGGAGTTGTTCTGGGTCAGTCCCAAAAGTAACCCCCCTTTCATATTTCCTTTATCAATGAGCTCAGGGTTGTTATTTAATGGTCATACGCTCACACATTGACACATTCTACCTGATTCAACATTGAAAACGAGTCTGAATCAACTTAAGGGGGGGGGGGTACTTCTGGGCCGGTCCCAGAAGTACCCCCCTCGCATATCTCCTTTATTAATGTGTTCAGGGTTGTTATATTTATTGGTCATAAACTCACACATGGACATTCTATCTGAATTAACATTGAAAAACGGATCTGAGTCAACTTTAGGGGGAGTACTTCTGGGCCCATCCCAGAAGTACCCCCTTGCATATTTCCCTTATTAATGTGTTCAGGATTGGTATTTACTGGTCATAAGCTCACAAATAGACAGTCTGACTGAATCAACATTGAAAACCAGTCTGAATTAACTTTAGGGAGAGTACTATGGGCCAGTCCCAGAAGTACCTCCCTTGCATATCTCCTTTAATGTGTTCAGGGTTGCTATTTACTGGTCATAAAACTCACACATGGACATTCTATCTCAATCAACATGAAAGTATAGTCTGAATCTACTTTAGGGAGAGTACTTTCCGGCCCAGAAGGTACCCCTTTGCAGATCTCCTTTACTGATGTGTTGAGGGTTGTTATTTACTGGCCAAAAAACTCATACATGGACATTTTATCTGAATAAACATTAAAAATGAGTCTGAATCAACAACTTTAGGGGGAGTACTTCTAGGCCGGTCCCAGAAGTACCCTCCACGCCCCATCCCTTGCAAATCTCCTTTATTAATGTGTTCAGGGTTGTTTTTTTTTTACTGGTCATAAGCTCACACATGGACATTGTATCTAAATCAACATTGTCATATAGACTGATTCAACTTTAGGGTGAGAACTCCTGGGCTGGTCACAGAAGTACCCCCCCCCCCCCCCCCCCCCCCCCACACCCCCCCTTGCATATCTCATTAATGTGTTCAGGTTTTTGTTACCTACTGGTTAGAAAAAACTCATACATGAACATAAACTCAAAACATGGACATTCTATCTGAATCAACAATGAAATATTCTCTGAATCAACTTTTTTAGGGGGAGTACATCTGGAGCCGCGCCAAAGTTACTTCCGGGAGTACATTTGGGCTGGGCCCAGACGTACTCCCGGAGTCATTCTGGTGCAGAGAGGGGGGGGGGGGGGGGGGGGGGGTGGGGGGGGGGGGGGGGGGGTCACTTTGGACTGGTACCAAAAGTACTCCCTGTCTAAAGGAATCATCGTTATAAGATAGTTACACAAAACAAACATTTATTTGCAAAGTTGTCAATAGGGGGGAGTACTTCTGGGGACCAAGGGGAGGTACTGTCCCAGAAGTAGTCCCGGAGTCATTCTGGGCGCGGGCCCAGAAGTACTCCCGGGAGTAGTTCTGGGCGGGGAGTACTTTTGGGGGTGTTACACTGGGTCAAGCTAACACTCCAGGAGGGCTGTTCTGGGCTGGTGCCAGATTAACTCCCAGGTGTGGGGGGCTTTTTGGAGCATGTCCAGTGTAAATCTCCAGGGGGGGGGGGTTCTGGGCTGGTGCCAGATTAACTCCCTAGGTGGGGGGGCTGTTTTGGGCATGTCCAGTTTAACTCTCCAGGGGGCTGTTTCTGGGCTGGTGCCAGATTAACTCCTCAGGTGAAGGGGCTGTTTTTTGGGGTATCAGTTTTAACTCTCTAGGGGGGCTGTTTGGGGCTAGTACCAGATTCAACTGCCCAGGAGGGGGACTGTTCTGGGCTAGTACCAGATTAACTCCCCAGGTGGGGGGGGTTTTGGGCAGGTCCAGTTTACTCTCTAGGGGGCTGTTTTGGTACAGGTCCAGTTTAACTCTCTGGGGGGGGGGGGGGGGGGGGGGGGGGGGGGGGGGGGGGAGTGGCTGTTTTGGGGGGGGTGGGGGCCAAGGGGGGGGGGGGGGGGGGGGGGGGGGGGGGGGGGGGGGGGGCTTCTGAGCCAGATCCAGTTTAACTTTCCAGGGGAAATATTCTAGGCTGTTGCAATATTAACTCCCCAGGAGGAGGTTGTTCTGGGCCAGGTCCAGTTTTTTTACTCTCCAGGAGGCTGTTCTGGGCTGGTGCCAGATAAACTCTCCAGTAGGGGGGGGGGGGGGGGCTGTTCTGGGGCCAGGTCAGTTTAACTCACCAGGGGGGCTGTTCTGGGCTGGTGCCAGATTTACTCTCCAGGATGGGGGGGGATGTTCTAGATTAGGTTCAGTTTAACGCTCCAGTAGGGCTGTTCTGGTCTAGTGCCAGATTAACTCCCCAAGATGGAGGGCTGTGTTCTGGGCCTTGTCTAGTTTAACTCTCCAGGGGGCTGTTCCATGACGGCGCCCAGATAAACTCCCCCCTGGAGGGGGGGCTGTTTTTAGGACAGGTGCAGTTTAACTCTCCAGAGGGGCTGTCTGGGCTGGTGCCAGATTAACTCCCCAGGAGAGGGGGGGGGGCTGTTTTTTGTGCCAGGGCCAGTTCTACTCTCCAGGGAGGCCTGTACCAGGCTGGAGCCAGATTAACTCCCCAG
>JADBJO010000183.1:10000-20000 GCA_016801955.1 Conus betulinus | reverse complement strand
CGTTCCCTGTGTTTTTCCCTGTGCTGATGACCATTCGCATGAGTTGTGTCGAAGATGAGGAACGTTTTCAACAGAAAGAAGCTACATCAGAAGCTGGGTTGTTCAAACATCGCCTTCGTTGCTATCCACCCGTCCACCATCCGCCTCCTTTGCAGCTGGTTCCTGAGAAACCCACAACTCACCCGGTTGGACGGGTGTCTCGGGAAAAAAATAGTCCGGGAAAATAGGGCACACAAAAAAAAAAAAGCCAAAAAAAAAAAACGAGTCAGGGAAAGCCGGTCAAACATGGACAAGAGCAGAAATAATTGATTTTTCCAGCCATCATTGCCCTACTTATTAAAGAAAACGAGGGAAACGCTGATTATCCATGAAACAGCGAGAAACAACTGATTAGCCTATTTTCACACGCGTTCCTGATGGATAGTACCTTAAAATATGAAACTGCGTGTTGAAAGACTAAGCCATCAAATGAACGTGACAAGCAGTAGAGTAAAAAAAAAAAAAAATCCCGACCAGTTGCTCTTTTTTTTTTTTTTTTTTTTTTTTTGTCTTTTCAGGCAGGGCAGGAAGGCACAAAGACAATGAGAATAATCATGGGGGGAAGACAACAAGCGCCAGCAAAGAAATTCTCGGTCACAATGACAATGAATTCACGTGCATTCCGAATGTAGGGGACTGGAAAGGGAGGGTGTGTGGGGGGGGGGGGTGGGGGGTGGGGGTGAAAAGACAGGATGAAAAAAAAAAAATTGAACATTAAAATCATTACATCCTTCACGGACTGCAATGGGAGCCTGTGGTGTTCTGTATTCTCAAGAAAGCCCTTTTAAAACCATGTCCGTCCTGCGTTGCCTTTCGACCGCTGGATGAGAACTTTCGGCCGGCTGCGCTTCTGGGAATCTACCCGCATGATCTAGCATGGACCTCCACCTATAATTTTGTGGTATTCTCAAAACCACGCGGTGAGCATCACAATGCGGCTGACTGTCAAAGGGACCAGAGAGAGGTAGAAGAAAATAAGAGTTTTTTTTTTGTATGGGAAAAGAGGGAGAACTTTCATTATCGGCTCATGACAAACTGTTCCATAGTCTCAGATCCTTAATGTCCCCCTCTACCTACCTCCTCATGTAGCCCCCATCCCTCCTTTCCCCCATACCCTCTCACCCACCCTAAACCCCCTCCCCCCCCCCCCCACCGCACACACACACACAGACACACACAGGCGCACACCCACGCACATACTTTAAACCGAAGGTCATCCAGAGCACAAAAAAAAAAAAAAAAAAAAAAAAAAAATCAAAAGAATTAAAAACTAAGCGAAAAGGAACAAAAAAAAATCCTACTTTCAAACAAACTTATTAGTATCATTAGTTCTAATGTCTGTACCCCCATCCCCACCCCACCCCCACATTCGTAGCTTTACTTTTATATTCACAAACAGAAAACAGTTACATTGTTGGCTGTATATAAAATAAACATAACACCATTAATAGGTGGCGGGACAGTGTCAAGTTAAAGAACAATTTTTTTTTTCGGTAAGGTTTCTGAAGAGAGCCAACACGTGAAGCAAAACTGGACTTCAATATTCGGACCGCAAAAACGCGCATTTTTGTAGCGGCTTCTCCATTTACAAACAAATATTTTCTGTTGAGAAGGTCATGCATTCTTTAGACAAACTTTGCCAGTGTGTTTTCTCATTCTTGTGTTTGTCATTAAAGTGACAAAATTTGAAAGACTAACGCTACATGGATTTATATCTATTTTCAATCTTTGAAATCCACTTCAGTTGTTATCATGAAATGATGTTGTCTTTAAATTCTGATATTAAGCCCTCTCTATACTTAGCAAATTTGACATAGCCAAAATATTCAAATGTCATTTTCTGGTACATTTTTCTTTTCCATCGGTTTTTAATTACAGTTGTCTACTTCAAACGATGCATATATCGATTCCTTAGCTCACCGACATGGTCATCAGCCATGTAAACAATTGTTCCAGTGTCTAAATCACGCTATTACTCTGTGTGTGTGTGTGTGTGTGTGTGTGTGTGTGTGTGTGTGTGTGTGTGTGTGTGTGTGTGTGTGTGTGTGCGTGTGTGTGTGTGTGTGCGTGTGCTCGCGCGCGCGCTCGCGCGTGCTGTCACCAATCGTATCTAATATCTAAACCACGTTATTACTTCACTCTCTGTCTCTCTGTGTCTGTCTGTCTGTCTTCTTTCTCTCTCTTTTTCTGTTCATCAAGTGTCATTGCTTCTTTTACTGCAAAGTGAAAAAGGGAAAAGTAACTCGCTCTGTAGCTATGTTCATATTTAAAGCACTAAAAACGAAGAGAATGGCTGCTGTCAGTTAACGCAAATGCCAGAGTAATTCAAAGAAGAACATGTCGTTATGCAAATATTTTCTTTCATAAGTTTCAGTTCATGAGCCAAGCGCGTGTGTGTCCGACTTTTGTTCTTGACCTCATTGCAGATAGGTCGGTGGCCTTTGCAATTAACGTACTTGAATTTGAGTTTTGAGCTCTCTCTCTCTCTCTCTGTCTCTCTGTGCGTGTGTGTGTGTGTGTGTGTGGTGGGTGTTGGACTCGCAGGCACGTCGACCACGACGATGCTTGTGCGTGTGTGTGTGTGTGTGTGTGAACAGAGGAGAGACTGGATGGACCAGGGGAGAGACAGAGGTGAAAGCAAGGAACAAAGGGGGCAGGGTGAAGGGGTTTTCAGAGGAAGGGGAAAGGACTAAGACGGCGGGGAAAGAGGAACGGAGGAAAGCGTGGGGAGAGCCTGAACATGGAGGCCAATGGATGTTGGTGGGGATCTGTCAGCGTGTGTACAAAGATTATTGTAAAGCGACTTTTTTTTTTTTTTTTTTTTTTTTTTATGTGGAGTCTGAGTGGCCTGGGTTGAACTGTCGCACAATACTCTCTCTCTCTCTCTCTCTCTGAGAGGAGTGGAGGGGCGGAGTGTAGCGAGAAAGGGGCGGGGAAGGCGCAGTTCAAGCTCCTGCAGATAGTTGTCCTGTCAACGGCTTTCTACAGGAAATGTCTCAAGACTCAGCGAGTCGGTAAACCCCAAATCTCTATCTCTCTCTCTCTCTCTCTCTCTCTCTCTCTCTCTACACTCTCTCTCTCTCTCTCTTACACACACACACGCACGCACGCACTATAAAACTCTACATCTTTCATTTTAAGTACTGACACAGTGAATGCCTTGCGTAGTCTTCATAGTGTGCAAACGAAACCAGAACTGTATTATTTAATTCAAAAGAATGGATAGGAACAATTAAGTACATCGATCGGTCAACAGATGAATGGATATCTACTTGTTTTATGAAAGTTGCTATGCCTGCTTTCGCGCTTGCTCTACTTTCGTTCCTCTACTTACTTCTGATTTCCCATAACCAACACACACACACACACACACACACACACACACACACACACACACACCTATATGAGAGAGAGAGAGAGAGAGAGAGAGAGAGAGAGAGAGAGAGAGAGAAGAGAGAGAGAGAGAGAGAGAGAGAGAGAGAGAGAGAGTTAGTTCAGAGTTCAGAGTCAGAGCAGTTCTTCCATTATTTAGAAACTGTGCCTAAAAGATACTTTAAACTGTGTATATTTTGTGGAAATGAGAAGTGATCAACAAGTTAATTCCAATAATCAGCAACTCTAAGAGAACAAAGACAACGTTCGTTTGACTGTCTGATAGCGTTCGACATGAATTATGCTTACTGAGTCTCATGCGCTGTAAACTGTGGAACTGAGAGGAAAAGAATGATTACAATGTCTTCAGCAGCATTAAAAAAAAAAATCATGTAAGTTCAGATAAAATCGCCTCTGACCTTTCTTCCTTACACAGAGGGTTTATGCAAGTATCTTAACTTTTTCTGACTACCATACATTATCCCATCGTTTTAATCTTTCTGGGGTAGCAGGTCTTTTTCCCTTTGTATGAGCAGGACCATCGTTTAACGAAAGATGAACGCTATGATTGCATTAGCATATGAGGTCACACAAAAGAATTATACAATCCTAGTAAGAGGTCTGTGTTAAACAAGCAGAAAAAACAAAACAAACTCCTAAGGATACATAACAGGAGGTGAGCCTCATTCAGCAGTCTCTGAGTGCCAGGATCAAAAGACAATTATGTCAAAAGTTATACCTCGATCCCTTTCCTCCAGAACAGCATTAATTTTAACAGCACTGAAGTGCCGTATTCATGTTAAAGAGTTCTCAATATCTTCTGGAACTAAAAGCATTCTTGGTGTTTGATGGAGAGAAGTCTTTCTATGGGGCTGGGAGTTAGAAAAGGAAATCTTTCCTTTACTGTGCGTTCTTTTGTTTGCATACTAACACAGTCATTTCATCATTATCGTCATCAACAACAGGGGGATAGATAACTTATCCCATCCGATATGTTCTTCCTTTTCTGTCCTCAAATGCGAGTTTCCTCAAAACATAAGAAATGAATTTCCGTCGTGTGTGTGTGTGTGTGTGTGTGTGTGTGTGTGTGTGTGTGTGTGTGTGTGTTTGTTTGTTTGTTTGTTTGTTTTGTTGTTTTACGGAGTATACATTTTTAAAGTCAACATTTATAAAACCAACCAACCAACCAACCAACCAATCAACCAGCCAACCAACCAAACAATCAACCAGCCAGCCAACCAATCAACCAGCCAACCAAACAAAACCCACTCAAAAGATGTGTGCACTAAAAGGAGTAAGACCATACAACTCCTACCCTGCTTAGCCGGGTTTTTGTTGTTTTGTTGTTCGTTTTTGTTTGTCTTGTGTTGTTTTTTTTTTTAACAGGACATTATAGGTAAAATAATGCGTTACATCCGTTTCCGACTGTAGCCCATAGAAAGGTTTCTAACTGTACAAAAGAAATTAAGTTCAACGATAAAGCGGGAAAGAAAAGTATAACACCTTACCGTGCTGGTTAATGTTGACGTAAAAAAAAAAGTCAATTATTCCAGTTCGCAAAGATGCCCACACCACTCCAGCCCTCCTATTTCTGTCGGGACCATATGAACATCGCTGCCCAAACTCTCTTTCGCTGGCGCGCTGTTTGAAGAGTTACTCTTTGAGAGGGCAAACGAAAAAAAAAAAAAAAAAAAAAAAAAAAAACGTCCTTGACCTTTGACCCTGCAAACCTTCGCCTGACACTCACCACTTCACCCCCAGTGAGCTATGGCCACGGGCTGGGCGTGTTGATGACACACAGCCGTCACTTAATTGATGGTGTGTCAGCCACCACTAGACGGAACCAGTCGGCGAATCCTGAGGTCCGTCTCTCTCTCTCTCTCTCTCTCTCTCTCTCTCTCTGCATCTCTCTCAAATATATATATATATATATTGTAAACCTCCCCCCTGCTCCTACTCTAAAGAACTGCACAAGGGGAGATCGGGTTCGGGAGAAAGTTGGACTAGGTTCATCCAAGAAAGACAGTCAGGCCCAGTGAAGATTTTCTTTTTCTTTTAATTTGTCTATAAAGCGAAAACAATAAGGGAAAAATAATGGAAATACAAAGAAGAATAAAGGTACAAGTAAAGGTAAAAAAACAAAAGTAAAGGTAAAACAAAGTAAGGGGAAAATAAAGAAAAGGTAAAACACAAAGCAAAGGTAAAAAATAAAGTAAAGGGCTCTAGCAACCGTGGCCTGTAAATGAAAATGCAAACGAACGTAAACCACAAATGCATCTTACACCATTGCATAGTTCACATACATCCGAATCATTGCATAAGTTCCTCAACGAGACAGAAAAAAATCATTTAGCAAAATCACGAAGCTAGGTCAGTCTCAGGGATGAAGCATCCCTCATTCTAACAGCGAGCCAAAGCATATCATTCAGGAGACACATAATCAGGAATGCGCTATAAGCTTGTTATGGTATTCAGAACCATACGTTCAACCACTATAGCCCTTTTAGTCCCTTGCATTGGATTTGCGCAGAGGTTATCAACAATGATACCCTATCCAAACAAGAACTAATTGAGTGACACGACGACCACTCTGAAACCAGGGTGAACCTAACCTCAAAGACACGGTTCAACCCTGTGCTGCCCTAAGTCAGAACAGCAACTTCCAATTATGTGGGATTCATGTCCCTAACACAATTATTCTATCCCATTCCATGTGCTCCCTCATAATTGCTCATCACTTCGCTTCTATAAGTAAGCAACACGGGATACAGACTTCATCCCCAAATTACAACCAGTCAAAGGAATCGACAGTGAACAGAATAAGCGCAACACTTCGACTCATGAAATGAAAGAAAACGTGAAACAGCAACAAAGAAAAAATGCCAGTTTCAGTCGATATTAAAGGCAAACAGCCTATATAGGCAACAAGCCTGTAACCTTCATCATGCATATAAGGGAGACAGATACATTATAGCCGGTATGGTGATATGTTCTTGAGAAAAGAAATATACTCAGTAGACAGACAGAGAGAGAGAGAGAGAGAGAGAGAGAGAGAGAGAGAGAGAGAGAGAGAGAGAGAGAGAGAGAGAGAGAGACTTATGGCTTATTGTTCCGGTCAAAAAGCAATGCAAAAAAGCATCAAAGTTCTATTACAATAGTCCATAAGTCAGTAACACACAACAATATTGCCTTACCGGCCATCATTTAAAGACTCCTGTCTGAACTGTTCAATTATAAAATTCTAGAAACACTACTGATAATCTGTCAACTACATCACTATGCTATCTGCTTATTCATTTATCATTTAACAAATTACAATAAACATATCCTTATAAGGACTCCATAACTTCTGTATTTTATCTCATTCATTTGTTTTTATTGTCACAGAACATCATCTAACTTCGTCTTTTTCATTCATGTATTATCCAATCATGCACTTATAGCACTCTCCACTAAAGATAGACATGCCTTTTTTACAAATAGATCTTTACTTCGGGCAAGGCATTCTAAATGCCAACTTGCATTTGCAATCATAATTTTATAAGAAAATTAATTCAATGCAACATAGTACAAAATAACCTGTACATCTGCCTACCAAATTTCCGAAGATGCTGGCCGACGATTATTCGAATCCTTAACTGAATTTCTATCCTGCACGGACCCATCAGTCCTTAATCTACACATCCATGTACAGCATGGAAACTGCATCTTTATCTACTGCTAAAAATATAACAAGATATCAAAATAGCTCATTTATTAACCAAGAAATCCAGTCTGCAATTAAGTAAGTCTCCTTCCAACATGTATTCATACATATAAACAACCAAACATGACTCGACTTCTGAAATAATTTCAAATCGCAGCGCTCAATAAAACCAATAGAAAACCCAAAAGGTCAACAATACAAAACAGGGAACAATCAACGCTCATTTCATAGTAATGCAGCATGATCAAATGTCTAACATACACACATAGCAAAATACAAAGTACATTGTGCTTAGATGCTCTGCCAGAATACAGAAATGGAAAAAAATGCATCAACTTACATTTCTGGTGCCATCAGAACACCATCACCACACTTCACAGACTGAGGTGTAGTCCTCTCCGTTTGAGATTTGGGGCCTGACTGAATAACTCAGTAAATTCCCAAGCACCCACGCTTCCCCTAGCGTCACCTAGGGACGCTATCTATCAGATCCCTACGCCTCATGAATATTTATATAGGGGTCCTACATGTTTGACAGTAGCTATTAACTGCAAACTTCATATCACTACATGTCCCTCTAACCTAAGCATACAACATCTTCTCAAACATTGCGTGATCCTAGGTCTCACAAGTTTGAAATAAGAAAATAGTAATCAGCACTATTTCCTTAAAACCTCCAGGATGACCAACAACCTAAATAGTAAGCCCATCCCACGACTACTGGTCTCCCTCTTACATAATGGGGCTGGCACCTCCATCAACTTCCCCGGTCTCTTCCCCGGTCTAGCCGAGAGTATTCCCTCTTTGGCATTTCCGGCCCGTCGCCGGTCAGCGCCCACAAGAGATTCATTCTTAGATCGCCACACAACTGGGCGAACTCATCTGGCGGTCATCAGACTGCCTGCCTCGGCTAAACATCAACCGTGGCACTCCACACTGGAAGCACACAAGAATCTCTGGTACACCATAGGTGGTGTACACACACACACACACACACACACACACACACACACACACACACACACACACACACACACACCCACCCACACACACGACGGAAATTCATTTCTTATGTTTTCGTGGAAACTCGCATTTGAGAGAGTGAGAGAGAGAGAGAGAGAGAGAGAGAGAGAGAGAGAGAGAGAGAGAGAGAGAGAGAGAGAGAGAGTGTGTGTGTGTGTGTGTGTGTTGTGTGTGTGTGTGTGTGTGTGTGTGTGACCCTCTCTGACTGTCTCTCTGTCAATGTCTCTCTCTCTGTCTCTTTCTCTCTTCCTGTCTCTGTCTCTATTTCTCATCTGTCTGTCTGTCTGTCTCTTCCTCTCTGCATTTCGCTCAGTCTCTCTCTCTCTCTCTCTGTCTTTCTATCTGTCTCTGTCTGTCTCTATCTCTCTCTTCTCTGTATGTCTCTGTCTGTCTGTCTGTCTTTCTGTCTCTCTCTTTCTGTCTCCCCCACTCTGTCTCTCTCTCTCTTTCTTTCTCTGTCTCTCCCTCTGTATTTTCTCTCAGTCTGTCTGTCTCTCTCTCTGACGTTTTCTCTGTCTCTGTATATCTCTTATCTGTCTATGTATCTCTGTCTGTCCTTTCTGTCTCTGTGTGTCTGTCTCTCTAGCCGGAACCAATCGGTAAATCATAAGGCCTCTCTCTCTCTCTCTCTCTCTCGGTCTCTCTCTCTCTCACTCTCTCTCTATGTCTCTCTCTCTCTCCGACTATCTGTCTGTCTGTCAATGCCTCTCTCTCTCTCTCTGTCGCTTTCTGTCTCTTTGTCTTTGTCTCTGTCTGTCTGTCTGTCTGCCGGTCTGTTTTTTCTCTCTCTGTCTCTGCGTCTTCTCTCCTCTTTATTTCGCTCATTCTACCTCTAACTGTCTCTTTATCTCTCTCTCTCTCTCTCTGTGTGTCGCTGGCTCTCTCGTACCTGTCTCTGTATCTCTCTCTCCCTGTGCTCTGTCTCTGTCTCTCTCCGTGTCTCTGTGTGTCTCTCTCCCTCTTTGTCTGTCTGTCTGTCTGTCTCTCTCTCAGCACACTACCATACCTCACTACGTTACGCACACATCACATTGCATCATATCACATCACACAGCAACTCACCAAACCGCACACCCACAGCATATCACAACACATCACGTCACATTCCATTACATCATGACATATCACACACACACCACACCACACCACACCAGACCACACTGTGACGGACCGTTTTTTGTCCGGTCACAAATTTTTACAACCGCGTTGGCCGGAACATGTTCACCAGAAAGCCGGTTGGTTAGTTGACCTGACTGCTGCTCACCTGCGCTCTGTATAAGCCAGGTGAGCTGAATCGATCAAGCAGTCTCTACAGCAGTTCCGGCAGTGCAAGTTCCCAGTGGCCGAAGAGGGACTCCAGACAAGTTGCTGTGACAGTCAGTTTCCCCAGGTGAAGTCGTTGTTCTGGTGTGACCGGAAACTGGCTGCTACTGCTAGAGGGTCTGGGCGTAGCTGAGGTCTACCCCGGTCTCCACCCTGCTGGGGGTGTGGAGAGGTCGATGTGGGAATCGACAGTGACCCGACGTGCCACTGCGCCCGGGTCTGGGCCGTAGCCGAGATCTACCCCTGTCTCCACTCTGCTGGGATGTGGAGAGGTCGACGTGGGAGTCGACAGAGACCCGACGTGCCAGTTGTGCCAGAACCGCCGCTTCTGCCGAGCCAGAGCCGTCGCTTTTGTGGTGTCGGAACCAACATCCTGTTTGTGTTTGAGCCGCAGCTCTTGTTGTGTTGGAGCCTTCGCTCCTGTTGTGGACAGAGCCGTCGCTTCGGTTCTGTGGGGACTCTGCGAGCTGCTCCTCCTGAATGTGTGAGTCCCAGGAGAGGACTTCCTCTATAGCGTTCTTCACGAGAGACTTGCGA